>CM028381.1:8880880-9036043 GCA_013146195.2 Codonopsis lanceolata | reverse complement strand
GGTGTGGAACAAAATACTGAGATACAGGGAAGTAGACGCACCGCAGCAATGGTTAGGGAACCGACTGCAATGTATGTAACCCATCTATCATCTTCAACCAATGCCCATATTCGACTAACGGCATCCAAAACAGTAACAGGCTCAGCTGCAATCACTTTAGAATTTATGTCTGGATCATGTAAATGTAAATTCCACCAACTTCCACCTGGTATAACTGAACTTACAAAAGCCAACCACCTATTCAGAATGTCTAACAAGTTACCAGCTTGATCATCCCCATCGTTCGGAGAATTCGGGACCGAGAATTCACTCAGAGATGCTGAATTCAAATTTGAAATGCGGTTGCTCCTAAGGTGTGCCTTTATGATTGAATATTGGAACTTGGTTTTTGTCGGGAAGGCCAAATGTGATACACCGATGCCGAAGCTCGCGAAAGGTCTCTTACTGCAACAGACATGATGGTTTCCGGATATGAAATTCAGCAATTGTACGGCCATGGAGTTAAGAAGATCACTCCGGTTTGTGTTTGGATACAAATTTACGGCGCGACGGTGAAGTTCATAACTGCACTCTACCCTTTTGTCGGAACGCCAAAGCCTGCACTCTACCCGCTTGTTAAAATGCCGCTGAGGATGGTTATTCGTCCTGCATCAATCCTACATGACAGACCCGCTGCCTACGAATTAATGTGCTCGGTGCCATCAGCATAGGTTTTGGATGATTAAAGGGAGTAAATATTGAAGTAAATACTCCGTATTACGGTAAGAACATTACAGATGCAACCCTGGATTTCATCTTGGCCGTGGTAATTACTAATTAATACCTCAATAATATGTATTATTTTTTTCTCACTATTAGCAATCAATCAAAATAGACCTCTACCATATAAATGTAGATGTGATCTTAGAGGTGATCTCCTGTAGAAGGATCTATCTAAATTAAATAAGGTAAAAATCTGAAATCTCAACGCAACCTCTAGTTTTAAAAATTACATACACTCTCATGTTTATATATACGAGTGTCACTTTTTCCTATTAAGAGTGTCACTTGTATAAAATGTGTCACTTTTACTAAGTGTCACTTTTGATTTTTTATGAAAATCATATTTTTTCCCTAAAAAAGTTACCTTTGGGCTTAAATATGCCACTTTTAGTCCTAAATGTGTTACTTTCACTTTGAAAAGTATCTCATTTTTTATAAATGAAAACCATTACGTTTGACATTAAAATGTTACTTTATAACATTGAAAGTGTCATTTTTTAGCATTAATGTGTTACTTTTGACCATACAAGTGTCATTTTACCTTATAACTAAAAATCGTCGTTATTGATATTAAAAGTATCACTTTTTAGCATTGAAAGTGTTGCGTTTTAGGATTAAATATGTCACTTTTGACGGTCACCGTTAGTTTTTAAGTGACACTTTTTAGTATTAAATAAATAAATGTGTCACTTTTTAGTATTAAGAGTGTTAATTTTTAGTATTAAGAGTGTTACTTTACATTTTAATGAGAATTATAATAAATTTCCCTTTATAGTGTCACTTTTAAGATTAAAATGTGTCACTTTTGTTGTTCAATATGTCACGTTGGCTTTAAATGTGTCATTTATCATTTCGTCAAATCAGTTAGGATCCGCGTATCCAAAGGCAATTAATGTTAAGCGATGGCTAATGGAGCTAACAAATAATTAAACTGCAAGACGTGGGAAATATAAGAATTTCGGCGACAAACATTGAAAGTACAAGTGCACCGGAGCAAATAGAGGAACTTCTCAGTTTCGAATCATTGACCACCTCGTGTTAAACCTTAAATCATCTACTCTGACCAACTCAACTAACCGCTTATTATGACATTTATTAACATATGTAGTTATTAACCCGTGAATTCCTAAATGAGGCCCGGCTGCTTACATAAGTCTTTGCCCGATCTTATGTGGCATATATCTCATCACTAAAATTAAATTTAACAAAAAAATAAAAACATGAGATCATGGTATAAAACATTCATTTCCAAGTAGGCTGTTTTTCAAATAAGTATTTGAAGTATATGTTTTTTTTTTTTATTGCAAACTATGAAGCATATTGGTAACTTTACAAAAATTATAGTTATACTCATTACAACTAAGTGAAAATATGTTAAAAGTTGATTGAAAATAGTCAAATTAACTTTGTAAACTCAAATGTTAATTTTGACTTTTCAAAATCAAGTCACCATTTTTCAAATAAATATTTGAAGTGGATTTGTTTGTTTGTTTGATCACAAATTATAAACACATGAGATCATAATATATTTTTTATAGTTTTACAAATATTATAGTTTTATTCTCAAAACCAAAGGAAACTATGTTTTTAAATAAAGATCCTAAATAGTTAAATTAACTTTGTAAGATCAAAATGCTTTTTTTTAAAACACAAACAGAGTAGTTTAAAATATTGAATTAAAATAATATTTTAAAAAGACAAACCAGTTTGAATTGCGATGCATGAATTTCAATCGTGGTGCATTAATTTGAAATCGCGATGCATCGCTATGAAATGGAAATAGACAATTTTGAATCTCAATGCATTGATTTTGGGATCGCGATGAATTGATTTAGAATTACGATGCATCGTTATGAAATGAAAATGACGGTTACAAAACTTTGGAATCATGCATCACAATTCGCGATTCAAATTGATACATTGTGATTCAAAATCATGCACCGCATACACAAATCATGAATCACGATGCATATAATCATGCATTGCGATTGAAAATCATTCATCGCGGTATTCCTGATGCTTACTGCGCATTTATTCGATTCACTAAAGGTATACTAATCCCTTTGGCACCAAAAGTATATTTTTTTGGTTAAAAAAACATATTGAACTAAAGCGGTTAAAAACTTTTCAAAAGGGACTAGTTTGAATTTCACCCAAAAAAACAATTGCCCTATGTAGAGGTCACTGAATAAACCTTACGATTGTCCAAACAATAGATTAAATTTTTGAGTAAGTCTCATGTTAGATGGTCTTACAGATTTATTAAGATAATACAGAATCTCACCCTCTCACAACGCTTCCCACTATTGTCAGGGGTGAGCTTGGTCCGGTTCGGTCCACTTTTTTGGAAAAACTGATAGAACCAGGACCAGACCAATAGTCCGGTTCTTAAAAAATATAGAACCAAGACCAACCCAATATGTTCGAGAACCAATACATTGGTCCTGGTCCATAACCAATCAAGACGCATTTGACGAGAACCGTAACTGCACCAATACGATACGTATCTTTGATCAAGAGGATAACTAGATTTTCTAAAAAACAATGATCAATAATCAAATCGTGTTCTTCTTTCATACAACATTTTGTTGGGTTCGTTGTTCTTGTGAAAATAAACTAAAGGAAAAAATCATTACTTCCAAATTAATAAAGAGAAACGAAAAAGAAAGTTGTAAGGAAATTTATTGCAAGTCATCTTCCTTTCCGATCCTCTTACGGTTAATTTAATTATTTTACAGTTAACAATCCTTCAAACTAATAATGTTTGGAATCACAAAAAGATGCAGGAAATTAATTAATAGGGAAGAACAATGTTTTCCCTCTTATTTTCTCTTTAATCAAATAAGGAAACTTGGTTGAATATTGAATCAAATTATTATATATTTTCTTTAGGCTGTAAGTTGTATCATTTTTATTATCTTCTTATCAATTTATATATATATATATATATATATATATATATATATATTAATTATACTATATTAGTATATTATATATAATAAAATAATAATAAATACACATTGGTCCTGACTCGATCCGGCTAAGCTTTTTGTTTCTGGAACCGATGACCGACCCAATTGTCTGGTTCTGCAAAAATTCAGATCCAAGACCAATCCAAAGTATTGGTTCGGTCCATTTTAATCGTCCTGGCCCGGTTCCTAAAAACTACGCCACCCCTACCCGTTAGATCAAATCAAGGCAATATGTTTTGCTTAAAATACTCGTAAAACCGTATTTTCTAAGTTTTTATCTAAATGTTAATTATTCGTGGAAGAAGGTTTTAGATCATAACTTCCCACTCTTTCCAAAAAAAAATAAAAAATAAAAATAATTGTAGGCATGTCAAACTTTTTAAGATTATAGTTTTATTTACTTCTACCTTTTAAAAAAACTTAAAACTAAAATGTTGTCATTTTATTATTTTAGTTAGGTTACCGCGCATGTACACGGTTGACTTAGTATTGTTTATGAAACTTAATTTTGTAGATAGAATTTGTAAGCTATTTGAATGAACCAACAATAGCAAGATGTCCACATAATTAATAAATCAAAATAAAAGTGAGATCACACTGAATCATCAAACCGAAAATCCATGCGAATTTTATAGATTTAATTTGTAAGTTATTTCGTAGTGGATGTTTGTGGTGTTGGTGAAAAATGTTTAATCAAATTGGATAAAATCTATTTTAAATTGACCAAGTTTTGGTAAAATAATAAAAATTACTCCCTCCGTCCCTAAATTATCGTCTCACTTTCCTTTTTCGTCCGTCCCAAAATAATTGTCCACTTTGAAACTTACCTTTTTAGAACATCACTTTTACCACTTTACCCTTACTTTTTCACTCTACTTTAATTATGGGCCACATATATATGGACATTAATGGAAACTACACATTAAACCAATATAAATAATCAAGTCAATTACTTTTTCTTAAACTGTGCGCCGGGTCAAACGAGACAATTATTTAGGACGAAGGAGTAAAAAACTTCTACCATGAGAATTAAGGAGTCTTAATCAAATTAAACTTGTCTAAATCAAATGTGATAAAATCTATCGGGTAGAAACTGATTTTGTAAACAAAAAATGGTAAATAAAAAAACTTTTACCATGAGAATTGATGAAACACTTTAAAATCAAATGTGAAAAAATCTATCCGCAAATAAAAAACTTTTACCATGAAAATTTAGAGTACTAATCAAGTGAAACATGTTAAAATCAAATGTGATAAAATCTATCCGCAAATAAAAAACTTTTACCATGAAAAAAAAAGAATTATATAGATATATTTAGTACCATATGCATGATTTTAATAATTTTTGTTTTATTTGCAAAACTTGTTTATAATAAAATGATTTTCTAAACTTGTAATAAATATTTAATTTTTTTAATTAGAATAATTTGAAGAAAAAAAACAAAAAATAAGGTAAATATTCAAAATTGATCATATAGTCATGTAATTGAAAGATTAAAATCTATGAGAATTGATAAAATATATCCTCAAAAAAATTACCGTAAAATTGGAGTTCTAATAAAGTGAAACATGTTTAAATCAAATGTTATAAAATATATCCGATATTAACCGATTATGGCAATAAAAAATGGTAAAAAAAAAAAAACTTTTACCATATATAAAGGAGGCACCGGTTTTAAAATTTATCCGGTTTTAATTTTTGATAGGAAAAAAAATTATAAACTTGTATAGAAGGTGACACGTGGAAGCATATAATTCTTTTAAACCTTTAAGCGTACAACAAAAAGTCGTCATGTGGCAACAACGACTTCTATGTTAATAATAGTTGATAGATAATTAATATATTAGTAATTAATAATTAATAAATATAGATTAGTAGAATAACAAATAATATAGAATTATCCCGTGGATAATTTGTATAAATTAAAAATTATAAAAGTAAAAAAGATGGAAATAGAAGAGTTTTAGTCAAATTAAACTTGATAAATTATATAGGATAAAATCTAGTTTAATTAAGCGATATTTGAAAGAAAAAAAATACGAAAAATCATAAATCTCTATCATAAATTTTCTCGTAAAACTATATCCTAAATATGTTTTATCTTATCAAATTAGTTTTAGTAATTTTATCATATCTAATTAGAATTAGAATTTTTATCTTAAACTAATCGATTTTGAAAAAATAAAAAACTTTTATCATTTCAAAAATGACACGTGGCAGTAACATTGAACATTTAATTAAAGTAAAAATCTTTTACCATTTCAAATTTGATAAAATATATCCGCAACAATTGTGATAATATCAAATGTGATAATATCAAATGTGATAAAAACTAACTTTTTATCTCTAAAACTTTGAAATCAATTGTGATAATATCAAACTTATCATAAGTAACCGTATAAAACTTATCATAAACTAATTACAAAATCAAATGTGATAAAAAATTTATGAGTAAAATAAAAAAAAACTACAATTTATAAGAGGGTGACACATGGGATCACATAATTTTTTTTAAATTTTTTTACATTTCACAGAAAGCCGCCACGTAGCAGTAGTGACTTTTGTTTTAGTTATAATTAATAGATAGATTATAAATGCATGAAATCATGAAGTTTATATTGCGAAGTACTCCCTCCGTTTCGAACAAAGAGTTTTCGTTTGAAATTCAAACTTTAAAAAAAATGATATTTTTAGTAATCCGTTAGTAATAAAATGGCACTTTAATACTTTAATTTATAAAAATAGACTTTTTAAATGGAATATTTCAAAATAGAATTGTGGACTCTTTGTGCAGAATGAAGTTCGTAATATAAGTCAAATTCATCCATCCTAAATTCCTAATGAGTAAAATGAAAGAGTGACCCTAAAGAGAATTAAATTGTCGGAACTCTCTCTCTCTCTCTCTCTCTCTAAAATTGATTATTGTTATCATGTAGTTCAAACTATAGCTTCGTTTGTTTCACGGAAAATCATTTATAGAAAATGATTTCTGAAAAATGAAAAGATTTCGTTTTCAGGTGTTTGATAAATCTTTTGAAAATATGTCAGAAAATATTTACGGGTGTTTGGCAATTGGTAAACACTAAAAAAATATTACGAAAAACAATATATGAATAAATACAAAAAATATGTTTTAATATTAATGCACATATTGAATATAAGATAGTGTTGAACTTTAAATAATTTTTTCTTTAGTAACCCTCAATTTATTATTAGTGGTATCAAATAAATGTCTATTTTTTCCAATCTCACAATTACAAATATTTTTTTTGATAATTGATATGAAAAAATGTTTTAAAATAGAAAATTAACAATGTTTAGGATGTACCTAAATAATATAGTTGACACTAATTTTTGAACATAGTGATTATTTATTAAAATTATAATTTATAAATAGTGTGCACAAACTTTATTTATATTTATAAACAATTTATTTGTTAGTGAAATATTATGTGTGTAAGTATTTATGTGTAATTGTGAAAGGGGGCGTAGGGTACCTGAACATTTAGAAAATGACTTACAGAAAATGAATCCATAAGTCATTTTTCAAAAAAAAAAAGTCTTTATTTTTTATTGATTTGAAAAACCTTTTACGTAGACTTACATTTTCCAAATGTTATCAAACAACCAAAAAATAAAAAAAAGTTTTTCCGAATGTCATTTTCCATAAAACGGAGCCATGTATAGGGTGAAATAAAAAACCAGATTTTATGTCAAGGTGGAAGCTGCGGAAATCGATTCGGTTGATTTCTGAATCATCTACCGAATACAGTTATGATTCATGAAATCTCTCTTTCGTTCCAGCCCCGTCAATCTGCCTCTCCTCTTTCACACATGGAGATGGAGCATGTCATCACATTCTTTCTTTTTTCTTTGTTTCAATTTTTCTTCCCACATTTCACTCTTTCCATATTTCTCTCTGCAAATCAACATTCCAATTTCAAACTGTTCCTTTTTTCTCTCCACATTCATTATCTCTTTTGTGAAAAGAAATCGCTTAAAACCGTCCCATGTCAGTATTTACCTCATACTCATTAATACTCATCTTCTTTTTTTCACTATCGATATCACTTTTTATCTCAATCATTGTCCCAACTATTTCATCTTTTCATTCAATTAGAGATCTTAAGATAGAGATCATTAATACTCTGTTTTTTTCCTTTCACTCCAACGTTCTTCATATTAGAGAGACTCTCATGTCTTTGAAATGTTTTTTACTAATTTTTTATTTTTTGAAATTTTCCCTTTTCAGAATTATTTAGGATACTCCAAAGCCAAGCCTACACCCTCATTTTTCAACGTCATTTATTTGATATCATCTTCTTCCCAATTTCGCAAGGGTTTAGTTTGTTCTTTAAGCTCTCTTTTGTTTGATACTTTGCACTTCTTTCACAATGTCTCGGCCAAATCGAAATCAGAACCAAAACCCAAATCAAAATCGAAACCATAACCAAAACCCAAATCATAATAATAACCAAAATCGAAACCAGAATCATGACACCTCAAACCCCAATGGACGTTCAAATATGAACGAGGATTTCAGTTTAAAAGAGACAAGGCCAAGTTTAGGAGGTCGAAGGGTTCCTGGAAATGACAGGATTGTCACATCTTTTGACCTTGTGGAGCAAATGCATTACCTCTATGTCAAAGTTGTCAAGGCCAAAGAGTTGCCTCCAAAGGAAGGTGATGTTCTTCCTGATCCTTATGTTGAAGTTAAGCTTGGTAATTTCAAGGGTTTAACTAGACATTTTGAAAAATTGTCCAACCCTGAATGGAACCAAGTTTTTGCTTTCTTGAAAGAAAGGATTCAGTCTCCAGTTTTCGAGGTAATTGTGAAAGATAAGGATAATAGTGATGGCGGGAATGATTTTATTGGTGGGGTTGCTTTCGAAATTAGCGAGGTGCCTCAAAGGGTTCCGCCGGATAGCCCTTTGGCGCCTCAGTGGTATAGGTTAGAGAATCAAACAGGGGAGCGGGCTAGAGGGGAGTTGATGTTACTTGTTTGGATGGGTACACAAGCCGATGAAGCATTTCCGGAGGCTTGGCATTTGGATGCTTTTTCGGCTAGTGGTGATGGTGTTGCGAGTATAAGGTCAAAGGTGTATTTATCTCACCAGGCTTTGGTATGTTAGAGTTAATGTGATTGAGGCTCAGGAGCTGCAGAATAGTGATAGGAATAGGCAGCCGGATGTTTATGTCAAGGCTTCATTGGGGAATTTGGTCTTGAGGACTAAAAGTTCGGTTAGTAGGAATGTGAATCAGTTGTGGAATGAGGATTTGATGTTTGTCGCGGCGGAGCCTTTTGAAGAACAGTTGGTGTTGAGTGTGGAGGATAAAGTGGCAGCCAACAAGGAAGAAGTGCTTGGCAAGTGTTGTATTTCTTTACTGAATATAGAGAAGCGGATGGATCAAAGACCACCTGATAGTCCGTGGTATACTCTTGGGAAGCTTGTGACAGTTGAGGGTGGACAGGTGAATCTAATACAGATGAATAGTAGGGTTCACTTGAGGATCTGTCTGGAAGGTGGGTATCATGTTCTTGATGAGTTGACTCAATACAGTAGCAATCTTAGGGCAACTGCTCCGCAATTGGGGTCACCAAGCATTGGTGTACTGGAATTAGGGATTTTGAATGGTCAAGGATTAGCCCCTATGAAGACAAGAAATGGCCGTGGAACCACTGACGCATATTGTGTTGCCAAGTATGGACAGAAATGGATTCGAACAAGGACAATCACCGAAAGTTTGAATCCGAGATGGAATGAACAATATACATGGGAGGTTTTTGATCCTTGTACTGTAATCACCATTGGGGTGTTTGATAACAACCACCTACAAGGCATAGATAATGGTGGGGTGGGGGATCAAAGGATTTGAAAATTGGAAAAGTGAGGATTAGGCTCTCAACTCTTGAAACTGATCGGGTTTACACGCATTTGTATCCGCTTATAGTTTTGCAGCCGTCTGGGGTGAAGAAGATGGGGGAAATTCAGTTGGCGGTGAGGTTTACTAGCACATCTTTGATCAATTTACTTCAAACATATATGCAACCCATGTTGCCAAAAACGCATTATCTAAGGCCACTGACTTCATTTCAGCAAGATAGTTTACGTCACCAGGCTACACAGATTGTCTCAATGAGGATGAGCCGTGCTGAACCGCCGTTGAGGAAAGAAGTATATGCTTGATGTGGGCTCACTCATGTGGAGTGTTCGAAAGAGCAAAGCGAATTATTACAAATCGTCGAAGTTTTCTCTTTCCTGGATGCATTCCTTAGATGGTTCCAACATATTTTCCATTGGGAAAGCCCTTTATTCACCCTTCTTGTTCACATGCTTTTCTTGGCACTTGTTTTTTACCCGCATATGATTTTGAGCACACTCTTTTTCTACCTTTTCTTGATCGGATTATGGAAGTACAGATCAAGGCCAAGGCATCCCCCACACATGGATATTAAACTGTCATTTGCCGATAGAGCCCATAATGATGAAATGGACGAAGAGTTTGATACTTTTCCAACTTCTAAGCAAGGAGATGTGTTGAAAATGAGATATGATCGCCTGAGAAGTGTTGGATCTAGGGTGCAAAACTTTGCAGGTGACATGGTTACACAAGGGGAGAGGTTCCACAATTTGCTAAGCTGGCGAGATCCGAGAGCCACGGCCATGTTCCTCACCTTTTGTTTCGCTGCTGCTATAGTGCTTTATATCACTCCCTTCTACATAATGGCAGCCTTCATGGGACTTTTTGTGCTAAGGCCCCCAAGATTTTGTGATACGCTTCCTTCCATTCCCATTAATTTTTTCAAGAGATTGCCTGCAAGAACAGATGGTCTATTGTGAGAACTCCTAATTTCTCATTATCTGATAGGATGCTCAGTCATAATTATGGTACCTGCGTCGTTTTTTTAAAAAAATTGGATTGTGGATCCATTTTGTCATGTTTAGATGAGATGGGCGTTAAGAGTTTGGTATCTACTATGATTATTTTATATTTTTCAAACACTAGTAAGAAGTTTATGATATCTGCTTTGGTTTTGCAACATTATGCACACTGCATTTCGATTATATTTTTCATAATCCCTTTTGAAGCTCAAAGTCGCACCATGCTGCCGATAGTATCGTCATTTCCTTATGAATCTCAACTTTGCGAGAACGAACTTCTAAACTCTGTGCTGGTTAACTTGGAGGTTGATTCCCATTTCGTTGTCCCAACATTTGTGTTTGATGAACATTTTAAACACATCAACAAAAATAGATAAAAATTAAATAAATTTGAAAATATGTAACGAATGGGAATCCACAAGAACATATTCATCGAAATTATAATTCATTGAGAACAATGAAGGGAGTGAGAGCGAGAGAGATGTTGTAGAGAGAGAAAGAGTGTATGTGTGTTATGTTCAGGGTCACACATGAAAAAAAATTGTTTAGATATTTTATTTTAATTTGAGGGAGGGTGTTAGGTGTATATAAATTGTTCTTTAGGGAGGGAGTAAGTTTTAATGCGAAGGAGGGAGGGTAGTTAGGTAATGTCCTTTTAAATGTGTGTTATGTTTAGTAAAATAAATAAATAAAAATTATAATGCTTAGGTTGCCGTCGACATGCTAAAAATTATGCTCCTAAAATCGAAGCGGATTTCTCCCAACGACGTCGTGGTAAGGGCAAGCATCTGCATTGGAAGAGAGTAGCCGAAAAGGTCGTCGCCGATCGCTCCCAATTCAGATCATGGCGAAAGGTGAGGCGCCTAAAACGAAACACCGACCAGCTATCCGCATTGGGATCTTCATCATCTCCCACAGCTTCCTTGTTAGGTAATGTCTCCACAACTATACATATGTGTGAATGTATAGATTTGCGTATGAGTTGAGGTTGTTGGGCTTGAATTTGGTTATTGTATGAATGAAAGTGGCATTGGAAAGAAATGGCTTGATTGGTAATACTTGTTGTTGTTGGGAATACAGTGTGATTTGCTGTACAGCAGGGGTTGTGGCTCTTTTGCTGTTACCTGTTATCGCCAAGAATACCTACATTTCGGAAAATGCCCTAATGCCTGGTTAGTGTAAATCTCACTCTTTGAGTGTATACTGAATTAATTATATTGTTGAATTTCTTGAACATTGTTGAAACGTAGCTCAAGATTTCATACCGTGGTTGATTCATTGAATTTCGTTAGCCCATTGCTTAGTTACATTGAAATTGAAAATGAATGGAAATATAGCCTATTTGAAATATAGGGCTTATGATTTTGAAATTTGTCAGTTGGCTGCTTCAGTTTCTGCAAATTTAAAAAGCTCACGCTGTCATGCCTAGTGTCGCGGGATGGTTGTGTAGAATTACAAATTTTTATTTTAAGTGTCACTGCTAGACGAAGGAATATGAATATTGCATCACTGGATTCAAATAACGTAATATCCAAGCGTAATACTGATGTTCGTCATTTGTTTCTTTCAAATTCTAAGTTGCCTATAAACTTGAATGCTAGGTTTGTGCCAGAAAGAACAGAACTTTTTTAATCCATGTTGGGTGGCACTGGGATACTCGTTATGAATCTTTGTTTAGAAACAGGTTGCTTTGGGATTTGGGAACCGAACTCTACACAAGGTCTTAGGTTGGTGAAAAGGATGACATTATTTCTTCGAAAGGATCCTTAACAAGTGCCACTGGGGCACTTGGTAGCATTCCCCTTCTTAATGTATATGGAGCTTTTAATCGAGGACATTGTGTAGTTTTATCTTTATGATTTCTCTATTGCAATTTCTTAAATTGACCGTGTCTCTCTGGTCTCTCTCTAACTGCATAATGCCCATATCTTTGTCCACAGGTTCTGCAAGTCCCATGCTATCTAATCAGGATATTTCAGAGGCGAAGAGATTCGTTAAAGAGATAACTAGCTTGAATCCGAGACATCCACTCACAGGCATGTATGTACTTTCTCCAAAAAAAATTGATAAGTAAAGATATATAAAACAAGCGTCAAAACAGGTGATGCGTCCTATTTACATCGGAAGTATACGAACTACATCAAGAATGTCTAATAGATAAACTATCCAAAAACTCTACAAAAGAAATATTAACAGGCAGGGTCGACCCATAACATTAAAAGGACATCGACCTGAATACCCTCTCTTTAAGTTTGCCCATGCTGGTCTCTACATTTTAAAATACTCTGTTGTTTCTTTCAAGCCACACTGTCCCAACATACAACCAATTCCAAAGGAACTGTGTCCCATCAACTACTCCTCCTTCGCTTCTTATACAAAGTCAACTGACCAAGAGATCCATAGTCCGCCCGGGTGTAACCCATGCAACACGTATTCCCAAATTTCGGGCAATGAATAAACAGATGATTCGTGGACTCGTCTCTTTTACACATATATCACCAGTTGACATTGATTATGTTACGAGCCCGAAGTTTATCCCCTGTGAGTATCCTTTCCTTAGCAGTTTTCCACACGAAAGAAGCCACTCTAGAAGGCACCTTTGATTTCCAAACCATCTTCCAAGGAAACACTCCATTGATCCCCGACATTTTCTCGTAGAAAGACTTAACATGAACTCCCCCTTTTTAGTCCCTGTCAAGCGAACCTTATCAATCATACAACTGGATACTTTTTGCTCATATAAAAGTTCCATGAACTGGCACATCACATTCAATTCCCAATCAAAGAGATTCCTACAAAAGATTGAATTCCAAGTAACAAACCCATTAATTTTGCTCATGACCGAACTTACCGATTCCTCTTTTTAACAGCTATATTAAAAAGGGACGGGAATTCTCTCGATAATTCCCTCTCACCGCTCCACCTATCCTGCCAAAAACTGGCCGACTCTCCATTACCTACTTCAAAATAGATGAACTTTTTAAACATCTCCCACCTCTTTCGAATACCCTTCCAAACGCCAACACCATACGTTGACTGAACCTCTCTAGGAAACCACGCTTGCTCACCTTCCCCATATTTCCCGACCACTACTCTTGAGCCTCCTTCTCCCCCAAGAATCTCCATAGCCAATTACCCAATAAAGCGGAATCAAAGACTCAACTTTTTAATCCCTAGCCCTCACCCTTTCAAATTAGAGCACACTCAACTCCACTTTACCAAGTGATACTTACGAACATCCTCCCGACCATCCCACAAAAAATCCCTTTTCAGCTTTTCAAGTCTCTTTGCCACAGAAACAGGAACGTTAATAACTGACATGTAGTATGTGGGAAGGTTCGCCATGGTGCTTTTAATCAGAATCAGATTACCCCCTTTCGACAAAAGCTGCCTCTTCAACCCTGACAATCTCCTTTCAAACTTTTCAATGACCGGATTCCAAATTGGTTTACTGTTGGAGTACGCTCCAAGAGTGATGCAGAACGGAAGCAATTTGTGTGCACACTCTGATTACAAACAATAAAAGATAAAATAAAATAAACAAAACCTGGCTTCACACCGAGGCAACCTTAGGCGCACCTAGGTTTCTTGAGCGCACTTAAGACTTTGAATCACGCAGACTCAACACTTAAAAGCAAGAATTTGCTGGAAACTTTTATTTAAACTCTTTTTAATCAATTTCCTTGTTACAAAGACAGGAAGGCCTATTTATAAGCCTTCAAATACTTAAAAGACACTAATATTAACAGCTTACATCGCTTAGAAACATCTCTAGGAAAAGCCATGTCTATTTAACAGCCCAAAACTACCTAATAACCGCCTATAACTGCCTAAATAACTGCCCAAAATAACTACTCTTTGTCGATCCTTTGTTGTGCTTTATGATGTAATAATTCTACTTTCCCCACAACAAAGAATTAACTAACAACAATTAACTAACCGACAAACTAACTCAATTCGGAAAACAAACATAAGTAATTATGCCAACTCCCAACTAGGCCCTATATCATCAAAGGCATCCCAAATCGAGCTTGAGCCTTAGAGGCATGAGGCTTTTCCACGCCTTTGTATGTTTTGAGTGGCTGCTGCCACTTGTTTCTATCATCTCTCCCGGGTTGAAAGAACTCGACTCCGACGAGTTAAAGGCAGATATAAAGCGCGTTGAAACTCTTGATAAAGCTTAGTGGTTAAGACGTTGAAACTCTCTGATCGAATCCAAGTAATTCTCAAAGTGGGCGCGCCCCATTTGACTAGAAACTTCGATAACAACCTTCCCGAGTTGAAACAACCTAACGATCAACAATATCTTCAATTTCTTCTCGCTAATCTTGGAGCTGGTGGTAGACGAACATTTTTAGGATCATCCGTTTCATCATTGTCATGACCGAATATAGAATATAGAGTGAGGTCTTCAACATTGAACACATTGCTAACACATACCCATCTCACCGCTAATACCCATCTCAGTAAGTCAAGTACATAAGCATTTGAACCGATCTTCTTAAGGATCTTGTATGGGCCAGCACTTTGGAGTGAAGTTTCTTGTATGTACCCTTAGGATAACGTTCGATTCTAATTCGTACCATTACCATGTCTCCTTCGTTAAAATCAATAAATCTCCGGTGAAGGCTTTGTACCCTTCATTGCTGATTGCTATCCTGCGTCGATCATCATTGTGCACCGAGCGGATGTGTTCAAGAAACTCCTCTCGCTTCAGCACTGGGCGTGCCTCAATGGGTAGAGGGACTAAATCAATAGGCTTTCTTGGTTGTAAGCCTCGTGACAATTTCAAATGGGCTGCGACTGTTGTTTTGTTTACCGAACTATTGTATGCAAATTCAGCCATAGGGAGTACAAGATCCCAGAGGAAACATGATCACCAACAAGACAAAGACAAGAGATTACCTAGGCTGCGATTAACGACTTCGCCCGACCATCGGTTTGAGGATGAAAAGCTGATGAAAATTTCAGCTTCAGATTAAGCAATTTTCATAAAGTTCGCCAAAAATAACTCATAAACTTCACATCACGATCCGACACAATTGTAAGCGGCAAACCATGAAGTCGAACAATTTCTTTGAAGAATATCTTTGCAATGTGTAAAGCATCGATGTTTTAGAACAAGGGTGAAAGTGAGCCATCTTGGAGAAGCGATTCACTACAACGTATATCGCGTCATGCCCTCTCGGATGTTCTCGGTAATCCAAGAACAAAATCCATGCTTAAATCTTGCCATGGTTCATGTGGTATTGGTAAGGGCGTGTACAAACCAAGATTTTTCTTTCTTCCCTTGGAAATCTGCAAGTTCGACATCGAGAAACAAACAGGCAACATCACGCTTTAAGCTTGGCCAATAATAACGATCTTCCACCATTGCAACCGCCTTATCTCTCCCAAAATGACCTCGCACTCTCGAATGTAGTTCTCCAACCACTTCTTCCCTTAAAGAGGTATTAGGCAAGCATAAGCGAGTGCCCGAAATAGATAGCCATCATGTAAAGAGAAATCTGTAATTTGTATTCGTCCAGCCATTAATTCAGCATAAATAGTGCTGAGATCTTTGCATTCTCGGATAGTCTCTCTTGAGCAAATCAAAGCCTATTACTTGTACCGACATTGAAGAAAGAAGATGCACCACACGACTAAGCGCATCGGCCGCTTTATTCTCTCTCTCTTGTGTTTAATAACAAATGTGTACTCTTGCAAAAATGAAACCCACTTAGCATGTCTGTGGTTTAGCTTTCTTTGGGAATTTATGTACTTTAATGCTTCATGGTCCGAATAGAGTAAAACTCCTTAGAAATAAGATAGTGTCGCCAAGACCTCAATGTTTGCACTAGCGCATAAAATTCCTTATCATATGTAGAGTACCTTTGCTTTGTCTCATTCAATTTCTCGCCGAAATATGCTATTGGGTGGCCTTCTTGACTAAGTACTCCTCCGATTCCAAAGATTAGATGCATCACATGCTACTTCAAATAACTTTGAGAAATCGTAGCCGCAAAACAGAGCATTACTCATTCTGTTCTTGATTTCTTGAATGCTTGTGTCTGCCTTAGTCCACCTAAAAGCTTTCTGCTTCATGCAACTGTTATGGGTGTCATTATGCTGAAATTGTGTATGAAACGCCTATAGAATGTCGCCAAGCCATGAAAACTCCGCACTTCATGAATTGAGGTGGAACCGCCACTCACGATAGCTTTTACTTTATCCGGATCAGCCTCTATGCCTCTCGCAAGAAATTACAAACCCCAAGAATGTTACCTGGGTACTCATAAACGAACACTTCTTCATATTTATATAAAACTTTTCTTGGCGAAGAGTTCTCAAGACTGATGCAGTGATCCAAGTGTTCTTCCTTATTCTTGCTATAAATTAAGATATCGTCAAGTATACCACCGTAAAACGACCAATAAAAGGCTGAAGTACTTGTGTCATGAAGCGCGTGAATGTGCTGGGTGCATTTGAGAGTCCAAATGGCATTACAAGCCATTCAGAGGCCATCTTTTGTCTTAAATGCCGTTTTCCATTCATCGCCTTGTTCGATACGAATTTGGTGATACCCACTTTTAAATCTATCTTTGAAAAGACCATAGAACCACCATCATGTCTAGCATATCATCTAATCGAGGTATAGAAACCTATACTTGATAGTAATCTTGTTAATAGCTCGGCTATCAACACACATACGCCAAGTTCCATCTTTCTTTGGCGTTAGTAAGGCCTGCAAAGACACTTAACTTAAGCTTTCACGAATAAACCCTTTCTAGCAGCTCTTCCACTGCCTCTTAAGCTCGCATGTTCGGTAGGATTCATGCGATATGCCGGAAGGTTAGGTAATTGAGATCCCGACACAAACTCTATCTCATGCCGAATGTTACGCAGGGGGCAGCTCATTTCGTAGCTCTTCTGGTGATACATCCGAGAATTCAAATAATGTTCGACTTTAAGTAGGTGTTTCACAAGTGGGCGCTTAGATCCTTCAATGCGCTTTACTACTACGCTAGTACCACTTCATTCTTCTTAGTCTCTTATGAAAGGCCTCTTCGTCAAAACCGAGGAATGTATTTTTACCGTAACGACGCTTGGTGAAGGTTCCTTATGCTTATCGATCTCCGCATCAATCATCTGGGAGTAAGGTTACACACTTATTCTCGATAGGAAAAGCCGTAGTGTTACTCTCCCCACAATGTTTCACCTTTCTGGCATAAAGCCAAGGTCGCCCCAAGAGAATATGGGCAACTTTCATGGGTACAATGTCACACAACACCGAATCATGATAGTTTTTAAATGAGAATGAAACAAGACAACGCCAGGTTACCGGATTGTTGAGTTGTCGATCCAAGCCACTTTATGTGACGCGACGTGGTTCAACAGAAGTTTGAGACGCTCCATCGCTGATGCCGAAACCACATTCATGCAACTTCCACTATCTATTATGAGCTTCGCTTGAGTCCCACAACGAACCAACATTTGAAAGATTGCAAGACGCCGCCAATCCTCTTCTTGAACTTTAGAGTTGTTAGATCCGCCTAACTATCAGAAAGCAAGCGAAGTGTCCTTTTCTTGTTCTTCTAAATCATCGCCTTTATATGTCCCGAAATCATAATCAACCCCATCGCCTCGTCTTTAGTTGCTGTTCTTCGCCTCTATTTCAAAGACCGATATGCAGATTTTTCTTTGGACAATTGTAACTCATATGACCTGTTCTCCACACTTGAAACAACCATCATTATACTTTCTCGGTATCTCTAGGAGGCATGGTATTCTTACCCTTCTCGATCATCCGCTTTGTCTTCGAACCACTCGCTCCACTTGCCGTTGCGTATGGTGATCTCATACTCCCGATTAGTTATCGGAAACCTTTTAGTTAGTGGCTTAAGGTATTCCTCCAATTCAACTACTGCTTGATATGCATCTTCCATACTATAAACAAGTTGTTTGCCACTCGCCGTATGTCGCCCTTAATCCAGCCTTGAACCGTGCTAGGCTTGACGAGGATCTTCAACAACTGACTTCGAAGTTTTAATCTCATCAAACCGCGATATACTGCTACACCTCGAAGTACCTTTTTTAGATTAACAAGTTGTTCACACAAATTGTCTTGGTAATTGATAGGCATGCACTTCTCGAGGAGCTTTGTCTTCATCTCTTGCCATGTTCCTATAGGTTGTTGTCCCAACCTCCTCATGTTTTCTTCAATTCCACGCCACCACACTTTAGCCAAACCAACAAGTTTCATCTTCAGAACCCGACTGCCGTCAGTCCGACATGTCGAACCAATCAAAATATTCTTCAAGTGCAAAGAAGCCAATCGAAAATATCTCCAACCAGTATCACGTGGTTGACAACGACCTCTTTCTAGAACTTCCTCGCCCAATTGAATGCAGGTTGATCCTTGCTTCGAATACGAGCGCCTCTTCCTAAGTTGCCTTCCTCCTTGCCGCAAATCTTCATGACCGAATGGATTGTCCCAGATCGCAGTTGTTCAACCTCTCCAGATCCGAATTTCACCATTACCGCAACTCCACCTCGGATTATCTCCCTCAACCGATTCCTTCCTTCTATACCATCAAGACAAAAATCAATGCGGTCAAGGCGATCTAGGATCCGGAGAAGGATGGCATCGCTGCTCATCACCGACTTCATGTCCGTAAGGTCTTCCGGATTGAGTAGTCATTGTTTAACTCGGCTCGATACCAAAATTGATGCGAACGGAAGCAATTTGTGTGCGTGCACACTCGACATAAAACAATAAAAGATAAAATAAAATAAACAAAACCTGGCTTCACACCGAGGCAACCTTAGCGCACCTAGGTTTCGAGCGCACTTAAGACTTTCAATCACGCAGACTAACACTTAAAAGCAAGAATTTGTTGAAACTTTTATTTAAACTCTTTTAATCAATTTCCTTGTTACAAAGACAGAAGACCTATTTATAAGCCTTCAAAATACTTAAAAGACACTAATATTAACAGCTACATCAGCTTAGAAACATCTCTAGAAAAGCCATGTCTATTTAACGTAAAACTACCTAATAACGGCCTATATACCGCCTAAATAATCTGCCTCTAAATAACTACTTTGTCGATCCTTTGTTGTGCTTTATGATGTAATAATTCTACTTTCCCCACAACAAAGAATTAACTAACAACAATTAACTAACCGACAAACTAACTCAATTCGAAAACAAACATAAGTAATTATGCCAACTCCCAACTAGGCCCTATATCATCAAAGGCATCCCAAATCAGAGCTTGAGCCTTAGAGGCATCTTTTCCACGCCTTTTGTATGTTTTGAGTGGCTGATGCCACTTGTTTCTATCAAAGAGGGAGCCCAAGATACGACATTGGAAGAAAAGCTCGCTTACACCCAAAAAAATTAGCCAAAGTTTCAACGAAAGATCTCGAACTTAGCTATATTGATATGTAAACCTTAGGCTGCTTGGAAAAATAATAACACGAGACGAAGGTATCCTAATTGAGTAGCATTCGCCTCGCAAAATACCAAAGTGTCATCAGCGAATAATAGGTGAGTCACTTCCAACTCAGGAAATCCAGGCTTCACCACATTAAAACCCTTGATAAAACCTCCTGCCTCTGTGTCCATCAAAAGCCTACTCAAAGCTTCCATGACAATAATGGAGAGAAAGGGCGATAGCGGGTCTCCTTGGCAAAGGCTTCTCGAACTTGAGAAAAACCCATTAGGTTCTCCATTCACCATCACCGAAAATTTAAGTGTTGAAATGCAGAAGATAATCCGGTCCCTCCACTTGTCACCGAAGCCCATCCTTTACATCAGATAGCACAAGAAATCCCAATTAACATGATTGTAAGCTTTTTCAATGTCAAGCTTACAAATCAACCCTGGGTCTCCACTTCTAATTCTCGCATCCACCGTCTCATTAGAGATCAAGTATCAAGAATTTGACGACCTTCCACGAACGCGTGTTGAGAAGCCGAAATATTTTTGCTCCCTCAAACTGTTTGCTAGCACCTTTGCAATAATTTTATAAACACCGCCAATTAGACTGAAAGGCCTAAAGTCCTTGATATCAGCTGCACCTGCCTTCTTTGGGATCAAGGCAATAAAAGAGGCATTAGAAAATAGTTTGGGGCCTCAATGATGTAAATAAAAGAACGATGATAAAAGGATTGATCAGGAGATGGAAACCGTCTATTGTTTGTCTTCAGGAAACAAAAATGGAAAAAATAGATGTTCGAATCATTGATAGTATTTGGAGTGCTAGAGGGGTGGATCGGGTTCATTTAGATTTTGTTGGAGCGCAACTGGGGTCCTTGTTATGTGGGACGAAGTGTCCTAACGAAAGTTGATTTTGTGTTGGGAGAATTCTCGCCTTTGTCTTCTCAAGCATTTGGATAATAATAGAGAGTGGCTTGTTACAGGGGTTTATGGGCCTTGTAGCAATGTTGTGAGGGAGAGATTTTGGGTGGAACTTCAAACTATAAAGGCTAGATGGAGTGTGCCCTGGTGTGTAGGGGGTGATTTTAATGCGGTTAGATTCCCTCACGAACGATCTGGTTCACGTATCTACTCTAGAGAAATGACGGTTCAATGATTTTGTTAATGATATGGAATTGGTGGATCTTGCTTGGTAGGGGTGACTTCACATGGTTTAGAAATGGGGAGCGCCATCAATTTTCGAGGATTGATAGATTCTTAATTTCAAGTGGTGGGAGTCTGCCAGTAGTCGCTGTTCTGTCTTCCGAGGCTCTTCGCATCATGTGCCTTTACTTCGAGTGTGATGGATATTCAAAGGGAGAACTCCTTTTCGGTTTGAGAATATGTGGCTAAAAGAACCCGGGTTCTTGGATCAGGAAGGCTAGATGGGTCTCTTATCTGGTGGAAGGTGATCCAAGTTTCCGATTAGCTAGAAAACCGAAATTGCTCAAGGAGGATTTAAAAGTCCGGAATAGAGAGGTCTTTGGCATGGTGGAGTTTAAAATCAAATCTATTTCGGATGAGGTGCCAGATTGGATGAGAAAGTGGGTGGTATATTGTCCGAGGAAGAAGAATCCCTTAGGTGCAAATTTAATCAGAATTGAGGAGCCTTCTTATTCGCGAAGAGATTTGTTGGCGGCCGGAAGTCGCGTGTTCGTGGTTAAAGGAGGGGGATAGCAACACCAAGTTCTTTCACGTAATGGCAAAGATGTGGGGCAGCAAAAAAAATTAAGTCTGTCTGCATTGAAGGCGTGTAGTTAGAGGATGAGGCGTAGATTAGGGTTGGCATCATGAATTTTTTAGGCGGCTTGAAGAGAGTGGGGGTTGAGACCAAATTTGGATGGGGTGGCAACTATGCTTCAGAAGATGGAGGGAGATAAAGCCCTGGCCCGATGGGTTTTCTATGGCTTTTTTCAACATTGTTGGGAGGTGGTTAAAAGGGATATTATGGAGGTGTTTCAGTTTTTTCACCTGTGATGAGATTTGAGAAAAGCCTTAATGCCGCTTTCATAGCTTTGATTCCAAAAAGAGTGGTGCTAATGATTTGAAAGATTTTCGACCTATCGCCTAGTTGGTGGCATCTATAAGTTGATTTCTAAAGTGGTTAGCCCAACGTATGAAGAGGGTTATGGGTAGTATAATTTCGGCGTCGCAAAGCATGCCTCGTGAAGGATAGACAGATTTTGATGCGCTCTTTATTGCCAATGAAGTGGTGGATGACAGTCAAGAGCGGAGTTCCGTGGTTGTTGTGTAAGTTGGATATAGAGAAAGCTTATGATAATGTGAACTCGACTTTTGCTATATATGATGGAAAGAATGGGTTTTGGTACCAAGTGGATTCAATGGATTAAATTTGCGTGATTTCTACTGGTCCGCTTCTCGCCTTGGTGAATGGGGAACCATCGGGATTTTTCTCCGCCTCTAGAGGTCTCAAGGCCAAGGTGATCCATTGTCCCCGCTTTCTGCTTATTGTAGTTATGGAGGCCCTTAGCGTGTTGATAGAGAGAGCTGCGCTGAAGGTTTTTATAGTGGATTTCGTGGGGGAGAGGGGAGAGGTGGCGACGGTATCCCACCTTCTTTTGTTGATGATACCTTAGTTTTTTGATGCGATAAGGCTCACTGGGACACCTTCGCTTGGTATTATTATTCCTTCAAGCAGTTTCCTGCGCATTAACATCTTTAAGAGTGAAATAATTCCAAAGAGGGGCAAGTGGAAAATGTTGGGGATCTAGCTGCATTCTTTGGGTGTAAATCTGCTTTTTCTCCCCACCTATTACCCCTTGGTCTTCCTATAGGAGCATAGTCGAAGAGCGTATGCGGGAACCCAAAGGTGGTTGTGCGTTTCGAAAGCGAGAGATTGGCGGGTGGAAGCGCCAACTTTTATCCAAGGGGGGAGATTAGTCCTAATCAAGAACACTCTTGCTAACTTACCGACCTATTTTTTATCGCTCTTTGTGATTCCGGTCTCAATAAGGCAAAGATTAGAAAAGTTGGAAAGGGATTTCTTGTGGGAAGGGCAGACAGATGGGCACAAGTTTCATTTAGTGAAGTGGGATAAGGTGTGTTCTAGGGTCCAAGATGGGGTCGAATATCGAAGACTAAATTTTTTTAATGAGGCTCATTGGGAAAATGGTTGTGGAGGTATCTCATAGATAAGGAGGCATTATGGAGACAAGTGGTGGTTTGCAAGTATGGAGAAGGGGATCATTGTTGGTTCCCTAATGAGGTCAATTCTCCCTATGGGGTGGGAGTCTGGCGCGGTATAAGGAAAGGGTGGAACTCTTTTGAAAGGTTCATCGCTTTTGAGGTTGGTAATGGGACCTCGGTAAGATTTTGGGAAGATAGGTGGTGTGGGGATAGTTGTTTGAAGGAAGCGTTCCAGATCTTATTCGAGCTATCCTTGGATAAGGGTTGTAGAGTTAGTTCTATCTACTCTTCGGTCGAGGGCAAACCAATCTGGAACCCCACTTTCGTAGGAATTTTCGAGATTGGGAAGTTGAGGCTGTGTAGTTTTGGGGAGGCTTCACGCATGCAATATGGATAGGTTGGAGGACCAAGTGGTTTGGAAAGGAAAAGGAGGCCCTCTTTTTCAGTAAACTCGTATTACCTCAAGCTTCTCAACTGTGGTAGAACTTCATTCCCGTGGAGAGCGGTATGGAATTCCAATGCCCCTAAGAGAGTGGCTTTTTTTATGTGGGAAGAGACTCTTGAAGCTATCCTAACCATGGACAATTTACGGAAACACAACATGGTTCTTGTCAATAGGTGTTATTTGTGCAAGGATAGTGAGGAGAGTGTTAATCATTTGCTTCTGCATTGTCAAGTGGCTTCAGAGCTTTGGAATTTTGTGTTGGGGATGTTCAGGATGTCTTGGGTCATGTCAAGTTCGATGATTGATCACGTCAGAAGCTGGTACGCGGGGTATAGAAAGAGGAGAGATCGCACTTGGGTACAGCTCTTTTGGGAGTGTGTTGGATTCTTTGGAAGGAAAGAAACCGTAGGGCTTTCGAGAATGTGGAAATGTCAGTCCCGGAATTGAAGAATTTGCTGATTCGCACCCTTTACTTTTGGTGTTTTGAGACTGATCAATCTCTTCCTAGGTCCAACAATGATTTTGTAGATCTTGTAAATAGCATAGACACTGGTTAATGTTTGGATTGGTATACTCCTAGTGTACAAAGGACGCATCACCTCTTTTGATGCTTTTTAATATTATTTACTTATCAAAAAAAAGAAAAAAGAGGCATTAAGACTCTTTTCAAACCTCTTGTGAACAAAGAAGAACTGAAAAATGAGCAGTGGAAACCCATCCGACACCGGGGCTTTATCTCCATTCAAATTACGTATCGCTGAGAGAACCTCCTCTTCCGAGAACTGGATTTCTAAGGACTCTTTTTCTGAAGGATCTAGAGAATTAAGAGGAACCCCTTCTAACTGCAGGAATCCATCGCCTTTGTCCTTGTATAGCTCCCCATAGAAGCCCGCAATGCCTTTCATCATATCTTTTTTTTTTTCCAGAACTATACCGTCAACTTTGATAGAGCATATCTGGTTAAATCTCTTGTGTGCATTGGCCATCCTGTGAAAAAAATTGTGTTCTAATCCCCCCCCCCTTGAGCCATTGAACGCAGGACTTTTGCTTCCAACTTATCCCCTCACAAATAAGAAGTCTTCCAGATTCTAACTTTAGTGCCGCAAGTCGCAAAGAATTCTCATCTGACAGATTATCTGCTCCTGCTTTTTCGTCCAAAAATCTGTTCTCTTCAAGAGCCTTGGCCAACTTTACCTCTGTACGCCCAAAAATTTCTTTATTCCACACAATAAGCTCCCTTTTCTGATGCCTCAATTTGTTTGCGAATCTGAAACTAGGATCACCAGACACAACAAAAGAGGTCCACCTATCCTTCACCCAATCCTTGAATCCTGATTCTACCAGCCACATTTTTTCAAATCTAAACGGAGATCTCCCTCTGTTTAACTTACTCCATTCTAGACGGATAGGGACGTGGTCCGAAGTCACCCTGGGAAGACACCTGAAAAGAGTCTCCAAAGAACTCTTCCCAATCTGCACACAAAAGAAATATGTCCAGCCTAGAACTTTGATTCCTGTCACTGTTTCTAAACCAAGTGAAGCGACCCCTTGCTAAAGGCAAGTCCACCAAAGCCAAACTATTTATAAAGTCATTAAACTCAACCATAGATTGAGAATACACCTTCGATCCCAAACGTTCTTGTGGAAACCTAGCTGCATTGAAATCCCCTCCTACACACCAAAGGACTTTCCAATTGGCATAGACTGCCCTTAGCTCCTCCCAAAGCTTCCTTATATAAATATCCAAGCTAGGCCCATAAACCCCAGAAAACACCCGAAAGGAATCGCTAGACAGCATTTTAAACAGACATGAAATTGAGTCAAAGACCAACCATCAGCCCTGATTTGGTAATATATCGACTATCCCACATAATTAAAATTCCGCCAGCTGTACCAACAGCTGCTAAATGCTCCCAATGTGTCCAGCTATCCCCACCCACACTGTACACCCCCTTCCTAATAATTTTTTCCAATTTAGTTTCTTGAAAACAAATCACATGTGGCTTCCACCTTCTAACCGAATACCGATGCACAAATCACATCTCTTTTTGACAAATCATTCAAACTCCTTACATTCCACGATATAATTTTTAAATCCATAATTACACTACACTTTTACACCTCCTCCCTAACCCACCCCTACCCCTTGATCTGCCATATCCTCCTGATCAAAGTTTAGAACACACCCAGCTGTTTTAACTCCCTCGTACATCTCGCCTGACTTTTCTTGCTCTCAATCCTGCTGCCCGTCTTTTCCAGTTTCCGACCCCTCTCGATATCCCAGATAAGACTCAAGATTTTCTCCTCATATCCATCGCAGGATACTCCCAAATATCTACAGAAGCCTTTGACTTCTTTCCACCCAACGAGAGATATCCTCCATTTCCTCTGGACTTTGCTGCGAATCAGCCACAAAAAGGTTTTCAGGCCTAACCACAGATAACAGAGTGCAGACAAGCACTTCGTCTTGTAGCTCGTCCATAACCTCAGCCTGTTTCTCAGTCGGAACCTCATCCACACTCACAATTTCCTTGCCGCATTCTCAAATTTCTAGACCCAAAGTGAGAGCCGCTTCAAGAATCACCCCCTCCCCTTCCGTACTCTCCTCTCCTTGTTTATCCATATTGGTATGACCTTTGCCTACCGTTTCCACTTTGTCGTCTCTATTATCTGCCTCCAAATCCTTGCCAACTTCGTTCGGCACTTGCGACTCAAACTCTCTGTCTTAGAATACAGACTGAGTGGCTTCCTTAAGCTTCTCGTCGGACTCCCACTAACTAGATTAGCTTCATCACTGAGCCCTTCCTCAGAGGTTTCTGAACTAAATTGGTTTTTGTCGTATAAGGATTCATTCTGAGATACCAAGTAACAGATGTCTGTACGAACGCAGCAGTCGAAGCCCTCCGAACTCCACCCAAATTGTTACCAAAGCTCGTTTCTACATCGTTGGAATACACTGAACTTATCTCTACTAACCTCCATATGGGCTTTAAGTCCATCTCCTAAAACGGAATTGAAAGGCCCACTCAAACCTCCCACACCTCCTTCTTGGACTTCTTTTCCACTCAAATTACCATCCCTAAGTCCCTCATTACTGCCACCATTCAGCCCAAAAGGATTGCTTGGGCCTTCACATGAGCTTATAGGCAGTCCACTAAGCTTCCCCCTGTTTGGGCCCATATCACCAACTTGTTGCCTATTATCCAAAGCGGCAACGTAATGACATAATGCTTAGAGTTTTTGAATTTTGAATTCCTGGCAAGCCACATACCCTTGCCAGGTCTGATGGTACTATTGTCCTTGCACCAGCTCCCCGCTCCCCTACTCTGTACCTTCCCACAATGCACGTAAGACACGCTCTGTCTCACCCCCAATCTTGGGCGACCCTCCAGCTTCGCCATCGCCGTCATCCCTTGCTGATAAGTTCGTTGGCTGAAAGAAACAATTAGTTTCAGCCCAAATAGGGACCACGAAGGTATCCTCTCCAACCCTAATTCAAATCGCGCCTGGAATCTCTTCCCTGAACTGGACTAAAATCCTAGCCATCTCAAATTCTCTCTCGATTCCGTCTCCCCATCTAGACAAATGAAACCCCCGCACACATCCCCTACCTCCCGGAAAACCTGTTTCCCCCACAAGTGCAGCGGCAAGGCAACCCAAGCGCCCTAATCCACGCAACCTCTGGTTTTCTGTCTTCGCGATGACAGAACTCAACGGGATCCCATCTCTCCAGAGACAACTCCTGATTAAACTTCCACTTTCGGCCTGTAAGAATACCATTTGCTTCCGACTTCGAAGGGAACTCAAAGAGAAAGGAAATCCCGTTCAAGACCACCACCCTTACACCACCTGCTGTTTTCCACCTCTGATTTACCCAGCGCTGCAATTCCAATTATCGGTAATAGGATACTCCATGCCTCCAACATTCCCTACCAAGCAACATTCCAGAAATTCCAAAGCTCCTTTGCAGGAACTCGCCTCAACCTGAACGTCCACACCTGAAAATTTGGTTCTGGAGCCAAGACAAGAAATTGAGTTCTGGCCAGGGAGGGATTTCCGCCGCCTCCTTATACGATGTGGGTTTATTCTTCTCACTGTTGTAGTTCTCACTGTTGTAGTTCTCACAAGCAAACCTGTTGAGTTTGTCAGCCACCGCGATCCATCCTAAACTGTCATCACACTCAGGAATGCATATCATTCCGGACCTTCCTTTACCTTTGATGAGTCCTGATGAACATCCCCGCTGCATTCTTCTCCTTGGCAATGGTAATTTCACGCCACTTACTCTGCCACTTCTTCCAACAGACTCCCTAAACGACGAAAAACTTCCCAGCAGCTTACAAACTCGTAGGAAGAGAGATATACCTCATGCGGTTGGCCCTTGTATCTCTCCACCACCCGGTACTCAATACTCTCCTTTTCACAGCTTCTGTAGACTTCGAACGTCTTCCTTCCATGCTGGAAAATTGTGCTGGTGACGCCACGATAAATGGAGCTGCATTTGCCGGCGGCGCAAGGGGGCATTTTACTGATACACTCTTTGGCCGTACAACCTCTCTATTTCTTAGCTTTCTTCTGTCCTTTGTACACCATCAGTTGATCGTTACTTATTGTTGCTACCACTGCTACTCCTCCTGCTACTTCCGAAGTTTCTCCGCCGCCTCCACCTCCACCTACGCCGCCTTCGGCTTTCATTACATGATCAGCCGAAGAACTCGCCATCGGAAAACCTAAACCCTAAGGAGAAGGCATTGAATCGAGCAGTTTTTGAACCTAGTTTGAATCGAGCAGTTTAGTTGGCTTAATAAAAGTCAAGTATCGCCCTTCTACTTGGCATTTGAGAATCACTCAAGGTTCCAAATTCTAATCTTTAGTAGGCAGTAGGCTTGAAAAGGTCTTGATATGCCAAAGGTGTTTGTCTTTTCTTTCTTTTGGTCATGTTTGAGCTAATTTGCTCACATCTATTGTTTTAAAACTTTGAACCATTAATTTTATTAATATAGAAGAAGTTTTGCCATGAGTTTTCTGTCCATGTTTCTCAAGTACCCAATTGTACAGTTTCCTTGAAATACTCCTAGATGCAACAAAGGAAATTATATAGATGTTCATTTATCTTAACATGTTGACTTTCAATTAGGTAATCCTGAAAAATCAAGCTAACATTAAGCAATATGCGGATCCCATGTAATGACTGTAAATTGAGTATGTGTCTTCACTTATCAAAAATAAAAATAAATAAAATAAAATTGATTATGTGTCTTCATAGCAAGTTCAATGACTGCCTAAAAGGCAGATCTTGTTGTAGTACTCTATGTGTTTTGATGCCTTCACTTGTTTTGGGACTAGTGCATTCTAATTTGAATGCATATCGTGAGAACTGAAAAGGTTGGAAACGAGAGGAGGCTTACATTTTGTCGTCTTACATGCACTTCAAGTCTCAAACTACTAAAGAAACCAAAACTAGGATTTTATCACAAATTTCACATACAGTTTGTTGGTTTACCATTTGTTTGATTAAGGACCTTGGTGCCTTGGTGGTTTACTTCAGTAATATGTGGTGTATGTTTATTCACTTATTATCTTTTTCTTTTTCACCGGCTTTCACTTCAATGCTTAATATATTAATATTAGCCTTTTTCACGTGCCAGAGAAATTCCAAGACTGATTGCACAGTACATGTCAGATTTGGGCGGAGAAGTTACTTATCACAAGTTCCAGCCTCAACAAAAGATATTCCACCCGCTGCACTTTTTTACTTGCCCTGATCCAGATATAACTCAAGCTAACTTTACTTGTGCATCATATGGAATTAACACTGTTGGGATTATTAGGGCTCCGCGTGGTGATGGAAAGGAAGCTATTGTATTGGTGACTCCTTATAATTCCGTCAAGACCAGTTTGGGTGAGGCTCTATCATTAGGAATGGCATATTCAGTGTTCTCGTTACTGACGCGAGTTAGTTGGCTTGCCAAGGATATTATATGGCTGGCTGCAGACTCACAGCATGGAGAGTATGCCCCAGTTGCTGCTTGGCTAAGAGATTATCATAATCCTTCATTTGGTGGCCTTGAGAAGGTAAATGCTGATATGTGTCACAAAGGCAGTGGTTTGTACGAGTCAAAAGCAATTTTTCGTCGTGGTGGGACCATGGCAGCTGCCCTTGTCATTAAGGTTGCAGATACAAGTGAAGAAGGTGAGAAGGATGCTCTTAGCATCTATGCTGAGGCATCAAATGGGCAGATGCCAAACCTAGACCTTTTCAATATTGTGAACTATCTGGCGGTGCATGGGCAGGGTTTGCGTGTAAAGGTGGATAAACTCTTGTCCTTGCTTGAGTCGAAGTGGCTTAAGACTCTGGGTCAAATATTTGAATCAGTTGGGAAGGTAGCCAGAAGCTTGAATCCACAGTGGAAGTTTGGTATCCCTGAAGCGGAGTATATTGAAGGCATTGCTACACTTGCCAGCTCACTTTATAACCAGGTAATTATGTTCCTCTTTCCCAGGGGAAAGTCCCAGCTTGGCAGTCACAATATATATATATATATATATACTTGTAGCTTATGTGATTTCTTGCATATTTTTTACCAGGCTCGAGTAAACCCCGAACTGGTCTCATTTATAGTTCGTTTTATGAAATAATCGAGTCAAGCTCAAAGATAGGTTCCTTGGCTCAAGCTCAATAAAAATCAAAGAGCCGGGGTCAAACACTCAAAGCTCAGCTTGGCTTGTTTATAGACCTAAATCCTAATCGTTACGTAAACTTTGCCAGAACTGATATACTCGTCAGTTACTACTAAGCATCCAGGATTATATCCATATTATTAACTTAATATCATTCATTTTGGCTGTCAGGCACTTGGTGTTCCCACTGGTGCCCATGGTGCTTTTCGTGATTATCAAGTTGATGCAGTTACTTTGGAGATCTCACCCAAACTTTCTTCAACTTACAAGTCCAGACAAAATGAGTTCTTGTTTCGAGGTGGCAGGTCAGTGCTTTGTTAGGATTTCTCTTTTCTTGTTATCCATATGAACAAATGTCCAATTTTCTTTGATAGTCAGAATTCCTCGAAGCACGTGGCTTCCAATTTTGATAGTTTTTTCACATCCTGATTTTCAGTATCCTTAAATTAGTTCAAATTGATTGTACCTTTTCGCAACTACTTGTGGTCATCTGCACGAATCCTTATCTGCCATTTAGCTATATTCACAGCTGCTTTTCACTGTTATAAATTAATAAAATCGATTTGTTGGTACCATTGGTATACGAGGATTTCATATGATCTTAAAGGGCATCTTGATTTCGTCATTAAATTTTCAAGACTTACTAGTTATTCCATCAATCATATCAAAAGCATAGTCTATTTTTGTATTATCTCAAAAAATAGTCCATTTTTCAAAATGTAAACCTATAGCAGATGATCTTTTGAATTTTCAGGTGAAAAGAAATTTAAAAGTTCACCCACTTTGTCACTTATCAATAAATAAAAAGTTCCCTCACTTTGTTTCCATTGCCCACATCAAGACAGTTGTGCCAATCTTTCCATCTAATTTCCTTGTCTCCATTTAAGCATTTTTAAGTTCATAGTAAAATGATGTAGCATATCCCCTCATAGTTCTTGCCTAAATATAATGTGCCCTTCTGTTAAAAAAATTGTAAGAGAATTACTTTGAGTTGTAACAAGCTCTCGCTGTTGATTTTGTAACCGCTTGTTTTCTGATACAGGTTGATCGAGGGAGTTTTACGGTCTGTAAATAACCTCCTTGAGAAATTTCATCAATCTTTTTTCTTGTACCTGCTAACATCTCCAAGTAAGTTTGTGTCTGTTGGAGTCTACATGATTGCATTCCTGCTTCTCGTTGCTCCCCTTCCAGTGGTTGCAGCTTCGCTGTTTTCAGATGCCAATAAACCCAAGCCCAACTCAGAAAAAGACAAGAGAACTTCCCCAGTATCGCTTGATGATCCTGCCATCACTTTTAGATCTTGGAGATGGCTTTACGCTGCAAAAACAGTTTTGATTGTTCACTTATGGGGTGCTATAGTTACCTTACTGCCTTATTTCATTTATCAAATGCCCAACAGCCCACCAACGAGCTGCCTTCTAGTTTGGCTTCTGCTTTCAGCATCCAGCCTTGTTGTTTTGCATGTGATTTTGGGTTGGCCTCAAGTTCATGAAAAAGAATGGGCTCTCTTGAAATCAGTGACAGTCTCCGCCGCATTCATTGGTCTTTGTCTAATGTCAGTCATAAACTTTGCCGCAGCAGAGATAGGAGCTCTGATGATGGTCCCAATGTGTTTGTTGGTGACACCATTCAAGTTAGATGTACAAGCTCGCACTTTCAGGGCTTTATCCAGGGCAGCTTGTAATTTGGTCTTGGTACTCTTCGGGTTCCCAGGGGTTGCATTTTTTCTGCTGAAAGGTGCATTTGAAGGTTTTGACAAATCTAGCATTGGTGACTTCTGGTACTGGCTTGAATCCCTTTGGACATGGAATAGCGCCACTTACATTTACATATGTTCGGTTCATCTTCCCTGTTGGGTTTTATGCACATACATTTTACTAAATTCGTGTTCTCAATTTTCCCACTCTTAACTTGTGCCATGTTGTATCCGTAGACATTAGTTTTTAGTATCAAATATTTTCCACCTACGACATTAAATTATAAACTATCGATTGCCTTGACACAAAATCTCGTTTTACGGTCCGATCAAGAAGGTAAAGCATACTTTGTATAGTAATGGTGGGGGATGGATATGTTTCTTTGTGTTAAAGGGAATCAAATTCCCTGTGACACCCTTATAGTGTTTGCTTGCAAGTTTTATAAACTGGACTGTAGCAGGAGAAGATGCTTGATAAAGACCCGTTACCTTTTTAAAATTTAGGTAATTAATTGCCGCTCCTTTCGCTATCAAGTAGATGCTGGAAGGACCTGTGGCAGGGTGGTGAAGGTTGTCATTTTGATGAGAAATACAACAATGGAATTCTTTTTCTTTTACTCTTATTAGCTGCCGTGGTGGTGGTGGGTCGGAAAGACTTACATGCATAAACTGTACAGTCTGACAGTGGTCCAAAACTTGGTGCAAAGTGCAACCAGGACGATGCATTGATTTCTTTAACAAGAGGGTTTATGTCCGAGCACGTATGTATGGAAAAAATTTATTCCGGCGTCAGTACTTTATGGATTAGTATTGTGCTTTTAAGTTTGGTGATTTCGCTAGAGATGTTAATAGGAAGCAGTGCGAACCTATTAAACCTGCTTTTTTTTAGGTTTGCAATTTTAGCAAACCGTTTAAACCGCAACCGATTAGGGGTTGAAACCGTTAGGGCCATACTGAAAACCGTTAGGGTTGAACCGGAAACTGACTTGTATACGGTTTTAGTATAGTTAGTAATATACGGGATGGATATAATACCCAAAATCGTTAGGGTTGGACCGATTAACAACTTTAATATAGTTAGTATAATATATGGGACGCGTATAATACGCTAAAATAAGCATATAAGTCTCAAAATTGGGAAAAAAACGTACAAATTTAATCATTGGCCGGAAAACGCAGGTTTAAACCGAAACCGACAGGGCCAGATCGAAATCATTAGGTTTTTAGGACAACGGTGAAAATTAAAAGGACTGACCGGGCCAAAGCGTTAGGATTGACCGAAATCGTTAGAAATTTAAGCCGATTAACATCTCTAGATACTGCCCATAGTACCTTGGGGATAGTCTTGGCTTTCGCCCAGATACTGCCTAACAGTGTCTCATTTTAGTGTTTGACAATACCTTAGACCAACCCGAACACATGCGTCATCTTTGCTTTATTACTCGTACTCTCCATCCAAATAATACCAATCACTAATTTCAGTATTGCCCTTAAATAATTCAGTAACCAAATAATTCAGTAACCAATCACTCAAATAATACCAAATCAGTATTGCCCTTAAATAATTGAACTACTAAAATGTAGGAGGATAAACTTTCTTTATTACTCGTACTCTCCATCCAAAATAATAATAATAATAATAATAATAACAACAACAACAGCAACAACAATAATATTTTCTTAGTTTATCCCAAAATAAGTCTTATTTTTAAATATATTAATAATTTTAATGCAATTTGAAGAATGTACAAGCAAGTAAAGCTTTATTGGGAGAGGTTCCGGCGTCAGTACTTTAGGGATTAGTGTTGTGCTTTTAAGTTTGGTGATACCGCCCACAGTACCTTGGGGATAGTCTTGGCTTTCGCCCAGAGGATACTGCCTAACAGTGCCTCATTTTAGTGTTTGACAATACCTTAGACCAACCCGAACACATGCGTCATCTTTGCTTTATTTTGAAGCAGGTTCCTTCCGCAGCCTCTCCCTGGTTCTATCCTTTTCTAATGTTTTGTTTGTTTGTTAATTTATTATAGATAAAAGGTTTTACTAAACAAAGTATATAAAACCTAATATTATACTACATTTTAGTTGTAATTTTCAATAAAATGGTTTATTTATTTTATGCATGTAAAATGGTTTCTATTTAATATAAATTGTGTTATAACTACTATCCAATAAATAACATATTTGTTTTGCTAATACTCTAACAAAATTTGATTAAATAATACATATGTTTTAAATAGAATAACAAGAAATACTTTCTGTTCTGGGCATAGTCTATTATTCATTTTTTGATGTTTCACTTAAAGAGTTCACTTTTAGAAATTAAGGCATAAAATAGTTATTTGTTTTACTAATGAGGTATTAAAAGTGTCATTTTTTTAAAAAAAGTTTAATTTTCAAATGTGGATTATTTACCGGAACGAGGGGAGCATTATTTTGGTGTAAAATTTGAAGCATGGTGATTGGAGATGATGAAAGTTATTTTAGTATAGAAATTGCACATTTTTTGTGGGATGATGCAGTGCAATTTTCGATCAAGAAGATGCCCTTAGAGATTTGTCTTGGGCTTTTAGACGAGGGATACCGCTCAATGGTACAATGTTGATTTGTTTTGGGATTTCAAGCGTTAGATATGTTGTGAAACAAAAAAAGAAAAAAGAGGAAGTGTAAGTGTGAGACAAGAGTGCAATTCTTGCAATTTCATGTTTGGGGATAACTTGAAAACCATATCTCGAGATTAGTCTTATAAACTTTAAGACCCCGAAATACATATGTTTTTAATAGAATAATAAGAAATATTATAAGAATATTTTTTTAGTATAAAATTTAAAGCATGATGGTTATGACCATGATGACAAGCCTTGAACAAACACATGCATCTCACATATATTTTGCATTAATGGCAAAGTGGACACCAGTCACCCACGTGATCATTTTAACATTTTTCTTAGTTTTGAGATTTCAAGGTTGGAGATACGTTGAAAAAGATAAAAAGAAGAAGAAGTGTACCTGTGATACAAGGGTGCACTTTTCGCAATTTCAGGTATGAAAATGACTTGAAAACCACGCCAATATCTTGAGACTAGTCTTAAACTTTTAGATCCGAAAATACAGTGGAAAGAAAAGATGGTGAAATTTGAGTAATTCCCCTTTATGAAGTTTGTAACCGCGTACCATTTTTTTTAATCGCAAAAATATACTTTTGGAGGAAAAAGATTACGATACCCTTAATGAACTGAAGACGCGCTACGTATCACTTACTCAGTGCATCGCATTGCATCAATTTGTCCATGCGATGCACGAAATTCAATTGTGGTGTATGATTTTGATGAATGCTTATGTACATCGCGATGCACGAAATTCAATTACGATACTTGATTTTAATGAATGCTTATGTGCATCGCGATGCACACAAATTATAAATTGCGATGCACACAATCATGCATCAAAATCTCACATCTCATAACGATGCATCAGGACTCTAAGTTGATGCATCGTGATTGAAATTCGATGCATTGTGATACAAACTGGTTTCGACCGTATCTCTTCCGCCTTTTTCTTCTTTTGTTCTCTTTTGTCATAAGTCTTCTTCTTCTTTCTTCGCCTTCTTTCCTTCTAAAAAATCCTCTAATCTAACTCATATTCACTCCAGTATCATACTTAATGAATCAAAAAAATCTATCCTCGTTTCATTGCCACAACAATTGTAATTATTGAACAATTTAAGAAGAATACATTGGAGTTGTGGAAGAAATGATGACCAAAACTATGGAAGAAGATAAACTAGAAATTTTAGAAACAATATTTCGAAAGTACCTTTTATCGGTTGAAAAAAAAAGGAGGGCCGTAGCATTTAAGAACTTGAGAAAAAAATATTTCAATCAATTTTTAATTTCTTTTTTAACGTACAACTTTTAGACCCGGAAATACTTTTTTTTTTTTTTTTTTGGAGAAATGGTGTAAAATTGGGCCAGTTACGAATCCTTAAAAAATTTGCAATTTTATTAGTTATGCGTTCCACCAAGTCGTTGTTAAGGGTGTTTGTCAAAGCAATTTTGTGTACAAGGAGTATTGGGGATTGAAGTATTTTTATTTCTTATCTTGTCAAACATACAAAATATAAAACTAACCTAACTCTTAAAAAATTATCAAATATAATTTCTTTTGTGATGAATTATTTATAATACTCTTTTAACTTTCAAAACTAATATATAACGATTTAGGTCTATTAACTCAACCTTTGAATCGATCAAAGGTCTATCAAATATTGAGTTAATGACTTTTGATAGAGCTTATTATTTGAAGGATATTTTTATCTATTTAAATTGTTCCAAATTTTTAAATGGTCAAAGGCCATAAAATAAGATTGCAGGGGACAAAAGATTATATTTGATAAATTCCACTTGAGAATATTGTTTCATCTTTCAAGAGTTGGGATCTACCCGTTATCCATATTTTATATTGGTTTCATCTTAAAATAATTGTTTCTTGTTACTTTTTAGAAAAAAAAAAATCGAAATCACTGTTTCTTATGTTCTTCGATTCCCTATTAATAATGAAGTCACTGAGAGCGGACGTTGGTCGAATATGAGCACCGTGGTATTTTTTGTAATGCGGATCTTTCTGACCAACTCACCGTGTAAGCTGTGAAAAAATAAGATTTCTTCTAACGAATTATGATAAGTAAGACGGTTTAGAGGAGACCAACTCTTTTGTTCCTCCCTCTATCCCACAATAATTGGTTCTTATTGAATTTACATGGAAATTAAAAAAGTGTTTATATTTATATAAGTTTTCATTTATCAGAAATATAGAATTGCTAGAAATTAATTATTATGATACCAATAACTTCCAAAGAATCAATAATTCTTAACACCCAATAACGACATAACAATAACAGTAACAATAATACCAAATCAGTAACCAATCACTCAAATAATACCAAATCAGTATTGCCCTTAAATAATTGAACTACTAAAATGTAGGAGGATACACTTTCTTTATTACTTGTACTCTCCATCCAAAATAATAATAATAATAATAATAATAACAACAACAACAGCAACAACAATAATATTTTCTTAGTTTATCCCAAAATAAGTCTTATTTTTAAATATATTAATAATTTTAATGCAATTTGAAGAATGTACAAGCAAGTAAAGCTATAATTTTTTTATTAAAAAATCTGTCTTTAAAAATATATATATTTCTTTCTTGGGAAGAAGAGAGTAATAATAATAATAATTACAATATACTCCACGTAATAAAAGATCAAGCTGGACAAGTAAAGAAAACAACATACTTGGTTGATTTTTAAGTCAATTGTGTCACCTTTGAGAAAATCATGACCTACGGGGAAGGGTCATATGGTAAATTGGTAATGGCAAGTTTTATCAAGAAGACCTATGAGCAGAAGGTCTCCATAATGAGAAGTTTTATCAAGAAGGATAATTTTTGTGAGAATAATGCTAGCGAGGTAATTAACGAAGAATAGGTCTGATGTGATATCGTTTTACGGAACTTAGTTCATAAAATGGAATCTTACTCTCTTACAACTCATTCTCAAATACATAATAAGTCGGATCAAGATGATCTTTTTTACATAAAATATACGTAATAATGTCTTATCTAATTTTTGCCATCAACGAGTACCAAATTTTGAACATAAAATAAAGTGTCATCTTATGTATATGAGAATAATGCTATAGATAATCAATGAATACCCAATTTTGAACATAATATAAAGTGGCATCTTATGTATTATGTTGTTGCTTTTACTTTTTAACTTAAAATAATGTAAGTAAGATGTAAAATAAGATTACCTAAAATTCAAAATTACAATAGCTTGACTTGAGAGACCATTTGGTCTTTTTGTTTTGGTAATATCGAAACTAAATTTTGAACTAGTCAAGGTTACGCGTAAGTACAAAATAATCTTTGGAAATTTAGATTTAGACCAAAATTTACATATCATAGGGGTGCTAAAAGCCACTACTTTTCATGTCAAATTCCTAAAATGCCCTTTGCTCATTTTAAAAATAAACCCCTATTTATTTACTCTCTTTACAATGTTGATCCCTCCTATTTTTTAATCAATACTCATTTTCTTCTCTGTTCTTATGATATAGATTAAAAAAAAGGTAAAGATGAGCAGCCAGAATCTGACCGGTAGGAAAGTATATCTAAGAGTATTTTTGGTATTTATCAGTGTAAAAATATCTACTATACCTTTAATTTGTTTGGGAATGTATTTTTACCAATTTATGGGCACCGTTAAATGACCCTTCACTCTCTCACACACGACCATCTCTCTTTTTACTCTCACATTCACACACAACCCCATCTCTCTCATTACAATCCATGATTTCGATCACACAACCATCTTCAAAAATGGCGTCCAATCCTCCAAATCCACACACACACACACACACTCTCTCTCTCTCTCTCTCTCTCTCTCTCTCTCTTTTCACTCTCACATACACCTACCCTATTTACCTGGTTGTCGTCCCTTCTTGCATGATAGACCGCACTCCATCGACACCTTCCTTTTTCTGGGCCGCCAAACCTCTACATCGGTGAGAGTTGTGCATACGTTTCCCTTCTCGAGTACAACAACATTGACAAGATGATTCTACTATCAGAGGTCTCACGGTGACAAGATCAGTAGGACTGAGCCGGTGATGGATGATTTTGCTGTCGGAGCCCTCATGACGAAAATATCGATAGTCCCAAAAGAAAACAAAGACAAATTAATTTCGGTAGGTAACTGAAATTAATTCAATTAAAAATTGGATAGCAGTTAGTAATAATAATGAAATTATATCTTTCTTTTCAAATACAATGATAATTTTGCTCGAAAAATAAAACAGTGACAAAATGTAACGATTTATCAAAATACAATGACAAAATTAACTATATTTCCACATAGGTTGTGTGTGAGAGTGAGAGAGAGTGTGTATGTAGAGATCAAGGATCAATTAAACGGTGATCTAAAGTCGGTTAAACGGTGAGTTAAATTGGTAAAGAAATGTTCACAAATTATTAAGGGCAATTTAGATATTTTGATATTGATAAATACTAAAAATACCCTAAAATTATCTTTCCTAGACAGAATTTGACCGCGTATCTTTACCAATAAAAAATAGACTACTATCTTTACCGTTATTCTCTCTCTCTCTCTAATCTATGGCTATGAAAGCTAACTACCATTTGAATGATGATTACGTTCAAAGCTTACTACCAATTGATAAAATATTTTTTTATTGCATATGTTATTTTTAATCTCAAGTTGTGCAAAAGAGGCCTAATAAAAATAATTACTGCAATTTTTTTAATTGTTGATTTTTTAAATTGGGAATTGTGCTTAAAAAATAAAAGAGTTTGTCTCATGTAAGATCGTCTTACGAATGTTAATTCGTAGGGAGTCATACTCTCTCACTGCTTAACTCATCAACACACCGTGAGTCAGATAAAAAGATTCGTCTTACAAAAATATTCGAAAGACCGTCTTACCCAGATTTTTGTCAAAAAAAATATGAGGTTAATAAACATTTGTTTATTTTTGTAAATATTTTTTAATTAATTGGTAGTTGTGTTTGATTTTTTTAAAATCATGATTGTGGCACTCATGAACTATTATATTTTTTATAGTTAATAGTAAAAATTATTTTAAAAAAATTATGAGTGCAGCCCATTTTAGGCTACACTGATATGATACTCACTGATATTTTATAAAATTTACTAATAAACTAATTTTCCAAAAAAAAAAACGAAAAGTATTTAAGTTTTCTTACAATAAAAAATGGATTTATCAAATTACTAAAAAAATGGTGAAAATATTGAGTGTTTTTCTAAAAATATTTTATTTAAACACCTTAAACTTTTGGTTTGTACAACCTCATCTATTTAATCTCACTTAATAAAAAATTATAACGACATCCGGGATTATTGAATTGCAAAAAGGCATACACTTAGATAAGTAAGACATTGATATTTTTACAAAGATTTATCATCTTTAACCAACTCATTGTGTATTGGTGGATTTTTACTGTAAAAGAATGAAGCTTCATTTTACGAATTAAGATCTGTAAAACGATCTTACATGAACCTAAGCTTGCAAAAATGGTTAGCTTTGATCACTAATGTGCATTTCCGTTATATGGAAATTAAACTCAATTAAATTATACTAGTACAGGTGTTTGTGCAAACCAACAAAATTATGTCGAGATCAATTTATGAGCCGTTCAGGTGTTGGTATGCTCAACACATAAACAATAGCATCGGGGTTTGGGAGGTTGCCCTTTTGATAGTTTGTTGGATGATCTGGAATGAGAGAAATCAAACGAATTTTTGATAATGAGAAAAAAAAATCTATTTCGGTTTTGAAGAATTCTCAGTTTTATGCTCTTTTTTCTTGGTGTGTAGTGGCTACGAACTATCCACTCAGTTTAAAAATGACTTTTGTAGAATTGGTAAATAACATATCTAGCGGATAGAATCTCTCAAGCTTTGTAAGTGTAGTAAGGATACATCATCTATTTTGACGTTAGATTATATATATACACTTTCCTTATTAAAAAAAAAAAAAAAAAACTATTGTGATTTCCCATAAAATACTGAAAAGAAGAAGAGGGTGGTTAGTAGAAGGGAACGGTACGTAGTTAAATGTAAAACCAATAAACCATACGTATTCCTACATCTATATCTGAAATGGATAAACCAAACCTGCTCTAACAAAATCCACAAAAATGGACACGATCCTATACGATGAGCTTCTCCAAGAAATCTTCCGCCGCCTTCCACCCCCTTCTTTCGCCGCCGTCGCTCTTGTATCCAAACGGTGGCTACGCCTCCTCCGTTCTTCCTTAACCTCCCTCTCCCTCCGTATTCCCACTCACACTACCATCATCATCCCCTCTCTCTCCACCTTCCTCTCCCACCACCCCTACCTCTCCTCCCTTTCCCTCTCCGTCGGCGATTCCTCCACCTCCTTCACCTTCTCCGACGCCCTCCTCCTTTCTATATCCAATTCTTGCCCCAATCTCAACCACCTCCGCTTCTTAACCGGCCCCGTCTCTCTCCTCCCTCTACTTTCTCTCTCTACATCCTGCTCCCATCTCAATTTCCTCACAATCAGTCTCTCCAGACCCTTCTCTCTCCATTGGCTCCTCCATTTTTTCTCTCTAAAACACCTTGCCCTCATTTTCTACGGCCGCGGCGTTTCACCCGAATCCAATTCCGCGGTGCCCACCTCGGCGGAAGTGACTTCCCCCAAAGATTTGCGACTGGAAGCACTCAGTTTGACAGGAATTCGGGCCGGTGATTACGGCCTCAACTGGCTATGGAGGAATTGCAAAGCCCTAAAGAAACTCCGGTTTCGTAGCTGTGAAGGTGTCGGGGATAACTCATCGTTTTCCAACTTCCTCAAAACCCTAAACACTATTCAAGAAGTTGAATTAAGGACCTGCAGGCCCATAGTTGACTTGATTTTGTTGAATTTAGCTGAAAATTGCAATTCTTTGACTTCATTATTGGTTTATGATGGTGGCAGTAAGGAAGGGTTACTCCAATTTATCCAAAACAGCTGTTGTTCTTTGCGAAAACTCGATTTACGATTGCCTCTTGACCTAGATAACAATCATTTGTTTGCAATAGCTGCAAATTTTCGGGGATTATCAAGTCTTAGGTTACAAAGTTGTTGTCTTGTCACAGGTGAGGCTCTCAAGACTCTTGGGGTTGCTTTGAGTTATAATCTTGAAGAATTGGCTTTGATAAATTGTGATGTGGTCGAAAGAGAAAATGGGTTGCTTACCACATTAGGGCAGAGTTTGAGAAAATTAAGGATATTAGACTTGTCTCATAATGATCTGTTGCTTGATAAGGAATTTATATCGATGATGGCTTCGTGTGAGGGTTTGTGCGAGTTGAAGTTGAGGGGATGTAGCGGGTTGACTAATGCATCATTATACTCGGTGTTCAAGAACTGTAGGAATTTGGAGAGTGTGGATATAATGCACTGCTCTGGGTTCAAGGCGGAGGCTATTGAGTTATTTCTGCTAAATTCAACGCAGTTAAAAAAGTTGGAAATAGAAGATTATAAGCTATCGGATGTTGCCAGGATGTGCGCCGCTGATAAGTTTGTCGTGGTCGTAACCAATTTGGTGGCGCAAGCCTGTTGACGAACAGCGATTTATGATTCTAATACATAACTGCAACCAGAAAAGGTAAATTGTTCTCGTACTTGGTTCTATATAGTAAACGCCAATGTTGTATGTAATAATGAGCAGTTTACTATGTTTGGTAAATAAGAATGTTTATGTGTGTCCTATTACCTGTTCTGTTCACCTATTCTGAATCTCTGATGATGGCTATATTTACTGAAATGGTTTCTCGTTGTTGAATTGATGCTGCAAGTACAAATTCCTTTATCTTTGACTTTGAGTATACATGTTTTATCACTTTATGGTTAAGGATTAAACCTTTGTGGTTTTGACTTTTGAATTAGAGAGACGCTCAAATGGTTCATTGCCATAACAGCTCAGCTGTATGAATAAGAGAAACGCGCAAATGGTTCATCGATTTGCCGTTAAGTTGTGAGTTTCAGTTAGATAGGGAGATAATCATGGGCACTTAAATTCATTAGTTTTGTTAAGGCCTACCAAAGATGGAGTTCGTAGACATGGAACTTGCAAGTGTTGTCAAGAAACACTATGGAGAGTATTCGAAAAAATATGGTTACTGAAAGAGCTTAAAGAGAAATGTGCATGAACTCTCCTTCTGTTGGATAGGCCAAATATGTTTACTTTGGGGTTCCTCTGTTATTGATGACTACTCTTTAACTTGCCTGCATTGCCTCTCGGTACAAAGAAACAAAACTGTCATTCTTGATTCTTGATCCCTACACTTTTTTGAGTAAGTATTGAGTAAAGAGGATCTTACGGATCTTAATTCGTAAAGAGGATCCGTCTTATAAAAAATATTTCTAAGATTGTCTTACCTAAGCTTTAGCCTTAGCCCACTTTTTTTCATGGTTGATTAAGGAGACGGTTTCACATATCCTATTCTTGACCTACTAACAAAAGTATTCGAACTCCATATTGTTGTTTGAAGGTAATGAACCAGTTTAATTTGATACATTAAATCAATTTCTAGTGACAGGACTATCCCCAACAATCTGAGCATAGCTAGCTGAATGAATGTGAGTGGGTACAGAGGAAGAATAAATTCACCACCGGTATCCTCTTTCACTCAGCACGCAGCACTCAGCACTCAGCACAGCTGTGCAATCCAATCCTACATGGTAGCACATTACCTACCATTTACACCCTTACCCTTTTTGTCTCAAACTCCCATTTTTGATCTATACAGAAAAATGAAGAATTCTTGTTGATGGGGGAGTTACAGTCAATAAATAGTATTACTCCACCCACATTTCATTTATACACATTTATAGTTGAAAGATTTCATACTAAACAATTTTTCAATTCATTGATAACAACGAAGCATTAAAGCTTTGCCCGTTATGCCCATAAATCATTTTCATCATTTTTAATTTTCTCCCTCTTTTCTACAAAATCCCAAGAAAACCCGCTTCAGATCTTACTTCACTTTTTCCATGCTTCTTTTAACTTATCTATACCCTGTCATTTTGTTTCTACCGTTGTTAATCACAGCTCAAGCTCCAATTGAAGCACTATCTCTCTCCTCCCGGTTGCTTGATTCTGTGCTTCATGACTATGCTTTCAGAGCATTTCTCCGGCCACGGACCGGTGTTGTTTACAATGGCAATGTGCCCTCCAATTTGACCGGAATTACTGTTTCTGCCCTGCGGCTCCGCAGTGGGAGCTTGCGAAAGAGGGGGTACGATGGTTTGAGAGAGTTTGATCTTCCTAGTGGCATTCTTGAGAATCCTTACGTAGAGAGGGTTGTTCTTGTTTACCAAAATTTGGGAAATTGGTCTTCTGTTTACTACAATTTACCAGGGTTTACTTATTTAGCGCCGGTGTTGGGTTTATTGACGTACAATTCGTAACAATAACATCTAACCTTTGTGTCCTGTCCTAATTTTATAAATTTAATTAGGGACACTGGGACAGTGGCAGATAGAGGGAGAGAATCCTATATACGAATTATAATAAAGATTGACCGAGGCTATCCGACAGTCCGGATCTATCCGGTCGCAGTCGCAACATCCAACGGCTATGAGTCTGTTACTAATTACCCCTACACCCTCAACTATGGATCGAGTTTAGATTACGTCCTTCAACTACCATTTAAATCAATGTACCCATTCAATCACAATTTTTTTTCATAATATATATACTGATATATCAAGATATACTGTTATTGTTTTATAGGCACGGACACGATGTTCTACTATATAACATAACAAAAAAAAAGGGATTTTCGTATAGATGTGGGCACAAGACAATTAACCGCTTAGGTCCCCTGGGGCATTGGAATGGTCTTAGCTCCGAATATTGAGACAATAAAAAGAAAGACTCTTTTGTAAGTTTTTAACCGTTTAAGTCCCCCTTTGTAAGTTTTGAACTGTTTAAGTCACCATCATTTTTTTTAACCGAAAAAGTATTTTTAGGGTGAGAAGACGATTATGTCATTAATGAGCCGGAGCAAGTTAAGGATTAATTTGTGCATCGCAATGCATTAATTTGAATCGTGATGTACAAATTGGATTTGCGATGCAGAAAATTTCGATACACAAATTAGATTCTCGACGTAGAAAATCCCAATGTATAAATTGGATTCGATTTGTACATCAAGATGCAAAATCGATGCATGAACTGATACTTTTGTGTGCGCGTGTTTGGTTCATTAATGTATCGTAGTCTTTTCAATCCAAGAGTCTTTTTCCGGTTAGAAAGACATGGTGGACTGGAGCGGCTAAAAACCTTTTAAAAATAGACTGGTCAAATTTCACCCCAAAAGGTTTTGAATTTGTAAATCGCGGTACAAAACTTTATTGGCTTTTAAATTTGTGAACCGCGGTGCAAATTAAATGATAATATAAATTTGTCGTAGCTCGTCTGTTGCTCATTAAGGGTATCACAATTTTTTTACGTCTGAAAGTGATTTTTTTAGATTGAAAATTAAAAAAACGTATTTTGACGATTAGAACTTAATAAAATGGATCGGCCCGAATTTCACGTAGACAAGACGCTGTAAAAAATTTGGGCTTTTTCTGTTTTACATCATGCATATGTATTCATTTTGGAAATTGAAACTGTTGGGCCATACCATAAAATTGGCCTGGTTTCATTCATACTAAGAAAACCAAGAAGGGACAGAAGAGAAAACGTATCATTAGTAAAGTAGTTCATGTTTGGCTTTATCTGTGCGAGAGAAATTATCACAGTGAGTTGACATTGCTTTTAATTGAATTTTATTATCTATTACACCCTCAGTTTCTATATTATTGCCTATCTTACGATTTTTTTAAGTCAAATTTATCAGTTTTCAAATCTCAATTTATACATTTTTTTTTGAAAATCATATAACACATAATTCGTAGTATTAAAATACTATCAAAAGTACTACAAAATATGAGTTTTTAATTTTGTATCGTAGTATACGTCTCGGCTGGCTTGTATGATAACCGTGACAAGCCTTGGATAGGCTAAATAGTAAATACCATTGTGAATAAGAGAGCTCCCCAAGGACCCCAACTCAGATGTATCTGTGCTGCGTGTCGGCACATATTCGATATATGAAAGTTTTTTTTTTTAATTGTTTTTTATTATGTATCGAGAGAGTAGTTTGAGATAATATTAATGGGTTGAGTAGAGTTAAAGCAGGTTGGACCCGTTACTTATTTTGGCCCATGCCTTTTCATGCTAAATCTATGTTTGGGGTGGGGGGAAGCCGAGTTAAGATGGGTTGACCCACTTCAATCCAACCCATTTAAACCCGTTTGATATTTGAGTTTTAACATGTTTTAATTTTCAACACCAAATGTCTCTTAACAATATTTTTGTCGGAAAGGAGTGGAATTCTTTTTTTCCTTAGGTCGTTTAAACAAATAAAATAGCCACTTTGGGATTGCTAAATCATAGTCAGACAAAACTAAGCATGGACGTCCTAATTTATTGGGTGTATCCATTAGGTTCTGCTGAGATGCGTATATTTTAATATTGCACGGCTATTTAATCAATGTGTCGTTGTAGTATAGTGGTGAGTATTCCCGCCTGTCACGCGGGTGACCCGGGTTCGATCCCCGGCAACGGCGTTAGTTTTTTATTTTGTTTTGGAGAGAAAAAGTACTTTCTTCACAATATAGTTTATTATGCTCATTGGGCCACATTTTTTTTTTTTACGATGGGCCAACTTTGAAGATTCACTAAAGTATTATGGTTAAATTCGAGTCGGTCTTTTTTTCAAAGTTTGTAATCCCTCCAGTTCATTGTTCTTTTATTCAATTACAAAAGATCATTTTAAACAATGTTATTCCGAAAATATCATAGTCTTCTTTAACAACTCCGATAAACACATTGGATTCGAAAATCACAATTGTTACGTAACGAAACGAGGATCAACATGCCCAATCAGGTCGAGGGGGCAGCGCCCCTTCGTGGGGGTTCGGGGGTAACGCCCTTGTTTTTTCTGAACCATTAAGTACGAAACTGTAATGGATATGTGCTGGGTTGAAAGATACTTCAGTAGAACGAAGGCAAAGGAGGAAGAAAAAGACTTACGGCGAATGAGATGAAATAAGAAGGTGGATGACATGATTTGGTTCATTACGATTTTGTATAACAATGCAAAATTGGATTACGTAATTAAAACTTTTGTATCGCGGTGCAAAATTGGATTATGTAATTAAATTGGTGTATCGCGATACATTTCCTTAGCGCGCCTCAGACTCATTAAGGGTATCAGAGTCTTTTTACCCCCAAAAGTGTCTTTTTTCGATTGAAAAAAAAACGGAACTGGAGAGATTAAAAACATAAGTGGACCAACCCGCAATTTCTCCAAAGTATTATTATAAATCATGTGATTATTTATACCTTTTCAATTAAAAAAATATTTTTAATAAATTCTAATTATTTCCAAAAAGAAAGGTTAAAATATTTAAAATATAACTTGTGTTTAGGGACAAAGGAAATACTTTTTTATTTTTTTTTTTCCAAAAAGAAAGGTTAAAATATTTCTTTTATTTAGTTTTTTTATGAAAATATTTTGGGTTACTTTAATGTTAAAAGCTCAAAGTTGGACCACAAGGCAAACTGCGAAACCATACCACAAAGTCAAACCACGAGATGGAATCAAACCAAGTCGAATCATTATGGTTAGATTCGAAATTTCAGATGGTTTAGCTCGGTTTGATTTTTTACGAACGGATCACATGTGGTTCAATTCGTATTTTGTTTTAAGTCAAACCAACCCGAATCATTTAGTTTTTGGGTGTGTTTGGTATGCTGATTTTGAAATTAGTTTTTGAATTATGAATTTTTGCTTTGTAATGTTTAAAAAATATAAACTAAAAGATAAAAAGAAATTGGTAAGGTCCATGAAAAGAAAAGTTGCAAAATAAAAATCGGAATCTCTAAATACTGTAAGGAGAACAACCATAATCAATTTAGTAAGAGCATGTTTCGTTCAGCATTTTGTTAAGGAAGATACTAAACGCCGCACCCTATTTACTAAATATTGCACCATTTTAAATGCTCATATTATAATTATATCATCCTTCCCCTTAAAACAAAATAACTCACCACTTTTTATCATTTAACCAAACACCCCCCCCTCCTAAACAAAATTTCTCACTCTATTCGATTTCTCTGCAAGACGGTCACAAGTGACGTCGATTTCTCCCCAGGTCGGCAACAAGTGACCACGATTTCTTAGGTTAGGTCGCTAGGGAACTTAGGCTTAAATCTTTGCAAGTCTAAAGACTTTTTAGACTTGCATTCATGTAAATCACTAGATTCTTTAGACTTGCATTAAAGTAAGCTGTCCGACCCTTTAGACTTGCATCAATGTAAGACGTCAAACTCTTTAAACTTGCATCAATGTAAGTCCCTAAATTCTTTAGACTTGCATCAATGTAAGTCGCCAGACTCTTTAAACTTGCATCGATATAAGTCGTCAGACTCTTTAGACTTGCATCGATATAAATCACCAGACTTTTTAGACTTGCATTCATACAAGTCGAAAACCCTAGTAAACTTATTGATTTTAAGTCCGTAGACCCTGACGACTAGCCTAGGGTTTTGAAAATTCATCAAGTCGCCAAACTTTTTAGATTTGCATTCATGTAAGTCGCCAGACCCTTTAGACTAGCATACATGTAAGTCGATAGACCCTTTAGACCTGCATTAATGTAAGTCGTCAAACTCTTTAGACTTACATTAATGTAAGTCGCCAGACTCTTTAGACTTGTATCTACGTAAGTCGTCAGATTCTTTAGACTTACATTCATGTAAGTTGAAAACCGTAATAAACTTACTGATTTTAAGTCCATAAACCCTGGTGACTAGCCTAGGGTTTTAAAAATTCATCAAATCGTTGGTGTATTTCAACTTATTTGGAGGCGGATTGAAATATGATTTGGACTTAAATGATGGTTAAGTTACCAGGGTCTGACAGTTTCAATGAGTGTAAGTTGTCAGGGTTTAATGACTTTGTTAAGCTTAAGTCGCTAAGGGCTAACGACTTTAAGCAAATTTCGGTAGTCTGAGTTTTAGCTTTGTATCTAGTCTATAAAAAAAAAATGTGGAACATAGCATAAAATAAGAATTTATATGAGCATTGTTGTTGGGATTCATGGAGAGTAAATTTTTATAGTTGGAGTATCTATTGTTGAAATTCATGGAAAGATGGGGGAGGAAAAAAAATAAATGTAATTTTTTTACAAAAGGGCAATTTAGTAATTCGGCTTTTAAGTGGGTGCGACGTTTAGGGTGCTTGTTTGTTAAATACACAACTTTTTTTTTAACTATTATCCATTTTAATGCAGAGTTTAAAGAAGTTGTGTCATCAAATGAACTCTCTTTCGCCGTCACAAATTGATTTTCTTTAAAAACAACCTACTTCTAAAATAATTATGCTTTAAAAAAATTATTTATTTCATTCCACTTAAAGAGTTTACATCTAAAAAGTTTAATCACATGAGATGTATTAATGTCATTGAGTTGATCATAATTAAAAAAAACATAAGTACAAGTAATTTGTTTACAATTACAACACAAGTAAATGGTAAGCATGTTCCGAAGGTAACTAAATAAAGAATTTAAACATAATTTTTTAAATTGATCGAATGGAGTATATTCTAAAAACATTGCAACAAATTGGTCAATCAAATACATCATAAGCCATACTCCATCCGTTTCAAGTAAAAAATTTATTTAAAAATTATTTTTTTATAAAAAAATAATAATTTTAATAACATCTTAATAATAAAATAATATTTTTATGCATTAATTTTTGTTTGTCGAAGAAAAGTAACTATTAGAGCATAGTTAAGTGTCATATCCTCCACAAATGGATCTCTTCATTAAACAAAGTATTTGCCCAAATCAATTTAGGAATCTTGTTTGGATATTAAAGACCGAATTTTTCGGCTTTTGCCGATTTTGAATACCAAATGATTTTTTAAAAGAATTTGAAGTTATTAAGAGATGAAAATGATAAGATATATAAAATTATTAATATTTGCATCAAGCTATTGTATTTTTTTTTTATTTCGATAGCATATAGAGTATTAAATAAATTTTTATATTTATTTTTAATAAATTAAGCAGTAAATGAGAATAAAAAATATTCGTTGTTCCAGCTCTCAGCATTAATGAAATTTTGTCATAAACGCCAAGTCGATGGCTACGATGTCCTCCTATTTATTGCTATCACTGCCCAAATAATAAAAAGTGAAAAACGGTTATCATTGATTTGTCAGCAATTGATGACGGCCAGGACTGGTCACTGGTGGGATGTGCTTCCTTAATTTCCAGAAAATTACTCACTGTCTATACACACATAAATATTTCTAGTAGATAAAATATAAAGATTAGGAAATATAATTAATAATGAATTGTAAAATATATTATGATAATATCATTTATTTTATATATATTTTATTTATTAATCATGTACATATTGTAATAATGATAATATTAAACGAATTGATATATTAAGAATAATGGTAGAAAATTTATATACCAAAAGTCTAAAACATTAATTGAGACATCACAAAATAAAAAATAGATATATTTATGGAGGGAATAATTTTCATTTCTTTTTCAAAATTTTTAAAGCATGATACGAGTTTTTTTTTAAAAGTTCCCTTGTTGTCTATATTTCAATTGTTTTTAAGAAATTAATAAAGTTGACACTTAAATTAAACTCGCTTGTTTTTTTATCCATTAAAAAAAATAGCTTATTTTAATAATATTTTAAAAAAACATGTTTACCACTTCAACCTAATTTTTTCTTTCAGCTTTAATTATAGTTAAATGCATAAATAACTTTTTAATAGTAATAATGATGCGTAATTAAAGTTTTTTATCCACCTTCTGCTAAAACTAAATTTATTAACTTTACCACAAAATAGATAATTATTTCGGGACAAAATTTTTTTAATGAAAATTAAGCATTCATTTTTAACACAAAGTGAGTAGTTTTTTTCGTGTAATTTACTATGTTTATAATTGTTAAGTGTTATATTTTCCACAAGTGTAAAGATTAAAGAATACACTAAATATCGATTTAAAAAAAATAGTGAAATCAACTTTATACTCCCTCCGAAATTATCAACTTTACAAATTATTTTATTACACTCTACTTTAATTATGGGCCACATTCATATTAAAGTTTTATAAATAATCAAGTGGTTCGTAATTATATTACACGTTCTATTAGTTTTGTGGTTCGTAATTATCTTTTTATTGTTATATGTCCAACTACTTTTTTCAATTATAAATTTATCAAAAAAAAAAAAGGTTAAAAACTACAAAATTAACTACTTCATCGGTTTTGGGAAAAGAGTTCTCATTTGAAAGTCGGACATTTTAAGTAAATGATAATTTTAGTAACTTATTAGTAATACAATACTATTTTTATTCCTTAATTTTTGAATGCAAACTTTTTAAGTAAAATAATTTCAAAATAAAATAGTGGACTGTTTGTTAGAAACGAGTGAAGTATATTTGGAAACATGACTTATAACCATCAACCCCAAATTTGGTCAACACCAAACACTATTTCAACTTCAACCCACAATCCCCAAATCTCACCCCAAATAGAATATTTCTTTGCATATTTTATTTTTATTTCTTTTACTTTTTTTTTATCAACATGTATATTAATTTGCTATTAACCTTTTAAATAATAATTATTAAGATTACACAATTAATAATTTTAGTATATTTAATAGTTGTATTTACGTTATTAAAAATATTTAAAAATTAGTAATTTTTTAACTAAATTGAAGAAATATAATTTAATAAACATACAATTATCTACTATTAGGTATTTATTAATTTTAATACATTTAAATAAAAAATATAATATTATAAATAGTTTTAACAATTATATAATTATTAAAAATTAATTTAATGACATGAGACCCACAAATCCCAAATTTGGGGTAAAGCTACAGTGGAACCCCAAATTTGGGGTAGCACTGTAGCGATCCCTAAATTTGAGTTTGGGTTGGGGGCACGGTTGGAATTGCAACAGGATAGACCAAACTCCCAAATTTGGAAAAAGAATACGTTATTCAATTTTGAGATGTTTTATTTAAAAAATTTACTTTAAAAAATTAAAATATAAAAATTATCATTTTATTATTAAGAGGTACTAAAAATGTGATTTTTTTAAAGAAAATTAATTTACAAATGGGGACCTTTTAATCGAAACGAAGGATATATTTATTTTGGTTGAATTATACCGTACTTGTTTGTGGAGAGGGATGACCGTCCATATAATCGTAGGATCCCGCGTATCCCGGGCTCTCTCTCTCTCTTATTTCGTGGCGCCAAAATCCATTAAAATCCAAAATGTGATAATAGCTCGTTCCCGCCAAGAAAAAATTATCGGGCAGTTCGGTCAGGGATCCAAAGCTTTGTTTAAGGTGAGGCTGCTGGCTGCGGGTAGGCTGAAACCGCGTAAAACCTTAAAAGGAATTGTTGGATGATGAATATATATGCCCTTTTGCTTTTCTCTCCCCTTCATTGGACTTTGAAAAGGGGACCTTTTAACAAGTCTCCATTTCAAAAGGTTTTTTGTAAATTCATTTTTTAAAGGAAATTGGCCTGATATACTCTACTCCAATAAATCTATTAATTCAAAAGCTATGATTTAGTATATTTTTGTTTTCGAAACTTTTTTCATATTATTCTGCTATTTTAAAATAAATACTTTTTTTTTATAAAGATCCATTTCAAGAATCTATTTATGATATATTGTCTTAATAATCTTGTTTTTTTCAAAATTTTCAATGTTGCTGACATAGTTTTTGAGACAAAATTAAATTTGCTAGAAATATATTTATCATATGTCCGTAATGCATAACCAGTGGCGGATCCAGAATAATGTTGACCGGTATTCAAAATTTTAACTACTTCCTCCGTCCCAAAATATATGACGTTTTAAGGGCTTTTCATACAGACAAGGAAACATATTGTAAAGACTAAACTGCCCCTATCCAAACATTAATGAGTTGTCTTGATATTCTTGCCCACATAGCCAAATACGGGGTACGAAGTCAATAAATATGGGTAGAATTGGAAAAAAAAAAGGAAAAAGTTCCTTGAAAATTACAAAGTGTAATCTATTTTGAACAAAAAATTCTCCCAAAACCTCATATATTTTGGGACGGAGAGAGTATTACATAAAAAATCAGAAATTACAATTTGTCATTTACGCCTTTTCATACGTTGAAAATGTTTAATTACATTATCATCATCAACATTCATTAACATGTATTTTTCGATATAACTTACAAGAGAATCATTTAAAAATTGATCGGATATTCGATTTCGTATATCCGTCTTGACAATATTTTTTGCAAAGAATTTGGGAGGGATCCAATAATTTTTTTGGAGGGATCCAATTATCAAATATCATAAACCTACTCTCAATTTTTTTTTAGTGGGCGGTGTTCATGGACACCCCTAGTACTCATGTGGATCCACCAATGTGCATAACATTAATTTGTACTCCCATCGTTTCGGATAAAGAGCACACTGTTCTATTTTGTGATGTTATACTTAAAAATTCACTTTCAAAAATTAAGATATAAAAATGTTATTTTATTACTAGTGAATTACTAAAATTATCATTTTAAAAAATTAACTTTTAAATAGGAACTATTTACTTGGAGGAGGAGTATCTTTTAAAAACCAAAAAACTAAAATGTAAAATTAAAAAACACAATTAAATTCGAATATATGAGAGAAATTAATTTCCCAGTTAGGGATACTAGTACTCACTTTCGTATAAATCTGGATACAAGAGATGAATTAATTGACCAGGTTAGGGATACTCACTTTTAGAATCTTCTTCTTAATCACCATATGTGTCCTATATCAATGTTAGGGTTTTCTAAGCTTAATCACAAGTCTTTAGTTTGTGTCATGGACCCATGGTAGCGCACTTGCTTTAAAATTTAACACGAAAAACTTTACTGTTTATCTTATGTGAAACCGTTTTATAAATTTTAATTCGTAAAACAGAATCTCAATTATTACATCTTAACTTACTAATTTACGGTAAGAGCGGCTGAGATTGATTATTTTTACTTATATCAAACAACTTTAATTTATTCCGTCTGGCACATGTGTTCCCCTGAATCAGAACTGTTAAGAAGATTTCTAATCTAATCTAAATGGTTTTTATCTCATATATAAATCTCATCTAAACTGTTTTTATCTCAACCTAATCTAACCGTTTTTTATTCACGTTTTTCTTCCTAAATCTCATCTAAATTGTTTTTATCTTAACCTAATCTAACGGTTTCCTATTCACGTTTTTCTTCCTACGTTTTTATTTCAATCCGCTTTCTTACATCTTTTTCAGGCTTAGTTTTTTTTTTTTTGTTCTCTTTTTAAACTGTATACTCCTTCTTTCTTCTTTTTTCCTTCATGTAAAATGAGTTATTAAATCTATTTGATGAAATAGTTATATTCTAGCTTTATATATATATATATATATACACACACAATATTTAATTATATATATATATATTATTTATTATATTTATTTATTTGAATACTAACACCGTCATATACTGACATCATCCCATACCGATACTGTGCCATAAACACGGATACAGAATCTAGTATATGATAAATAAATCAAAAATATTCATCTTATAAAAAATAGGGTTAAGGTCATCTATAGTAATTTTTACATGTGATTTTATCCTACCAAAAAAAAAAAAAAGAATCTTCTTCTAGGATTCCTTTCGATGCCCATTTCACCGTCCGTGCATTTCAACTCTCTCTCTCTCTCTCCTAATTTCTCTCATGCATTGGATTCTCTTTCTGCCCATCTCTATCATTTATTACCAAACTAAATACTCCTTTATGATTTTTTATATGTGATTTAACTCATTCCTATTATAGGAAAGTACCAACTCTAAGTACATCAAGTTGTTCAAAATCTATATGGCAAACATTAGATAGTTCGTTGTAATTAATAAAAGATGATGCCACGTACAAATTTAATGTCATATAGATTTTAATTCATAATTCCGTAAATGTTTTATATAAATGTTTTTTTACCCTTTTGTCGTCCCTAAATGAATGTTTTATCTTTAACAAAAATTAATATTTTAGACAATTTTAATAGCATGTATATATATATTTTTAGTAAACTTCAACAAAAAAAGACACTAATTTTTTACAAGAAAATCTTTAAAATTGATATTGATTTTGGGATGGAGGACAATATAAGATTGTATAAGATTTTCTAGCTATAGATCATGTTTCTGCACACATATAGTTGGTTATCCAGTAATAAGATTTGGATTTTATAAAGTATGATGTGTCAAATTCGATTATTAAAAAATAAGTCTAATGTGTATATAGGGAATAGCAATGTAACACTTTAGTCTTATCCGTTACGTGTAACTCACGTACTGACCTACGTACTAATTATGTACCCAAAAGTTTATGAATAACGTTAGTGCTCAATTTAAGTGTGTAACCACCTATAAACCATATACAAGTCTCACATCTATCCGATGTAAGATGAGGTTACATTAATTTCACATTTTAGTATGCTCTTCGGTCTTCAATAATCAAATCATGTTGACAATATAGAAAGTGAAGTATAAAAATGAGCTAATAATCACCTCCATGTCTGGTGTAAAGAGAGAGAGAGAGAGAGAGAGAGAGATGGGTATTGTAATGGTTATAATCTTTGTCACCAGCACTCACATGGTTCAAGGAACAATAATGCCTCGTTATATATAAATTAGAATATGATTGTTGTTAATTAGCAATCACATGATCTTAATGGAACAATAATGGTTTCTATACTATAACCTTAAAATAACTACCCTTGTAAATTTCTTAACACTTCCCACACGTTAACAAAAAATTGTCAACTGTTAAAACAAAAATATTAGGGTTACGAGAAAAATCAACCAAAAAACAAATGCCCGATTCATCTTTATTTATTTTCGGATGCTCAAGCTCGTTTCATTTCAAACTCTAACCAACAACAATAATCAAGTCTTAACTGCTCGTTTCATTTCAAAATCTAACCAACATGAATAATCAAGTTTTATCCGCTAGAGCCATTAGCTTGTCATTTAGGCTTAGAGCGAGCGGCCACTCGATCGATCGATCGAAGATGATAAATGCTAAGTGACTAATCTTTGATGTTAAACTATAATTAGTCAAATCTCAGTGCGAACAGGTGGTTTTGTGTTGTCATTTTCTTCTTGAATTCCATTGCTTTTCATTGCCCATCACCGAAAGAAGAGAATTGATTAAGCTACAGATTAACCATACACACTTCAAAAAGAAATTGATTACTTGATTGGATTATTAAAGTCAAACAAGACTAATGTTTACATATAAGTTTGCAAGGTCTAAATGCTTTTAGAGAAAATAAAGAAATTTGGTTGGCAGCATTTGTTGCTCCCCATAAGGTAGCAATGGGGGAAATTTTAAATTTATCCAAAAAAAAAAAAACTCCCTCCTTTTCTGAGCAAAGAGTTAACTACTCCCTCAGTCCCCAAATTATTGTCATACTTTCTTTTTTCGTCCGTCCCAAAATAATTGTCTAGTTTGAAACTTACATTTTTAGAACATTAATTTTACCACTTTACCCTTATTTTTTTACCCTATTTTTATTATAGGTCACATATACATAAACTTTAAAGGAAAATACACATTAAATCAATTTAAATAATCAAGTCAATTGTTTTTTCTTTAAATGTGTGTCGGTCAACTAGGACGATTATTTAGGGACGGATGGAGTATTTTATTTTGAAATGTTTTATTTAAAGAGTTCACTTTCAAAAATTAAAGCATAAAAATACCGTTTTATTACTAATAAACTACTAAAAATATTATTTTTTTTAAAAAAATTAACTTTTAAACGTAACTCTTTATCCGGAAGGGGGAAGGGAGTAAGTAGCAAATTATTCTTTATAAAAAGAATCCAATGAAAGCTACGCAAACGTCATTCGAATCTGAGTTGGGCTATAAATTAAACAGTGTTAGGTTAACCAATCCATAACATGACTACTATGATCTGACAAACTTAGCATATGTAATTGCTTTCTTAAACATTAATGATCCCAATAAACCCTTTCCTTTTTTTTTTATTATGCTAAAGGAAATCTTTGATTAGGTGAAAATTTTTCTGTCTATCATCTTTTGCACTAATTTAATTCGTTCAATCGTGCATGGAACATCTTTTCAAACTTCTATGAAATAAAAAAATAGTTCAGAGTCATTTGACAGATTACTGAAATTACGTTCCCGATTCGACTGGACTCAACTTGTAGTGAACTAAAGTGAAGCCCGAGTATGACTTTTATCTGAGTTACAAGGAGTTAAGCTTAACCAAAGTAAGGTTGATAATCACTAAATATACACACATTTTATGCATATTTCACACTCAATTGCGAGTAGAGCTAGAGTTGAATTTAATCATAGTTTAATTGGACAAGCCAAGTCACTAACACCAAAAGTTAGCCCGAGTGTCACATTCAAGAAATGTCTTGAAACAATGAATATGGATAGGTACCAAACAAGGCCTAAAGTCTACATAGGATTCTTATCCATCACAATCACAAATGTGGTTTTGTCCTCTTTTATTTTTATTAGGCATTACTTGGAAAATTGGGGTAGAGGCCAATGCCAAATAGAATAGAGTTTCAGGAGAGGGGTGGGGTGGGGTATAGGGAAGACTAAAGACAGCAGTGGCATGGCATGGCATGACATTTGCAGAGGGAATAAACAATATGGAACTTGGGGGCCAAGAAAAGATTATTAAGTGATTACTCATAATGGTCAATCAAGGTGTTTACTGGTGGTGGTGGTCGGCTATCCAACTTGTTTTCCCTTCCATTATTTCACATTTTCACTGGTGTGGACTCCTCTGCACTTAATACACTCACCACGTGTGTGTATGTGTGTGTGTGTATGAGAGAGAGAGAGAGAGAGAGAGAGAGAGCTCACGAGCTCAAGAACTGCAAAAGAAAACCTCTAGCTGATGTAAGGTTAATGCCAACCTATGTCACAACTCACAAGCTCATAAATTCAAAGTTTCCATTCCAAGCAGCACTGAACCAACTGAAGTGGTTTATTTAATCACCACCACTGTAAATATGGATTACATACAAGCCAAGCTCAAGCTGCAGCCAGCAATCCAAACTGATGGTTTTTTGTAGTTAGCTCCTGTGTTTGGGATCACAAACTGTTGTCATTCAAACTCAGCCAGACTTGTAGATTAATTGATCTTTCAATCAATTAGGTGTGGCCACCAAAGTCCAAACTTTGAAACGCCAATTACACACACAAGCAGCAAACATGCAATGAATTTTCATCAAAAGCCAAAACTGAAACTAAAGACAAGCCATTTCATATCTATATCATAAAGATTCAAAAAACACACATTTAGCTGTGACACAATCTTATTCCAACTTAAAGCAGGAACCAAACTTGTGAAAATGACAAATACTCAGAATAAACTTATTAAGCAAACACTGAACTAAACTAAGACTTACCATTTCATAAATATCATATAATTTGTACATTAACTCTTAACATTTTATGCTAAAACTAACTAAGTTGGGTACCCCTAAAAACTTGAGTAAAATAAAATAAAATCAAAACTAAATAAACTAACTCAAACTAACAAACCCCTTAAGAGACAGAACAAAGGATAAATTTGGGGGGGGTCATAACTTAAACCCCCCAAGAAGTTGAACTCAATTACTATTTGGCTCTCTCAATGAGGTTAATGAATACTGATTCCAAGTCTGGAGGAGTAAAAAACTCCCTAGCTCCGTTGCTGTGACAGGTTGAAGCAGGCCTGCGCTTCCTCGGGGCCGGTGGGCACGACAACTTTTCCGGTATCCTTGCTTCTTTCGCCGTCGGGGTAGTTGAACACGAGTCATCATCCTCTACAGACTCTCCTTTGGGCTTAGCTGTAGCAATTGACCTCAAAGGAGCTCGTATAGCGATTCCGGCTATTACCCACTTCTTACCTTCTGATTCTCCGTCTAATTGATGCTTTTTGGAAAAACCCATCTCGAATCAAACTCGAATTTAAAAAAGAAAAAACAGAACCTTGTAATCTAAGCAAAAATTGGAAGGAACAGGAACCCAAGCTTAGAAATTGTGTAATAAAAGATGGGTTTTTGGAAAGAAAAGAGTTGGAAGAGGGAATGAATCAAAAGGGTTTGAGAAAGGGATTGGAAGACTTTGAATGGAGAAAGGGGGCGGCAAAAGGAGAGGAGAGCATGTGGCTTGGGAGAGAGAATTTATATTTGAGAGGGAGAGGGAAAGACTAAGCGAATGGCAAAATGTGACCTAACACGTTTTATTGGATCCAATTATATGATTGATGGGAGGGATTTTGAGCTGCCCCGTTAAATATCGGGCAGCCCAGACCGACTAAAATTCGCACTTTGGCGCCAACTTTTGGAAATTTCGCCCCAACGGCTCTCTTTCCCGCCTTACATTTCGTGGTGTGTTCCAACTGTGCCCTCAATTCACATGACTATTTTCCTGGCGAGAAATATGGAAAATTGTGGTACTGCGTCGTTTTGAAGTCATTGATTATGGTGTCTTGTCAAATTTGTCCTAGATGCTTTGGGCTGGGCCGAGCCACTTTGAGAGAATACAAGGCCATGTGATCTGTTTGTTTGATATGTTAGTTAGTAATTATTGGCCACACCACAACTACTTATTTGTTTGAAATTTAGAGTTTTAAAAACACAGTTTTTTAAATGTTATTTTTAAAATAATAAACTCCAATTTGTTTAGAAATAAATAGTCCATTTTAATGACACAACTTATTTAAACACTACATTAAAATGGATTATAACTAAAATAGTTGTTTTTTATGCAAAACGCAAAACATGCGAGTAATATTAGAGTTCGACTAGTGTATTTTAAAATAAAATTTCAAATTGACGTATAAATTCTTAACTCAATAGTTTTAACTTTAATCCAACATATAAATCATTGATTGAATGGTTCAAGAGACCATTAACATAGGTTAGAGAAGTACTTATTGGCTAAGTCATTTCTTGATTTTCTCTCATTTATTTTTCCTCTACAAAATGCAATCCTTGATGGCAAACCCGCTATTTAATTATATTTATGTTATGTTTCGATGTTTGAAATTATATTTAAATCTTTAGGTTTGGAATTGGAAGAACAAATTAAAATTACAAATTCAATTTGTTCTTCCAATTGTAAGTCCAAAGCTTGATATTCATCTGCCGAACATATAGCCCAAATATGGTATAGTTTCGCACTTAAAGACCGAATGATATATATATATATATATATATATATATATATATATATATATATATATATATATATATATATATATATATAGTTTGTGTAAAAGAGTCACTTTTTTATATTTGAACTATAAATTTCCTTTTTCTAAAAAAAAATATTTCTTCTCAAAATGTGATGGTACTATTATATTATATTCAATAACAAAAAGAGGCAATTTGGGTGCAACCTAAAAACTATTCGAAAATTAATTTACATTATTTTTTATTTTTTTCAGAGCTTTTTTTCTCTTTTTTTTTGTTTTCAGGGACAAATATATGAAGGGGAAACCAAAAGTAGCTCCCTTGACAAGAAATGGATCATAGGTTAGTGGATTTATTCATTTTTATTTTTTTGAGCTCGGCAAAAATGTGGTCCACATCTTAATTGCATGCCACAACCCATATAAATTTTGTATAGTTCTTTGATTATTTATTTTATTTTTTGTTTTCCTATGCTTTGGAAGCTCGAGAGGTTCAGTTTGTTTCATAAAAAATTGACGTTCGAAAAATATTTTTTTTCATTTTTAATATTTGGTAACAAATGAATAATGTAATCAACGTAAAAAAATTATGAATTAATAGAAAATGAAGCATTTTTTAAGGAAAAATGGTTTACGGATTCATTTTACGTAAGTCATTTTTTAAATATTCGAGCACCCCTCCATCCCTTCCACAATTACACATATTTACATATACGTACAATTTTTTAAAAATATAAATTGAGTGTGTATACATTATTTATAAATTATAATTTTAATAAATATTCACTACGTTCTAAAATTAGTATCCACTATAAACGTTATTCATTTTTTTAAAACGTTTTTTTTCATATCAATTATCAATTTTTTAATTTGTATTTGTAAGATTAAAAAATAATAGACCTTATTGATTTGACACAAGTAATAATAAATTGAGGGTTACTAAAGAAAAAATTACTTAAACTTCAACATTATCTTATACAATATGAATATTAATATTAAAATATTTTTTGTATTTATTCATAAGTTGTTTTTTATACGTTTGATAAACATTCAAAAATATTTTTTCGATATATTTTTAAAAGATTTACCACACTTAAAAATACTTTATTTTTTTTTTTTTTAGAAATCATTTTCTATTAAAAAAACGAAGACTAATTCTGGAGCTGTATAGGACCGTAAAAGCGGAAAAACTCTCCTCATCTTATTTTAGCGTAATTGCATTACCGTAACTCACTTGAATCAATAACTATGGTTAAGTTGATTAGTTGCAAGGGTGAAGGGTATGTATGATAATAGTCTGCCCTTTACAAACTCGATGCAATATCTGACGCATACACAAACGCTTTCACTGACTTCCGAGTTCTGTCCCTTCCTTAAAACCAAAAGCTCTCGGATTTTGCTACAATTAATGACTGTTTAAGGCTTAAATAACAACTAGTTTTTCGTGCTTATATCACTTTTAATTAAATTATATTCAAATAAAATAAAGATTATAAACAAAATTTTAAAATAAATAAAAAACATGATGAAGAGAATAGATTATATCGATATAATTAGGTCTGACAATTACAACATAAAACCCGTTAACCCACCCAATCTGTCTTAAAAATTATCCGACTTAACCCAACCTGTAATTTTTTTGGGTCGAAACCGGTAACCCATATCGACCCAAAAAAAAATAGTGGGTCGTGCCTGTTACAGTGTTACCCATATTTTTGCTACATAAGTGCAGGTTTCTTTGAGGAAAATGTGGATTAAACGGGTCGACCTGTTTAATTTTGGTTTATAATTGGACACGACTCGTTTCAATCCAACCCACCCAATCATTAGCGTATAATTGATACTCCCTCCGTCCCTAAATTATCGTCTTCCTTTCCTTTTCCGTCCGTCCCAAAATAATTGTCCACTTTGAAACTTACCTTTTTAGAACATCACTTTTACCACTTTACCTTTACTTTTTCACCTTACTTTAATTATGAGCCACATACACATGAGCTTTAAAGGAAACTACACATTAAACCAATATAAATAATCAAGTCAATTGTTTTTTCTTAATCTGTACGCCGGGTCAACCAGGAACAATAATTTAGGGATGGAGGGAGTATCATTTAATCCATTATTTTATGAATAGTTTAAATTGGTTCAAAATGAGGGAAATCGACTCTTGGTGAGGACAACTTACTGCCTTACAGTTCTTCCTAATGCGTTCGGAAAACTAGCACACTTACGTTCATCCTTTTCATAGCTCTCAAATTGAGACGAGAACGAGAGGATCCAGGTTCCTGCTTACAAACATAGAAGCCAACAAATGCGCAATGGCTTTCGATAGAGCAAGGGAGGATTTCCTTTTGAGAAAATGTGTTGTAGTTAGATTACCTTGTGCCCATAATTACATTGTCGTCTCTGATTGAATCGGTCTGGTACTGTCTTATACGTTTTCAACAAAGGTCAATTTTCTAACTTTAGTTTATAAGTATTACGGGATCCCTCAAATTTTGATGGCTAAAGTAAGGGTATTTTCGGGTTTTTATAAAAAATTAAGTTTTTTATCCAAATATATTTAACAGAGTGATGAACATGATATATCTACCAAGTATAATGATTAAAGTGAGAAAAAAAAAAGTAAAGTAAACTTAACGAATAATTCGTCAAAGTATGGTGACCAAATTGCGATTTAAGTTATTGTTTAACAATATACTTTAGAGTTTCGCTATATAGACCCCTTATTTCTCCAAGTTGACTCCCTCAAAACCCTTCAAAACTCAAACTTCCTATTTTACCCTCCCCTATCCAAGTTGACCCCCATTCACCACCTCCTCCCTCTCCCCTCCACACCGCCTCCCCCCTCTCCCCCACCTCACTGCCTCCTCCCCCACACCACCTCCTCCCTCCCCCAATCCATAACTTCTTTCCTCCCCTTCCATCACCACCTCCTCCCCCTCCCCCTTCATAGTCTCATCGCTTCCCCCCTCACATATCCATTCTTCCTCGTTTCTCCCTCTTTTTTTTTAAAATAAATATTTAATTCCAGGTTTGTTCGGCTTTGGTCGACCGAACAAACCTATAATTAATTTTTTTTTAAAGAGGGAGAATCATGTGTGTGTGGGGGGGGGGTGAGACTATGAAGGGGGTGAATACTATGATGGGGGAGGGGCAGGAGGTGGTGATGGAAGGGGAGGGATGAGGTAGTGTGGGGATGAGGCAATAAGGTGGGGGTGAGGGAAGAGGCGGTGTGGAGGGAGAGAGAGGAGGCGGAGTGGGGAGGGGGAGAGGGAGGAGGTGGAGTGGGGGTGGGAAGGGGGTCAACTTGGATAGGGGATGGTAAAATAGGAAGTTTGGGTTTTGGAGGGTTTTGGGGGGGGGGTCAACTTGGAGAAATAAGGGGTCTATATAGCGCAACTCTATACTTTCGGTTTAATTCTCAATTTGGTCACTCTACTTTCACGAAAAGTCCATTAAGCTCACTCTACTACCGTTTTTCACTGCTTGGTCACCCTATTTTACAAAACGTATCACGTTAACCACTCCGTCTGTTTTTTTGGGATAAGTCGTCAATTTTTTTGAGATAACTCGAAAATACCCTTACTATTTGCACGTGCTAATCGCATTTGGGGTATACTTAATACAACACCTATAAAATGCTTAATACAACACTTTTTATTGTAAAAATACTATATTACCCTTGATAAATTAAAATAAAAAATAAAAAATTGAACACCGAACCAACACCGCCCACCGGACCACCCCACCGCCCATCGGACCACCGCCCACCGCCTGCCCCAACCCCCAGCCTGGGCCAAGCCCGATCCCTTCCCCCACCCGCCCGGCCTCCCCCGCCTCCCACTCCGGGCCAAGCCTCCCTCCCCACCCCCCCACCACTTTGCCCGCCCCAGTCCCTCCTTTTCCCCTCCCACACGGACTGGGCCTCCCCCAATCCCTCCCTTACCCAGCCCAACCACATGCCCCTCCCTGAGCCCGCCTAGCCTCCACCACCTCCCGCCCAACCTCCGCCACCTTCCGCCCAACCTCCGCTACCTCCCGCCCAGCCTCCGCCACCATCTCCATAAAAAAAAATTAGTATTTTTTTTCCACTTAATTAAAAACCAACTCCCGCCCACCTCCACCACCACTCACCCACCTCCACCACCAATCTTTTTTTTTCTTTTCCATTTAATTATAATTTTCAATTTAATTTTGAAATTGAACAAAAGGCAAATTGGTAAACTTATTTCAAAAAGTGTTGTATTAAGCATTTTATAGGTGCTGTATTAAGTACCTATGTCACATTTTTGTCTAACCCTCACCTCACCTTACCTTACCTAACCCTAGGGCTCAGACAAAACACAAAGTCACCATAGACGACACATGCAAGACACATGGAGCATGAGAGAATCGAAGTCCAACCCAAGCCAGAATTTGTTTCAAACTCAATGGAACAGATGAAATCGATCTGAGATGGGGGTAGAAATCGGAGTTGGAACTAAAGATGGCAGCTAGATCTAACAGAGATGAACGGGAAAGGCGAGCTCAACCGGCTCTGTTGAGGATCGGGGCTGGAGAAGGCCAAATCTAGAGTCTGAGAGAAGAGAGATCGGAAATGAAGATGAGAACGACACTAGAGCAAGGGCGATGAATACAACAACCGACTGTGGGTGAGTGAGAGAGAGCACAATGATGGCGATTGGGAATGGAGGCCATTGAGGTTGACTGTCGGTGAAGAGAAATCGAAGATGGAGAGCCTGGAGATAGAGATAAGAATGATTTGAGAGAGAGATAAATCACTGAACTTTGTTTTTTTTCTTCGACTATTGAATGCCAACGGAGAAGAAAATCAAAAAGAAAAGTCTTCAGATGACTGGTTCAGCAGCTTGAAACCGAAAGAGGATTTGACTAGGTTGAAGCTGAGCACCAGTTCAACAAACGAAGTATTACAAATAGGGAGTCCTTTTTTTTTTCTTCCAATTATTACAAAGAGGATTCACTCTACTGAGCACCTATTCTCGATTCATTTCTCTTTGCCAAAATCAAATCTCGAATCCTTAAACCCACTTTGACCCGAATCACCTTTCAACCACACAGAAGCAAGATCCAAACTTGGCGATTTCAACCAAGCCCTCAATGATTGTGATGAAGCATTGCAAATTGAGAGTTCCCATTTTAAAACTCTGCTCTGTAAAGGTGAGATCGTACTCAATTTAATCGATATAGTATGACTTTGAATTCTTTCAAAACTACAATTCTTGATTATCAGGGCAGGTCAATCGAACTGATATAGTATGACTCTGCTCTTGATCCATAAATGGGTACTCGAAGGTCGAACTGGAGATAGAGGCCAAGGTTGATGGGTGGGTTTTTTTAGTCTTTTTATGTCTTTTAGAGGGGGCATTTTAGTCTTTTCATATCATTTCGTTAACGACATCCACTTTATAAGCCATATTGACAATTTTTTTTGTAAAGTAGATTTATCAAACTGTGAAAAAATAATAGTATGATAAGCTTAGCGGACTTTTCGCGAAAGTAGGACGACAAATAAATAATTAAGATTATGCTTTATGATATACGTTGTTCACATAAATAGATTTGTTGCATTCAATCAAATGTGACTTAATTATTTTATTTTATTTTATTTTTTGAAAAATGCAACCATAGTCTAAAACTAGTTCGTGAATATTTTTTTTCGATTTTTTTGTATATGTTATTTTGTTTGGCCAGTACGGTGACTAGTTCAAATTAGGGGTGTGCAAAAAAAATAATTCAAAATCAGTTCAGACCAATAGAAACTAGATCGGAACAATACTTTGGTTTGGTCATGAATCTAAAATTTTATAGAACCATACTTTTGGATCAATCCTGGTTTTCAAATAAATAAACATAGAATCAGACCGAACCAACTTAATAGATTAGTTATTACTCCCTCCGTTTTTAAATTATCGTCTATCATTTCTTTTTCGTCCATTCTTAAATAATTGTCTTCTTTCAAAACTTTTCTTTTAAAAAAATATTTTTACCACTTTATCCTTACTTTTTCTACCAACTTTAATTATGACAGTATATTTAAGGGTATTAAAAGAAGCCACACGTTTCATTAATATTTATAATACATCTAAAAAAAAATTTAAACGATGTGTCGGGTTAAAGTAGACGATATTTTGAAAATGGATAGAGTATATAAATTTATAAATAAATAAATAAATAAATATATATATATATATATATATATATATATATATATATATATATATATATATATATATATATATATATATAAATTTATAACCCTAACACTGACTTGGTAAGGCTAAAATGTTATTTTCTATTTCTTCGAGAGAAAGAGTCTTAAGATGAAACAAAATTTCCAAAACCCTAGCTCGTTGTCTCGTTCGAGTTCTTAAAGCATTCAACAAATTTGTTCTACTTTTTTAGATTTGTCACTTTTATTATTTTGTTTCTACCGGTTTGTTATGCAATGAATCTATGACTCCGATATTTTTAATTGTTAAATGTACTAGTATTTAATGTTTTTAAATATTTTTATGAAATTTAAGATTTTATTATTTGTTTGTATTAAATAGATAAAAAAAAACATAATATTAGTCCGGTCCTGGTCTCGTACATGTTGGGTTGATTTTGGACCGAAACAAAATATTGATTTTCATACATATTGAATTGGTTCAGTTTTAAATTTTTTGAGAATCAAATTATTGATATGGATCTGATTTTTCTCGTTTTTTTGCGAAAAACTGAACCAAACGGGATGAAACTCACCCCTAGTTTAAACAACCAACCAAGCGCGAATTTACTTACCTCAATGTAACTGATGCCGCGGATCAAGCTGTCTTAAATTCTGTAAACATAGAAGTTTGGAGGATTTAGTTCATGTGGACTGTCCTATGATGACAAATAAGGGGAACCACCATTCACCAACATATGTCCTTGTGCTTCTTCCTTTACGAAAACCATATATGCTCTCAGTCCTTAGTCTATGTCTCTATGACCACACCACATGGTTGTGTTGTTCTGTAATCGGGTTTAGTCCTCTCACTCTCTGTTGAGACCATCTTGGTGACATACTTGTACTTCTAAAATGTTTCAGATTGCTTGATTGTTTATTTATTTATTTTTATTTTTTTATTTGTTAATTATTATTATTATTATTATTATTTCTTTTCGCACTTGATTGCAACTCCTGAATCCTGATGGTGATATAAAACTCTCACAATGTGGTTCACTGGTAAAAGTTGAGGCTTGGAATCAGTTTGACGAGAAAATTATTAATTAATTCACAAATCCTCTTTGTGCAGTGTGAATGAACCATTTTTTAACCGATTCGGAGAGTGACTAGTCAATATATTCACGAAGCTAACCTAAACGGCTAAACCCAAATCAAAAACCAAAAATATTTAAAAAATCAATCAATCAATCCTACGACCAAATTGTAAGAAGTTAGGCAATGATATATATCCGAATGTTGATATATACTCACTCCGTCTCAAAATTATTAATATTAGTTTGATATGTAGTTTACTTCAAAACTCATACATATGTGGCTCATAATTAAAATATGATAAAAAAGTAAAAGTAAAATGATAAAAATATTGTTTTAAAATTAAAATTTTAAATAAAATAATTATTTTAAAACGGAGGAAAAATAAAAATTAAATAATAATTTTGGGACCAAGGAAGTATATAATATATACTCCAGTATAAAAGGCCAAATAGAAAGCAAAAATAAATTAATAAATGAGGATAGGATAAAAAAATGAGGGACCATGGGAGCGCCGCCCACCGTTATCCAAACTTTACTTGGGGGGTGGGGGGTGGTCAGGTCGTGGGCCTCGTGGCGTGACCAAGCGAATGTGACACTCCTGATTTGACCAAGCAGGTGCAGGTCTCTATTCTCATTTACAAAATTGGACAATGCCAGCCACTTTCAAATCAAAGCAAAATGACGAGCTACTCATAAAAGAATGGGTTAATCGAACTACACGTAACCAAGACTTTGAGTCCTTCTCACCGTTAGTTTCTTAAGTAATTTTCATAACTTTTAAGTCGTACAAGTTTCCAAATTTCACAGTATTGGTTCTTTTGATGGATACTGTTATAAAATACCGTTAACTACCCCATGTGCTGACCACATGCATTTGGATAAGGATTAAAATGAAATTAATTTTTTTTTTTTCACCTAAGGAGGAAGGGATCGAAATTGCTCACGTTTATCACCGGCGATTAAAATGAAATTTCTACTACCCCTCAATCAGATGAGAACAATTAGAGAGAAAGAAGATTTTATTGAGAGCTGTGAGAAATTATATTTTAGCCCCAACTCAAACTCACGTGGGTGGCACATAAGTACTTAACGAAATTTTTTTAACGGTATCCATCAAAAGGACCAATGCTATAAAAATTTGAAACATTAGGACCCAAAAGTTACAAATATTTCTTAAGAGACTAATAATAAGAATGATCCAAAGTTAAGGGACCAATGGTACGATTAGTGAAATTTTACACTCTAAAAGAGTAAGGAGATTTTGATAATTATTAAAGCATGATATGCATCGTACAGACAATTTAATTTTTTTTTTCATAAATTGGATACTTAACATGATATTAATGCTCGTGGTTTTGATAAGAACAAGTGTCAAATCATTGACTTGCAGTAGGCTGGGCAACTACGTTTCGAATTAACGAGTTTGGGAACTCGTTAATCCACTCAACCCAACTTAAAAAACACTTGACCCAACTCAATCCGTTAATATTTTTTGATCGAAATAGACAACGGGTTACGAAATTTTGACCCGACAATCTTCACTCTATAAATGAATAAATTTTTAGGGAAAAATTGGGTTAAGACAGATCAACATGTTTTAACCCGTTAGTTGTTATAACTCGGATTGATTTAACCTAATTCATTTCGACTCGTTTGATATTCAAATTTTAATGTGTTCTGATCTGTTTCGACAGGTTACCCGACACGACTCACTCACTTGTCAGGCCTAACTTACATTTATCCTAAAAGTAATCCAATTGATACATTTTACTCCTCTCCATTTATGCAAATGAAGCGAAAGGAGGGTTAAAGCATATTAGTTAAGTTGGATACTTAACAAAAATCTAAAATATTCGTTTCACTAACAAATGGTTATACTTCAGCTCCAATCTTACAAAGGAAACAAAATTAAGTTCAAGATAGTAAATTTTGAATATTTTTTTTACTTTTAAATAAAAAATAATTAAAAATAAAAAAGCTGATAGAACGAAAAAGAAACATCAAAGTCCTTATATCTTCTAAGTAAAAAAGGGTATGAAATCTTTTATCCCAAGACTAGGTAAAATAACATAGGTAAATATTTTGGTAAGACGATTTTATGAGTAATTTTTTGTAAGAAGAATCATCTTTACCCAACCTATCATATATTAATAATTGAGATATGAGAAAATCACGATCCATTTTACAAATTAAGATCCATAAGATGAAAACTGAAAATCAATGAGATATGAAGTGTAATAATGGAAGATTTTATATGATAAAAAAGACCTTAAAGATTTATATAACTAATAAATACTTATTGCAAAAGCCCCTTTATTTCAAAATTACGAAAGTTGATGAAAATTGAAAAGAGAACTCAAGTTGGGAATCTGCTACGTGGTATGACGTATGGGGCGGCCAAGAAAGGACAAGAAAACTTTTTTGTTTGGTCGGTTTTCGGCTGTCTTCTAGTTTAGGATTAGCTGCATATCCACGCATGTTCCACCATTATTGACGCATATTGATTGGCCTAATTCATATTTCCACCAATTGATGACACAACAAAAATTATTTCCACCTATACTGCTGACATGGCAAAAAAAATACTTTTCAACCACTACACATCATTCCACCTCACATATTTAATTGTCTGGGAAAATAAGTCCGATCTACTCTACTCTCGTAGATTTTTAACTATTTTAGTTTGCGATAATATTATCAAATCGTTAAAATTTACTTTAATTCATCGCATTGCATTATTTAATAAGGTGATATACCGTACCGTTTGATATCATGCGATGTATCACACATTTTACATCGTGATGTACAAAAAGTATACTTTAACGATTTCATAATATTATTATGATTGAAAATCTATCAAAATATAACTACATGTCGCTAGGCCCATTGATGGGCTCCTATTTGTATTTTATTTTTCCCTAATTCGTAATTCCCATATATGAACACAAGTTATAGGTTCTCTTATGAATTGTGATATAGAATCTATTGCAGCCCAATGAAATTTTTATAGGTAAAAGCTGACATCTGGCTAAATGATTAACTTCACACAGTAAATTAGTAGGGGTCAATCATTAAGTTAATTCTTTGGGCTACTTATACGTTGATTTACTACGGTTAAATAATTGGATACTCTTTTCGTTTCGAGTAAAAAGTTCTCATTTGAAAGTTATTTTTTAAAAAAAATTAACACTTTTAATAATTCATTAGAAATAAAATGACACTTTCATGTTTTAATTTTTGAAAGTTAATTTTTCGAGTAAAATATCCCAAAATGGAATAATGACCAGAACGGAGGGAGTATGATTCAAACATAATTGACTTTTAAAAGTCAATTGATTTACATGAATATAGTTTCTATAGAAATGACTTCCAAAACAATTTGCCCATATTAATCTACACATAAACAAAGCTTTACATGAGAAAGAAGATAGAAAGCCAATGTTGTATCCAGAGTTTGTGCATAGCTAATTAGTGATTGGCCTAAACAATGTACTACAGTCAAAACAGCAGCTACAGCTACCCAGTAGGAGTTGAAGATGCAAGTGAAGATTTTGAGTCTAATTTTGAATTAGAATCTCCTAGAATGGATCATCTTAACAAGAAAAATAGAACTCTTTAAACTAAACGGGTGGATAAAAGATTCAATTATTCTCTTAATAGAAGCAAATTGCGTCAAAAAGTGGTAAACTTTCATAAAGATTATTTGTCTCATTACAAAAAGCAGCCAACCAATCACACCCATTTTGGAATTTCCATTATTTCTTCATCTAATTCATTGCCACTAGACCATTAAAGCCAAGTCCAAATTGATATCTTTCACGGTTTCACTAGATCAATCAGAGTAAATTGACGTACACCCATCCCACAATAAACAGATGACACAAATGCCACTAAGAGCACTACTAGATTTACTCAAAACAACCCGAATATCCTAATATATGATCCCCCACAGCAGTTGTTCTATAACTACCCGAACCTGAGAGTTCGGTCCGTTGCTCCGTTTTGTTGAACCCACGCACTAGCCCACTAAACATGCAACACCTTGGGTCACCATGTCTACCACAAACCGACCTAAAAGTTCATGAATGATGATTGTGTCTAGTAGTATGACCACCATATAAAGCACATTCAAGTCTCACATCTACCCGATCTCGAGAGCACGGTCGGCTACGTGTAGCCCACGCAGTGTTCACTAAGCACGCAACACCTTGGATCACCAGGCCTACTACAAGCCATCGAAGTCAACCCAAAAGTTCATGAATGATGTTGGTGTCTCGAATTATTGTGTAACCATCATATAAAGCACATTCAAGTCTCACATCCACCCGATATAAGATTGGGGGTATTACATGTTCATAGAGAACTTACAAAACGGCTTCCTGACACAATCCTCCAGAGCTTAGGACGGACTGTTTATGGGTACCGACTCAAAGCGCCACACTAGCAAAATTGAGCTTGAAAAAATTATGATAAAAAGTAAAAAACCATTCAGGCTATGACCAGAAAATAATTGACCATTTAGAAGTGATTCCATACGGAAGCTTATTAGCCTGTATGGCATGTGACATATCACAGAGTAGGACCATTGAATATTTGTTTAGCCAACTCATAAAAAATTATAGTGTATAGTTTAACAAGTGGTATTTTGTCTATTTTCCCTACTTGTACTAAATTCTTTCAAGTGATCATATATAGATATCTAACATTTAAATCCCAAAGCTCATTGCTTTTCCACCAAAACACTTTTAGGAAGCTCACTTCAAAGCTTCAACTGCCTGCAAATGTTAAAGCCATCTCATCCTGGCTTCTTAACTACTGCTACACAAGATATGGCAACTGAAGTCGAAATACCAGAATCAATTTCTATAACGGTATGTGTTGTACCCACTATCCTCGGTACTCGTTTTTCTCGCTCATAGTAAAACGATTGTGAAATAATGTGCATCACAAACATAGAATTTAGATTTCGTACATACCTCATATTGCAGTAGTCTGATTGTAGAGTACTCAAAATCAAAAAACTGCAAGATGATCATATGCTGTTACTGCTGTACCTGCAAGAATACCCAGAAGAATTGTAAAACTGAAACCAGTTTATTGTATCATGAAGTCTCAACATCAAGTAGATTTCAGATAAGATTATTGGAATCAATAGGTTATGCACTTTCTGAGTTATTATAGCCGCCCCCCGCCCCAAGTGTCGTTTCCAGTTAGGAATTGCCGCTTGACATGTTTAGGTCCAGATGCCAGAGTGCTCTAGATAGCTTTATGAGTTTTGAGTAGTAAATCCTTACAGTTTGTTATAGTCAATCAAAGTTCACAACCCGATCATCAAAGAATAAGATACGAGTTGCATGAAGATGAGTAACGGAATGATGAGCTCAATAACAAATTTAACAAACCTGAGAGGATACAGCATCCGTATTTTGTCCTATGAAATAATTTTGGTAGAATAATCTTGAATTGCTAGAACTATAATAGAACACATCCGAATTGCGTAATAAGCTATCTGCATCTTTCTTGTAACACTATCATGTTTCAATATTTGAATAGCATAAATTATTTCTTGGGCAGGAAGGACAGTTCGAGATAAAAAAAACTTAATTTGCAGAGTCTTCATCCTATTTAATGGTTCCATACACAACCTCACTCTGCATCAAGTCGTTGGCAAGCATGCTTGAGAAATTCATGTTCTTTTGACACATTTACACCCAACTTTACTCGCATGAATCAACTCCATAAAAAAGAGAGATTTTGACAAATGAAATACAACAATACTTTTCATAGCAAGAAATGGGATTCAGTTCCTTCATGACATTGATCAATGGAATGATCCTTTGTTGACCTTGATCAAAAGCTTCCTGCTCCAATGGGATTAACTGCCCATTATATTTATGGGTCTAAGTACTAGCTTTTGGGGGATGAACTGTGTCCTCTGAAATTGAGGAGGGTAGTATGCGCTCAGCAATTCAAAAGATTAGTCAAAAATATGTTTTTTGATGTCTCGACTTAATTTGCCATTTAGATGTACCCTGAGGACGCATATATCCATCCTTTTCAAGAATCACTCCATCTTAGTTCTTTTGTAGGTGTCTTAATCTCTTTACTATACATGTATTCAACTTTTCTGCAGAGAGCAGAAAGGGAAGAAAAAGAGTCGCTAAGCAAGCTAAATTATATCAACTCTCTTCCCGATGAAGAGAAGAAACTTGAATCTAGGCCTAACCAGCACCTTGAAGCCAGTAACTATGAGGGACAAACAGCAACTACACCACTTGCCATCAATGTCGAGGTTGACAAAGAAAATGCTGTTACAGAAGCCGATGTGGAGACCAACGAGGGTGAAAGTTTTTTAAAATCACCCCCAGTCCCCAAGGTTGCTACTGATGAATCAAGCAGTACACCAAAAGATTACGAGGCTACGAAAATACACGCACAACTGGTTGAGATTGAAACCCTTGAGGAAGAGCTATTAAAGGAACAAGAAGCTTCCATAGATGAGCAGCAGCTGTGTACCGAAGAAAAACCAGAAGAATCACAGAGAGATGAGAGAGGAGACCTAATCAAAAATGAAATAGTTATGCTGGCAACCTCTGGTCAAAATAATGAATCCCATCAAATGATAGGAGTCTCAGAAATAAAAGAAGAAACAAGTGCAGAGGTTAGCAACAATTTTAAGAGCTTGATGGGCATCTTTACGACACAAATTGAGTATCTTCTAAGTATTCTTATTCTTTCTTTTTGCTTCTCGTCTCTTAATTAGAAGGGAGAGGAACTTGAGACTTTCGATGCTGCTCAAGACAATAAAGGGGAGGAAATGGAGGAAAGCATAATCTCTACCCAGGCTTTGGCATCTGCTAAAGATGATATAATTGCAGAAATCTCACCAGAAGATGAAATGACAGGAAAAAAACCCAAGCAAGAGGTAACTTGAGTTTGACATGTTACTCGATACTGGAACGATTATACATTGAATCTCCTGCCCATTCAGATACACCGATTGTTCTTCATGCAGGTGTCGGAGATAAGCGTCGATGGAGCTACAGGCACCGGAGTTCAGATAATAGAGGAAGAGTATACAGTAAACAACAGCTTTGCAGCATCTGCTGGTGAAAACCCCAAAGAAGAAAGTCTGAAAAGGGAGCAAAAAGAATCTGATATGGAGGTTCGCTTGGTGACCTTGAAACATGAAAGTTATATGTGTGTGCGTGTGTCTGCGGCGTGTATTTTCTTTCCATTCACTTATTATTATTCCCAAGCTGCATGTAGTAGTTCAGAGCATTATGGTTAGATTTTGATTCCAAAACAAATTTGAATGACACCAATATATTATACTAAAAGTAAAAAAATAATGTCGATTCTGATATCACTTATTCACTCCCTTTCCTATGTTTTACTTTCTAAAATGAATGCTGTAAGTGGATAATATAGGCAATCATTTAAAGAAAAAGAAAAAGAAGCTACACGGAATGAAACATAGATTTCTTATAAGGAAATATGGCTGAAAACCGATCCCAAGAAGTTGATGTGTGCTAATAAATCTTAGCTTAGAAAGCAACCTTTTGATTTTAGAAGTTCCTAGCATAATCTTTTGAATTCTCACTCAACTTTCATTAACTTGAGTATAGGCCAGAGAGAAGTATGATAATGATAGAACAGCTAAGGAGATGACAGAAAAGAACACAGAGGAAAGTACCGACAAGGCCGACCTTCCTTCCTCAGCATCTGGAGAAGAAACTGCTGAGGAGAACTTAAAAGAAGATGAAGCCGATGACCTGAAACCAAAAGAAGAGGTCTGGTTGTAGAAAAAAAAATGAATTCCATCCCTGTTTCTCATTTGAATCTCTTTTTGAGTTGTCTATTTAAGCATACTGTGTAACAGTTCAAGAACTTGGAGATGGAAGGCACAAAGAGCTTTGACACCAAATGCCACGTCGAAGACACAATAGCTGAGGATATGAAGGATGATCGAAAGCCAGATAAAGACAGTAATGGTAGTAGAGAATTATCAGAAGAAATACAGCTGCAGGCAATCAATGAAGACCTAGTCATAAGTTCCTCCATGCGTCAAGTGTCACAAAAAGATACAGAAGATGACAATCTGGAAAAGGCAGAATCTATGATCATAGAGTTAATAGAAGAAACAAGCATAAAGGAAGTCGAACAAGAGCACAAAACAGAGCCAAACAGTTCTGATCTGTCTATTCAAGAGAAAAGTCTGGAAACTGAGACTGGATTAGAAGATGTAAACAGCATAGCTAAACTTGAAGAAGCTACTGAAATAGGTGAGCATACTCGGATCTCAGAAAGAGCAAAAAGGGAAGCAGATGAAGCTGGAGAAGAGACAGTGTGTGAAGCAGTTACCACATTACCAAAAGGTGAAGATGAAAGCAAGGATACCTCAAGTGAGGTGCCTTTATCTTACGTATCAGAACTAATACTTGGGGAATCTTCTAAACCATTGACAACAGACAGTAAGCTGGGGACAACTGAAAAGAGTGAAACAATAAACAGGAATCCTGAGAAAATTGAAGCTTCAGATATCAACATGCCTTCTCCGTTAACAGCAGAGACAGCAGACGAGAAGTTAGAACAGAAAGAAGATGATCCCATGTATCCAATAGATGCTACCCTCATGGAGCTTACAGATATACGGATGGACAATGTAAATGCAGTTGAGGTAAAGATTAAGACTAATAATTGATTAATTATTTATGACATTCCCTAGTAGGCTGGTCGCCAAAGCTCTAAGAAATTTGGCAACTGCTGTCACTTGATTCAATCAAGGGACGCAGGGATAATGGGAAATCAACCATACTGATGGTTCCACACAAAATAAAATAAAATGGTTCCACACAAAAAGTTGGGTACTAACTTTTGTTGGATAATATTATTCGATATTAGTCTAGATTACGATCAAGCCAATATTAGATCAAGGTGCATTTTACACTCATCTTGTAAATAGCATGACGTATAAAGATTGCATTTCAATGAAAGTCGCTGGTCTCCAAGAGATTCTCCTCTCTGCATAGATTACATTGAGCTTTTCTCTAATAGTTAAATATGTTTTTGTGCAACAGAATCCTGAAACAGTTGAACCACATAAACTCACATCGTCTGAAGACATAAGTGACAAAACACTCCTTGAAACCATACAAACCAAGACAGATGAAGATACAGAAGTTGTTAAAAGACAGAATCTGGAGGCTGCTGTGGAAGAGGTTTCTCTCTCTTCTGATACAACTGCTGAGGAGAAGATATTTGGAGAAAATTCTCAGAAAGGCCAAAATTGGAGGAGCGAGGAAGTGGAACCAGAATCAGAGGCTGAACATCATATTAACGGAACACAGTCTACGATTGAGATAATGAACAATGTGATCTTGACGGAAGAGGTCAGTCAAAAGCAAACTCATGTATTACATTCTTTTACATTGGATGATTCAGAGTTATCTTTACTACTTCCAATTTACATGTTGAACAGGTGCTTAGGGGAGTTGAAATGGCCGAGGAAAGTGAAAACATCAAAGAACAGATTGTGGAGGAAGAAAATTGCACTAGAGAGCTTCAAATGCCATCATCATCAGAACAAGAACCCAATAAGGTCATATTAAAAGCAACATGCGAATATGTCAACATATCTCTTTCTTTTATCATCTTTCTAACCAATATTTGTAATTTTGTCGTAAACAGGTTCCAGCTTCAGATTTAGATGCCACTGAGAATCTTGAAGCAGCAGGTAACATCGAGAATGCAGAAACTGTAGTATTACAGGCTGCAAAAGATATCAACTGGGAGCCAGAAGCTTCTTCCATTACCAAAGCACCAGAAGAAGAAATGATGAAAGGCGCTGAGAAGCCTATCAACATCACCAGCTCAGCATCTGAAGAAGAAAAGATGGAAGAAGGTAATCACGGGGAAAAAATGGGAACTGCCCAAGCGACAGTGATGACAGCAGAAACATGTTCTGAGGGAGGCCATCTAGCTAACAACTCTGCACGTGATTTGGATACAACTTCAGGTGATAACAGTCCAAGGGTTCATACTACCCTACAAGGTGAAGCAGCTGATAATGTGGAGCTTGAAGATTCCTCCATAATATCTCAACTTAATACAACCAAACATGCAAGTGTAAACAAGGAGACCATGGTTGTTGAAAATCCAGCCACAAATGAAAATGAAGTTGAACTCCTCAAAATTTCTGATGCAGAGCCTATCATCCGGGATTCAGAAACCATGAAAGTACAGGCGGTAGAAGATATTAATTGGGAGCCAGAAGCATCTTCCATGACAAAAGAACCAGAAGAAGAACTGATGAAAGGTGCTGAGAAGCCTATCAACATCACCAGCTCTGCATCTGAACTGCTGGAAGAAAATTCCAGTAAAGAAAAGATGGAGGGGGTACATAATCATGGGGATGAAGTAGAAACTTCAACAACAACAGTGATGGCAGCAGAAACAAGTCCTGAAGGAGTTCAGGTAGCTAACAACTCTGCCAGCGATTTGGATACAACTACAGGTGATGACAGACTAGGAGTTCATACTACAACACAAGGGGAAGCAACGGATAATATGGACCTTGAAGACTCCTTCCAAATATCTCAGCTTACTACAGTCGAACATGCAGATGTAAACAAGGAGACCATGGTTATGGAAAAGCCAGCCACAAATGAAGCTGAAGTTGAAGAACTCAAAATTTCTGATGCAGTGCCTGTCATGGAGATTATAGAAACAGCACAATTACTGCCGGTACAAGATACTTGGGTGCAAGAAGCATCCGTCATTAGCAAAGCGGCAAAAGAAGAAACGATGAAAGACACTGAGAAGTCTATCAACCTCACCAGCTCAGCATCTGAACTGTCTGAAGAGAACTCCAGTGAAGAAAAGAGGGAGGAAGCAGGTAATCGTGGGGGGGACAAAGCAGAAACAGCACTAGCAACAGTGACGACAGAGGAAACAAGTTCGGAGGGAGTTCAGCTGGCTAACGTGTCTGCAAGGGATATGGATTCAAATGCAGGTGATAACAATCTAGGGTTCCATACAACTTTACAAGGTGAAGCACTTGATGTTCTGGAGCTTCAAGACTCCTCTGTAATACATCAACTTACTACAACCGAACATGCACACATAAACAAGGAGACCATGGTGGTAGAAAAGTTAGCCACAGGTGAGACTGAAGTTGAAGAACTCAAGAATTCTAATGCAGACCCCAACCCTAATGAGCAGAATGTTCATATTCATGAATGTGAAGAAATCTCAACGGTGACAAGTTCAGATATAAACACTTATGAAGAAGAAACAAATGAAGTTCTTCAAAGCATATCTGAAGTCAAATATCAAGTTGTTCAAGCCGTTGCTAAGGGTGATAAAGTTCCTGATCAAACCCATTCAGCTGGAAATCTGACGGAGCAATTTCAGACACCATCTTCTGCAACACTTCCCAAGGAACAGGAACCACAAACTACAGCCACAACTGAAAAGGTTGAAGATGAAAGCCCAATGAAAGAAGAAACTCTGGTGAATGAGAAGTTACAGGGTACAACTGCCACAAATACTAAAGAAGATACACGCTTGACAGAGAGTAGACTTGACGTCTCCACATTGGAGCTTGAACTTGTTGAAGCCAAACAACATGAAAGTCCAGATGAATTAGAAAAGGAAGAAACCACAGATCTACAAGAAACTACAGCAGAAGAGCCTCGAGAATGTATTTCCATGATACAGTTAACTGATACTCTACCAGATGATCAGGAAAACATGGAAGTACCAGAAAATAAGCACTTAAGTTCCCTAGAACCTTCAAAAGAAGAAAGTTTGGATTCACCAAACGAGGAAAATGAGGATTCATTAGTTCCACATTCCCCAGTCAAGAGTATGTTTCCACGGGAATCCCCTAATCTAGAGTGTCAAGAAAAAGAGAAGGTTGCTGAATCTGCCTCTGATCGGCAAAGTCCTGAAGTACTCACCAAGTCAGAAGAAACGGAACCCAAAGATGAACATATAGAGGTGGCAGGAACGGAACATAGGGATGAAGAAAATCTGAATGAGAAATTAAATGAAGAAGAGGAAATCATAGACAGTGGCATTTCAAGTGAAAAGGTTAGACCAGAATACTACTTCACATATTCATTAATCTTCATCTCTATGTAGTCTTCACCTTCTACTTTTTCCTACTTTGAGGCAACTAACTAAAGAGACCAAAACAGACAGCAGAAGTAAAGGAAGATGACAAGGACTCTTCGGTAGTGTCTCTCGAAGTAGTTCACGTTCAAGAGGTTTGTGAATAAAGAATAGAAGAAAAAAGTTAAATGCTTTCTTAAAACTTCTTTTATTTTAATGCTGAAACTTTATTCATCATATAGTTGGTCCAGGAGCTCGAAACAGTAGGTGAAAACGAAAATATTACCAGTGAAGGCAAGTCTGCTGAGGATCCTTGCCTAGAATCAAATGCAGATGGAACAGATAACAATAGCTGTCCACAAGAAACGGAGGATGGGAATGTCAAGGAAGAACCTACTAGATTAGACCCTCAAGAAACAAGGTGGAGTGACACAAACACAGAAGCTAAAGCTCCAATTGAAGAGGTTAGATAGAGATTTGCTCTCTTCTTTCCTACTCCATCAGTCCCATCAAATTATTCTCTTTGACTTTTCATGTTGTTTAAGGAAGCATATTAACAGCAATAGTTTGATTATTGTTAAGTAACCAACTAAGCTGATAGGGGCTCAACAATGTATATCAAGCTTAACACCCCCCTCACGTGTGACCCGTCCACACGTGGAGAGATGCACAAACATGCCTCACCAAGGGCATCACAAACCAAGCTTAACACTCCCCCCCGCGTGTGACCCGTCCACACGTGGAGAGATACACAAACATGCCTCACCGAGGGCATCACAAACCAAACAGAGTGACAACATACACTAACAATATTCCGGGTAACAAATGCAAGTGGGATGATTCGAACTCACGACCTTCCAAACCCGAGCTTCTGATACCATGTTAAGTAATCAACTCATCTAAAAGCTTAAGCTGTTAGATAGGGACTCAATAATGTATATCAAGCTTAACAATTATTAATTTCCATATTTAGCCCCAATTAACTACACAAGTTTCAATAAAATTGGATCATTAATTGGTTTGAATTTGGAAAAAGGACAATAGAATTGGGACATCTTGAAAAGGAAAAGTGACCAAAATTATGGGACTAAACTACATCTCGACCATAAATACTACTGGTACCATAGTTGATAAACGGAACCTCTAAGTAATTTCATCCGCACACACCATTGAAGGACCTTGGTGGGCTCGGGTGGAGATGAAAGTTGGAGATGCACTTATATGCCATATAACTTATTTGCCAGCTGAAAAAACTAGTTTCTCTGAAACAAACAGCACCTAGAATATATAGAGAGAGAAACGGCAAACTACAAAATATTTACAGCCCTATTTTGATTTGTATATATATATGAGCTGGACATCGCCCCACTACAAATTTGTTCCAGCAGAGAATGAGTGAGAGGGAGAGGGAGACACACACACAACACAACACAACTCAGCCTTTTTCCCAATCACTTGGGATTGGCTATTTGGATTCATGTTCATAAAGATGTGACAAAGTTTTACGCTGCTTGTCAGGCTACCTAACGCATCCCTTCTCCTTTACCCAGGCTTGGGACCAGCCGTGTGGGGATTTATGACTTTAAGCTCGACACACACACTAGGTAAAAAGAAGCATATTTCATATTGCAGTCAGTAGCCTATATCATAGTGTAGCCTTAGCATTACTACTGTAAGCAACCTGACATCCGTAAGCAGATTCTAAGGATCGCCAAAAAGAATGGGAGTTGTCCTCTTATAAATTTAAGTTTCCAGGAGAGAGTATCCTAAAGAACCATATTATCCAAACCTACTTTTTACTGCAGTTTATTATCGTAGGAAAATAAAATGTGGGAAAATGAGCGGCACCTTACTTTATGGCACCTTAACCAGATTCATATTTCTATTCGTTGTCGACATTGGATCCCCTCCGTCTACCCCGATAAGAAACAGAAGGAATGCTTTCCCTTTCTCAATCCTTCCCCTTCATAGCTATTCGGAAGGATCAGCAACTCACACTTTCTGCCCTTTTGTCCACTTCTTTTTTCATCTAGCATATTACAGCAACACATGTCATTTATTCAGTTTCATGGCTTCTCTTTTCTTGTAAACAAGTTCAAATGTCATAACATACATACTGCCATTTAAAGGCTCCAGTCTGATATCATATTATTGCCTCAATGATAAAGAAAAAAGTTCATGAATTGCAAACATGAGCTTAGAGCTTGTTGAGCATCTAACAAATTACTTCATGTTTGCTATCAAATAAAAGCAGAATCTTGAAACACGTGAAGAACCCAGATCTGCCTCTGTGCTAATGCTTGAAGAACAAATCAGAGAAACGATGGAGGAAGTAGGTATTCACAGGGACGAAGCAGAAACTGTATCAGCAACAGAGATGGAAGCGGAAATAAGTATGGAGGGAGTTCAGCTAGCAAGCGAGCCAGTAAAAGATTTGGATACAACTACAGGTGATAACAGTACTGGGTTCCATACTACCCTTCAAGATGAAGCAGTTACTTATATGGAACTTGTAGACTTCCTCCGTAGTATCTCAACTTACTACAACCGAACATGCAGACATAAACAACGAGACCATGGTTGTAGAAAAGTTAGCCACAAATGAGACTAAAATTGTAGAACTCGAGTTTTCTAATGTAGATCCCAACTCTAATGAGCAGGAAGTTCATCATACTCGTGAATGTGACAAAATCTCAACTGTAAAAAGTTCAGATATAAACACTTATGAAAAGGAAATAAATGATGTTCTTGACAGCGTATCTGAAACAAAATATCAAGTTGTTGAAGAAGTTGCAGAAGGTGACCAAATTCCTGATCCAACTCCCACAGCTGAGAACTTATCGGAGGACTTTCAGACGCCATCTTCTGCAGCAATACTTGAGGAACAGGAATGGCAAACCACAAACACTACTGAAAAGGTTGAAGATGAAAGCCCAATGAGCGAAGAAACTCTTGCAAATGACAAGTTACAGGGTACAACAGCAACAAACACTGAAGAAGAGACATGTGTGTCGGAGAGTGAGCTTGAAGTCTCCACGTTGGAGCTTGAACTTGTTGAAGCCAAAAACAATGATAGTCCAGGTGAATCACAAAATGAAGAAACCACAGATCTAAAAGAAACAATACCAGAAGAGCCTCGAGAATATATTTCCATGATACAATTAACTGATACTCCATCATATGGTCAAGAAAACATGGAAGTCGAAAAAATCAAGCACTTCCATTCCCTAGAACCTTCAAAAGAAGAAACTATGGGTTCAAAAAAGGTTAGACAAACTTTCAAGTTAACAAATTCCTTATTCTTTATCTCTATCTAGTCTCTATCTTCTACTCTTCCTACTTTTCATCATTTATTTAAAGGCAAATAACGAAAAGAGAATAAAACAGGTAGCCGAAGTAAAGGAAGAGACCAAGGACTCTTTAGTAGTGTCTCAGGAAGTAGTTCACGTTCAAGAGGTTTGTGAAATAAGAATGGGAAGAAAAAAATTAAATGCTTTCTTAACTCGTCTTTCAATCTAAAGTTGGAAATTTATGCATCGTGCAGCTGGCCCAGGAGCTTGAAACAGTGGGTGAATACGAGAATACTACCGAGCCAGGCAAGGCTGCTGAGGACTCTTACCAAGACTCGACTGCAGATGGAACAGATAGTAATAGCTGTCCACAAGAAACAGAGGAGGACAGGAAGGTCGAGGTAGCACCTATTAGATTAGACCTTCAAGAAACAAAATGGAGTGAGACAAATACAGAAGCTAAGGCTGCAAATGAAGAGGTCAGATAGAAATTTTCTCTTCTCTTTACTCTTAAACTGCATACAACTGGAAGCATAGTTGATTAATGGAACTGCTAATTTCTGTCATCCGCTCACACTGTTGAAGGACCCTGGTGGGCTAGGGTGAAGATGGAGGTGGGAGATGCATTAATATGCCTATTAATTATTGCTGGCTGAAGATCTAGTTCCTATGAAACAAAATGCACCTAGAAATGAGAATATAGAGAGCGAAAAACAGTAAATTACAAAATAAATCATAGCACTATTTTCATATATAAGTATAAACAGGAGCTCGACCTCGCCCCACAGAAAATTTGGATCTCCAGAAGAGAGAGGGAGAGAGAGTAAACCAGTAAACAGAAGTCTACTTCATATTGCAGTCAATAGCATTACTGTTCTACGCAGCCTGACATACAAAAAGCAGATTCTATAATTCTAAGGGTCACCAAAAGAATAGGCAGTTGACCTCTTATCATTTTTAATTTACACCATAGTATCCTCGCAATCTAAAGAACCACATCTAATTCAAACCTACTGTTTCCCTTAGTTCGTTTTTGCAACATATTGACCTGCAAATGAAAAATTATATATCCATGTAAACCAAATGCAGGTAAATCAGCAAGCGTCTGACTTTATAGCACCTTAACTAGATTCATATTTCCATCCATTGTTGATATCGGATTCCCCTCCCATCTACCCCAATAATTGATTGAAGAAATACTTTCACTTTCTCATTTCTCCCAGTTCATAGCTATTTGGAAACACGTCAGCAAATTACTACTTTCTGCCTTTTCTTAATTTATACTTCTTCTATTAGTGTGAGAAGTGTCATTTATTTAGTTTCCTTCCTTCTCTTTTCTTGAAAATGAGTTCAAAAATCATACCATACATAGTACCAAGTTAAATGCTCCGATCTGATACCATTTTATTGCCACATAGGAAAAGGTGAAAATTCATGCATTGAATACATGAGTTCAGAGCTTGGTGAGCATTTAACAACATTACTTCATGTTTAACATCCACAGAAAAAGAATCTCGAAACACGTGAAGAACCCAGATCAGCCTCTGTTCTAATGGTTGAAGAACAAATCAATGAAACACCCCCAGAACCCAACAAACTCAATACTGATGACAACAGCAACAATGCTGAGGACAACTTAGGGTCCTCCGAGGTGAAAATCAATGAACAATATTCAAAAGACGGAGAAATGGAGCTGATTAATGAAGTTGAACTTGAAAATCAGATTAACAGAAGAGAAGATTGCTTTGAGACAATTAAGGATGTCATCTTGTCTGAAGAAGTAAGTTAGAAATAAACCATATTTATTTCTTGTGATTATGTAATTAAATTATTCTGCTCACGTTTGAAACTACCTCAGATTGAAGAGGTGACCGTAGAGAATCAAGAGGCAAAGAAAAGTGAAGACATCAAAGAAGAGATCTTTGAAGAAGATAGTTGTATTAGAGAAGTTCCAAAACCATCAGCATCAGATGAAACAATTAATGAGGTCAGTTAACATCAAGAAAAGGTATAAACTTCCAAGATTTTGTCTTTCTACTATAACTCACTTGCACTTTTATCCTTCAAATAGATTATACATTCGGATCCGGTGCCTGTTGAAAAACTTGAAGCAACAGATTTGAGTCCGGAGACCAAGGTAGAGGAATTAAGGGCTGGAGAAGATCTCAATTTGGAGTCAGAAGCATCTCCAATTACGGAAGCATCAGAAAAAGAAATTAATCAAGGCACTGAGAAGCCTGTCAACATCACCAGCTCTGTGCTTGATGTGTCAGTAGAAGAGACTGAAAAAGAGAAGATGCAGGAAGCAGCTAATTATAATGAAAAAATAGATACTCAACCAGTAACACTCGTATCGGAAACAAGCTTAGAGGAAATTCAGCAAGGGGAAAACCATATAAAGGGTTCTCATACAGAAAATCAGATTGAGAAGACAGATGAAGCAAATGAAACAACAGAGGAAACTGTCAGCAAAGAGGTAAAAGACAAAAAAAAACCTTAAATTTACATTTGCACACCTGTTTCACCTGTTTTCTATTTCTCACAATATGTACGCATTGAGGCATTAAATGAAAAGAAACAAAAAACAGATCACAGAGGACAAGGAAGTTGCCAGGAATTTTATGGCCACCAATTCAATTGAAGAGGTTGGTGGAAAGATCTCATTGCATCTCTCTGACTCCTCTTCTATAAAAATTAAACTCATACGTGTTTTGAATCTTTTAATCATAGTTGTCTGAAGAACTCCTGAGGGTTGATGCACAAGAAAAAGTCAAAGAACATGTTACAGGTGCAAGGAAGGCAGTTGTGAACTCTAACCAATATTCAGTTGCAGAAGGAACAGCTAGGGAGAACCTCCCACAAGAGACAACTGAGACAAAGAATGTCAATGAACCACCTAGCGAATTAGAGATTCACGAAATGGAGAATGAAACATGCTGTACAGAGATTGAAGCGGAAAATATTGTTCTTAGAGAAGAGGTAAGATCAAATTATGCTCTCATTTCGGGAGTGTTCTAGTTGTCTCTTGGGGATTGAGATTGAAAATCTCATGACTAGCTTATATATCATCACTTTTTGCCGAGCAGAAAAGAATACAAAATTCTTTTGCCTTTCAACAATAATTGGACTTGTAATTTTATCCTTTAAACAGATTAAATATTCAGATCCAGACACCATTGAAAATCGTGAAGTAAGAGATATGAGAGCAGACACTGAAATAGAGAAATTAAGGACTGCAGAAGATCTCAACTCAGAATCAGAAGCATCATCCATTACAAAAGCATCAGAAAATGAAATGAAGAAAGTCACTGAGAAGCATGTCGATATCACCAGCTCGATAGTTGAAGTGCCAGAAGAAAATATTAGAGAAGAGGGTATAGAAGCAGATATATTCACAGATACTCCACAAATAACACCGGTCATAAGAACAAGCTCAGAGGAAGTTCGGCAAGGTGAACAGTTGATAAAAAGTTATAATAATGCTTCAAATGATGAGAATTCAGAAATCAAAACAGCTCATAAGAGCCAAGAAGATGAAGAAGTCGATCAGGTGAAACTTGAACAAACCTCCAACATGGAGCCTCAGATTAGTACAGAACAGCATGCATTTGTAGGAATTGAAGATGTAATTGCAGAAAAGCCAAATGCAAATGAAGATGAAGCTGAAAAAATCGCAACTTCCGATTCAGAAATGGAATCCATTGACAAGGATCCTAAATATGTTCTTGACACAGATGAAGTCCAAGAAGAAACAAATGAAATTCCAGAAATAATAGCAGAGGAAAAGGGAGTTGCCAAGGACTTCATGTCCACCAATTCATTTCCCATTGAAGAGGTCAGCAGAAAATATGGTTTCAGCTATATCTTTCTTTTTTACTCCTCTTTAGAACAGAAAAAACTAAATGAAGTGTTATTATTCATATAGTTATCTGCAGAACTCCAAAGGGTTGATGATCAACAAAAGGCTGAAGAACGAGTTACAGGTGCAGGGAGGGCGGTCGTGGACGTGGACTCTTCCAAAGTTCCAGTTGGAACATATATAGATAGTGAGAACCTCCCACAAGAAACAAACAAGGAAAAGAATGTCAAGGAGGCACCTATTAAACCAGAACTTCAACCAATGCGGGAGGAACCAGAGTGTACAGAAATTAACGCGGAAACTATAGTTCCAAGTAAAGAGGTATGATAAATCATGCTCATCGAGTTATAGGCTCTAGGCTGATATCCTCTTCAGATATGAGATAGACAATTTAATGCGGAGCAGGAAGAGAGGGGGAGGGAAGGAGAGAAACATTATGCTCACTTTCCATTATACCGTTGAGGAAAAATACGTGCGAAATTTTCTGGTTGATAAACCAATTCTATCTTCATTATCTCTAAAACGAATGAAAATAGGATTCTCCTCGCATCTACCTTGATACAAAAGAGAAAACCTCTGAAAGGAGATGGCAGGTTTTCATGTTTTACCAAAGGTGCATTAATTAGTAATTGGTTAGCTGGTCCCCAGAAAAACATAAGTATTAAGAACCTTTTTATTATGTGATTTATTTGAATTACTTATTTATGTCTTTTCTATTTATCTGACATTTGAATGATATGCCCAAAATTACAATTTAGTAGCTCCCAGCCTTTTCTCTTTCTCTAAACAGTTTGACTTAAACATTACAAGTTCATGGTTGCATTAAATATTACACCCTCCGTTCCACCCAAAGAGTCCTTGTTTGAAAAGTCTAATTATTAAGGGATATATAACTAACATTATAGTTGGTCATAGTTATAAAAATGTTTGTGCATAACCGATATGTTAATATCAAATGTGGAGGGTAAAGTTGAAATGTTATGGAGATAAAATACATAACATTTTGAAAGTGGACTTAAAGGGAAACATCCCAAAATAGTATGGTGGACTCTTTGCCCGGAACGGAGGGAGTAGTTAATAGTGAAAAGTCATACCTTAAAATTTTGTTCTGATGGAAACCCTTAGCCTCCACCTGAACTGCATTGATATTTTTAAATGTTGACTGCCTCCACCTGAACTGCATTGATATTTTTAAATGTTGACTGACATTTTCAATGCAACAGAACTTTGAAACAGTTGAACCAGATGAAGAAGTCAAATCTACCTATGAAGATGTGGCTGATGATCAAATTGATGAATCAGTTCCTGAAACAAATAAGAGCAGGACTGGAGAAAGCGAGGATAGGAACTTGGAGTTCACAGTTGAAAAGATAAATGGACACGATTTTGTGGAAGATCAAAGTGAAACGAATGAGGAAGTTGAACACAAACTAAAGGAACAAAATGAGAAAACCCAAGATGGGCATGCGACAACAAAGGATGTCATTTTGGTGGAAAAGGTCACCAGGAGATGAACTAAACTTTCACACAATTTTCTTGCCTTTTTTTAAAGAAGTTTTCTACTTATCATATTAAAATGAGAATCTATTGCACAGGATGTGGTGGAGCTTCAAGAGGTAGAGGAAATTGGTAATATCCGAGGAGATATCGTGGAGGAAGACAGTTGCATTAAAGAACTTAAGACAGCATCAGAATCAGATGAAAACATTGCAGAGGTCAGATTAACCTGAACAGCAAAAAGTTGCTTTCAATGTTTGCGACATGTTGGCTTATTTTATGCTTTTTACTAGAACCTACTCATGGTAGTTCCCATCAAACAGATAATAAAGTCAGATCCACTGCCTGCTGAGAATCCTGAAGCAGTAAGAGCAGACACTGAAGAAGAGAAATTGCTGGCAGCAGAAGATCTCAGTTGGAAGTCAGAAACACTTTTTAATACAAAAGTGCCAGAAGAAGACAAGCAAGGTATGGAGAAGACTAACAACGACACATATTCAGAGTTTGACGGGTCAGAAAATACGATTAAAGAGAACATAGATGAAACTAAAGTTGAAAAAAGCATAAGTTTTGATGCCGTATCGAAGTCCAAGGAGCAAGATATCCAGATAAATGGAGAAATTGCAACTGCAGTAGGTATGCAAAAGCTCGAAGGAGGAGTTTCTGAACCTGAACTAAGATATCAAACTTCTGAAGCAGTTTTAGAAGGTGATAAAATCTCTTATATGACTCACCCGGCTACAAATTTGACGGAGAAACTTCATGAACCATTCTCTAGTATGCTCCCAACAGAACAAGACTGGGATGTTACCACCGCCACCAAGAAGGTTCAAGATGAGAGTCAAAAGAAAGATGAAACTCTTGTGAACAAGTGTGTGGAGGATACACCATCCTCAGGAACTGTAGAAGCAGCTGTGCTGTCGAAGGAAAATCCAATAGAACTTCAAGTTTCCCCATGCGAATTTGAACTTGACGCAGCCAAACAGAATGAGAGTCCAACTGAAACAGCAAACAAAGAAAGGATAATTGTGGAAGAGGCTGCAGCAGTAGAGCCTAAAGTTGAGGATTCACTCATAACAGTTGAAGAAGAGGTAGCAGCAGTAGAGCCTCAAGTTGAGCTCATTCCCATTCCATTGGACATACCAAGAAATGTAGGTGAAATTTGCAAGGAAGTTCCTGTTCAAGATTCTCAGAAGGCTGAAAAGGTTCTTGACTCTATGGGTGAAGCCCCTAGTCCTAATGCAGTCGCTAAATCAGAAGTTACAGAAATTGAGGAAGAGCATCACAAGACAGCACCTCCATCAATGAATGAAGAAAATCAGAGTGAAATAACAAATGAAACAAGTGGAACAATAAAGAAAGAAGTTCCCAGTGAAAAGGTTGGAAAAATATAATAATGCAGCCTCACATCAATCCTTTTCAGCTCTTAGCACATTTGATTTTTCTTACTTCTTACAGTGTTTTCACTCTTTTATAAATTACTAACTGAGGAACCAAAACAGACCACCGTAGACAAGGAGGTTGCCAAGGACTCTATGGAAGTGTCCGCAGATGAAAAAATCAGGAGCAGCTACCACGAAGATGAATTAGAGGCAATAGAATATTCTGGAGAACTGACAAGTCAAAAACTTGAGACAATACAGATGGCAACCCACGATGAAGAGGTCAGCACAAATATATACATGTGTGTGTGTGTAATGTTCCTGTCAATTCCATTTACTATTCCTTTTCCTTTTTCCCCCTTTTCGTTATTTGTTCTTTTGCCCTGAAGCAAGTTTCATCAATCATACAGTCATCTGAAGAACTTGAAAAGGCTATCCCAACCAGAGATATCGAAGAACATACCATTGCTAAAAGCACTCCTGTCGAGGAAGTTTACCAAGATTCACTTGGGGACAGAACAGTTAATGAAATCCTTTCACAAGAGATAAAAGACGGAAAGAATTTCAAGGTGGCACCTATGACATTAAGAACGGAAAATGTTGGAGAAATGGTTGATGACAAGAAAGAACAAGCAGAGAAACCCGAGTCAGTCATGAGTCCATTATCTGAGCTCCTGCGAAGATCAGCTAAAGGAACCTCACAGATGGCTACAACATTGACCGAAGAGAGTGAATCAACGGACAAGAAAGTAGATCAACCTGATAAATCAGCAACTGACACGAACGAAGATCATCAACCTTATAAATCAGAAACAGATGAAGCTAAGGGAGCACACAAGGTTGAAGAAAAGGAAGAAGAAGAAGAAGAAGAAGAAGAGGAAGGCGATGAAAACCAAAAAGTGGATTCGGGCTCTGATGCTCCAGTCATGGTTGAAGCATCAAGAGACACTGATGTCAAGGTTTACAAGAAATCACATGGTATACTTTCAGGTGTAGGATCAAAGGTTAAACATTCAATTTCCAAGGTCAAAAAAGTAATCACCGGGAAGTCCTCTCATTCAAAGCCATAGTCACCAAAATTAGGGGATACAGCAACTGATCTTTTGGCAATCAAAAATGGCTCATTAGTTCCAAATAGGCTCAGGATAATTATCTGTAGATAAATGGTTGTATGTCCCAAGTATACACAAGCTTGAAATTATTATTAGCATAGAGTTAGCTAAATAATTATCTGTATATTAGAGTTCACAATGTGGATAGACAACTAAAAGACATTTATGTCCTCGGTGAAATTGCAATGTGTAAACAGTGGTAAAGGCTTGGGAAACGGAGAGGATAGTGATTATGTTGTTGTCTAGAGAAGTTTGTGCACATTGAATATTAGCAAAGAGAACCAACCACTGGAAGTGGATGACATTGATATAATGCCTTCGTAAATCCATCACTGGCATTTTTATGCTTAGGGCAGCAAAGAAAAGTTCCACAGAATAAGAATATCTCATTGGTCTAGCATTGTCTTAAGTAACCAACTCATTTAAAAGTTTATGCAGTTAGAAAGCGAACCAACAATGTATATCATGCTTTAACACTCCCCCTCACGTGCATACGTGGAGAGGAGCACTTTTATATATAGGGCCAAAACGTACCCTTTGTAATATTTTTAGGATAAATGCAAGCGGGATGATTTGAACCCTTGTCTTTGCCAAAGGGGCCAAACTTACCTATCCCCATACCAAGGGGCCAAAGTGAATGACATTGTTATAATGCCTTGGAAAATCCATCACTGGCATTTTTATAATCTTAGGGCAGCAAAGAAAAGTTCCACAGAATAAGAATATCTCATAGGTCTAGCATTGTGTTAAGTAACCAACTCATTTAAAGTTTAAGTTGTTAAAGAGCGAACCAACAATGTATATCATGTTTTAACACTCCCCCTCATGTGCATACGTGGAGAGGTGCACTTTTATATATAGGGTCAATACGTACCCTTTGTAATATTATTAGGATAAATGCAAGTGGTATGATTTGAACCCTTGTCTTTGCCAAACCATGAGCTCTTATACCATGTTAAGTAACTAAACTCATCTAAAAGCTTAAGTTGGTAGAGAAAGTACCAACAATGTATATCATGCTCTCTCTTTTTTCATAAGTAAAGTATTATAAACATGCGTCAAAACAGGTGACGCGTCCTATGTACAAGAAGAGGAAAACCACAAAGTCATACTAGACAATAACAAGACTGTCCAAAGACTCAACAAAAGAAACTGATGGCGTGACAGTCTTTACACCAAAAATATAAGGTGTAGAGCATGATCTCCTTCAGTTTCGAAATAGGCATCTCAACATTCTCAAAAGCTCTGTGGTTCCTCTCCATCCACAACGTCCAACAAATGCACAAAGGGACAGCATCCCAAACCCAGCTTCTTCTTTTCCGTTTATAGGGGCATAGAGCGACCAGCTCTTTAACAGAAAAGGGGGAAACCCATGATAAATGAAAAAGATTCAGGATGACATGCCACTGCAGTGAAGAAGAAGATGATTCACACTCTCCTCGTTACTCTAGCACATGAAACATATGTTGACATGAATGATCTTTCGTTTGCGCAAATTATCTCCCGTAAGAATAATTTCTTTGTTGTCTCCCACATTAAAAAAAAAAGCAACTCTTGATGGGGCCTTGGATTTCCAAATATGCAAAGAAAGAAAATTTCAGTTCCCAATCTTGCAAATTTCTTCTAAAAATAGGATCCCACATAACTGAACCTGTAGTCCAACTCAAAAAAGAGTTAACTAGGGCATCCTAGTCAACGGCGAGATTGAAAAGATTAGGAAACTCCATGCACAATTCCCAATCCCCACACCAAACATCCCTCCAAAATAGAATTCTGGAACCATTGCCAACCTCGAAGCGAATAAAATCCTTTACCCAATGCCACCCTTTTCGGATACCTGTCCAAACACCCACCCCATAAGGAGATTAAACCACATTTGGAAACCAAAATTGTCCACCACACCCATATTTGCCAATCACTATCCTTCTCCACAAGGCATCTTTTTCAACCAAGTATCTCCAAAGCCATTTGGCCTAGCAGAGCCTTGTTGAAGACTTGTATATCGTGCTTTAACACATTGATGATTCCATAGACACATTTTACGTGAAGATCAAACCAAATAAAATGTAGTTGCACAAACTACAGACATATTCTTCTTGTTCCCAACTCTGCAGCATGGTACTGAGCGTAAATCTCTGCAGAAATTGCTAGGGAACCTCAAGTATAATTCAGACAGTCACATGATTGAAAGAAGAGACAAAGCAACTGAACTAGGGGAGTTTATCATAGTAAACACGTGAATATAGCGAGTAAATTTCAACCACAACACTTTATCAGATATATCCACATCCAATGCTTAAATACAATTCATCAACCAAAATCATGAAATTATACCTTCGCATTGAGCGCACTTCTGCATTACAAGGTTGCATGCATGAGAAAGACTATGTGCAAGTTCACAAACAAATAATACCTCCACGTGACCACTACGGGGTCACGTGACCCCATTCAACTTTAAACAAAAACATAATAATAAAGATTTAACCCTTGGTTGGGATTGGAACAATTTGAATGTAAAATCCACCTCGGCTTCTTCATTTTTATTTAATCCAAAAATGCAAAGATTAGTCGTGAAATATTGAAATTTATGCTATGGGGTTGATAGATAGTGTTGGAAATGAGATGTGTTTGTCAATTGGAACAAGAAATTGAGCTTTCATTTTCCATTTATTATTAAATCCGAATTTTAAGGATTTAAAGTAGATAAAATTAGTTGGTTTATTGCAATGACCTTAAGTTCCTTCGTTCCAATTCTCATACCAACAAGGGATCACACTTACCTATCAAAAAAAATTAGTTGGTTTATGGGATGTATTTTGTTTATCTGTAGATTTCCATTGGGATTTTGAAGGAATTTGGTTTCAAAGTGAGGTAAGAAATTTTACCTACGTTTAAGCTTTAAGGAGTTTGGTTTTTTAAATGTTATTGTCTGAAATTATGTGATTAGTGAATGCATTGGGCTCCCAAGAGTAACAACCAATCACCATCGTAACCTGCAGAACCACTATTTACCAGCCTAAAATTTTACGTCTTTGACAAGCTTAATCCTATGGGCAACAGTTAACATAGATTATCCCGCGAGAAGTGCCGATTCAACTCCCAATTAAATCTTGATCGGTCCGCATAGACTACGTGGTGAAAAATAATAGTTACAATGAAATAACTATAACAAGCCCTAGTGGATGAGATAACTGGTACAAGGGAGCCTAATACTATCTCTTATCAACATATATCAATCTTAAAACTGAAAATTAAAAATCAAAACAAACAAATAAATCAGTAATTATAACATCATGACCAAATTATAAAGTCTAACGTCCGTAATCATAGGTTTCAAAGACATAGTTTCAACATTACTTTTTTTTTTGTTTCCGTGTTTCCGTGTTGAATTTGGAGTCCTCCTAGGAAATGATATAACCATAGGGTGGGGATAACAACACCCCAATTCCCTATTTCTACACCCCATTTATATCTACACCCCATTTTTTTCCCACTCACTCTAACCCCCGCTAACCAAACCCTTCCCAATCACCACCTCCGGAACCCACCGTCTTCCTCGATCCCTCGAGGTCCCACGTCTGAGAGGGGGTAGTTTCGACTCATGGTGGCCGAACCAACCTCAATCAATTCGACTCATGGTGGTCGAACTTCTGCCATTTCATCCCTCGATGAAGAGCTAAGTATTTTCAATATGGTTATATTTTGGGGTGTGGTTATCCCCATTGGTTATATCATTTCCTAGGAGGACTCCAAATTCAACACGGAATGCTAAGAAAGGTTTTTGGACTGTATATTTAACCTAAGTTTTTTTAATTTGTACTGATATCTACGCCTTCATCAATCATCACGACGCAAATATATCCATACAAGTAAATATGAACGTGTCGGGAGAGGAACTTACGGAGTGATGGACAAGCGCATGTCGATGTCCGACGACGACCGACAACTGAAATGAGTTCACTCCGGTGAAAAGCCGAAATATCCATCGGGAACGAAGATTGGGAAGCAAAATGGGGATAATTTATTAATGGACTTCTCAAATTTCTTAAAAATAAATCTAACCTCAATATCAAAAAACTAACCGAATAATTACAAGTCAGTACATTTTTTTAAACATGTTTTCAAATCAATCTAACAATTTCTTAGACATATCTTTTAAGTACATTTTTAAGGTAAAAATACATCATTGCCCCCAATTAACACACCAATCGTCTTCCCCCAATTATGTCCTGGCACAGGAAACAATGATGTGCGAACGCTTTTTTCTCTGAAGCTTCTCTATTGTCCACCAGTATCGACCCATCACATCCCTGAGTGGAGTGATACAGTAATTATAGTCAATTCAATTTTCAAAAAATGAATATCATGATCGATGAAAAAAAAAAAAAAAGTGCGAAGGCATATGTGTGGGTAGAGGGAGAGAGAGTAGTTGTTGACTTTGTCGCCACTAAAGATGTCATTTGCCTGATCATAGGTTTCAAGTTTGAGCTGGAGATCGAGAAGCATTGTTCCTTATTTTGATTACTGGTGAAGGGAAGACTAGATATGGGGTTGGTAGAAAATTAAGCTTTCTTACTTTGATCAGTCATTTTTGCCAAAGTACCCATGTCGACATGACACATGGGTATGGGTGTGGCAGTTGGAGACTACATTTAGCGTTTAATCTAAAACTCTGGCATTTTGGATACCTGGATCTGCACCTACAGCCGATCCTTCTACCCTAGTTGAGGTAACATAGATAGCAAGTATTTCCAATTTAATAAACTCTGGAATGCTACTGTCAAGTGATGGTTTTCTTTTGAGTGCGGGTATAAGGCTAGTGAGAGAGTTACAAATTCGAGATTGAGAAGCTGTTGATTCGTCGGAGATGGCTGATGGCGGATGGGTTTGAACGGAGGGGAGAGAGAAAAGGGAAATGGCGGTGAGGATGGAGACCGGCGATTTAGAAAGAAGCGGAGGCTGCGACTTCGTGAAAGATATAATGAGTGGACCAGCACCGGTTTGGCATCAGCATCCTGATGCATGTGTTTGGCAGCAACCTGATATCTGGGTTTGGCATCAGCTACCTGATGCTTGATTTTTTAGCATCAACAACTTGATGCCAGAGAAGATGAAGAATGAGTTTGTCAACCTGATGCTAGGAGCATTTGGCATCAGCTTTTTTGAATTTTTTTTTTTGTGTGAATAAATTGTGAAATCAATGCTGATGCCAAACCTAGGCATTAACTTTTTTGAATTTTTTTTCAGCTGATGCCAAGCCTTGGCATCATATTTTTTTGATTTTTTTTTGTTCGAATAAACTGTGAAATCAACGCTGATGTCAAATCTTGGCATTAGCTTTTTTGAATTTTTTTAGGTAGGATCTTCATTAATGACATTTATGTCATTTGACAACCAATTTGTAGTTACATGAAATGTCCAAAAAATTGATGGTCTTAGATGAAAACATGTTTCTAAAATTATACCCACTTGAAATTTGCCCTAAATTAAATCATTGAAAGAAAAGATCAATTGAATAGTCCATGAACTGTACAGTAAATAAACTCAAGTATCGCCTCAGAATTAATGATATATATCCATGACAAACCTTGAGTTACAATTAATTGGGTTTAGATTGAAAAATCATATTAGTATTACTAGGCCCTTCATAGAAATGAAATCATGCATGTCATTATAGCATCTAATTCATACTTGATGTCCATGAAGCACATCTGAGATAGAGAGATAATATGTGAGATAATTTTCATAGAGTAAAATTTTGGTATCTCCTCTATCCCTTTGAAGTTCCCTTATAAATCAACTAAAATTACGTATAAACTTAGTCACATATACGTTAGCTTTGTTGTTACGTTACATAACATAATTCCCTTTAACTTTGGGACTACTAAGCGTATTAGAAAAATACTACGTATATTTATACATCGCGTAAGTATTTTGATGTATCTCATCAAGTTGATGCTAGTTGAGTGAATAGAAGAGATAAATTAATTATGTTTTAATGTCAAACTTATCCTCAACATTATATATAGTAAATCTAATATTAGTATTGTTTAACCAGCGAATACTTTACCCACAATCATATCAAGTGAAAAATTGGAAGAGCAAATGATATTAATTGTCTACCTTTCCTTTTTAAATAATGGTATAATTAGAGTGTGCGTTGATAATAGATAATAACGATTTATTTTTAAATTAGACGATAACATAATATAATTGATAACTATATTTGCCTTGAGTGGTGGCCACTGATATTATACCATTTCTATATGCTAATATGTAATATGTGGATTAAAATACGTTTACCAAATTGAGTTTGATGCCCAAATTTTATCCAGACAGGAGGGCTAATTGCCTTCTTACACGATTATGATCGTGTCTACTATCTCGTCTATTATCATCACATACTTTACGCGTAGCATCATCACCACTCCTCTTCTTAAAATCTCTCTCATCTCGCCTGTCGCCACGGACATCATTATCCCCACTCCTCTTTTTATAATCTCTATCCTCTCTCCGGTCTCCACGGATATCATCATCTGCACTTCGTTTCTTAGAATCTCTCTCACCTCTCCGGTCTCCATGGATATCATTATCCGCACTCCGTCTCTTAGAATCTCTCTCACCTCTCCGGTCTCCAAGGATATCATCATCTGCACTCCGTTTTTTAGAATCTCTCTCACCTCTCCGGTCTTCAGCTTCATGGTGGTTCTGTCTCTTATCCTGCCTTGGTCTTTGTGCACTGTCCTCATCAAATACCATTTCATACCTGCAACAAATGTTCCATGGTGTGAGAGGAAGGAAAACGAAAAAGGGGGGTGATGTTAACAAACAATCACAAACTTTGAGCTGCCATCTCCTCCATGCTGGGTGCTATCATCTTTTAAGATGTACCTTGCAGGTTGGTGTTTGTCGGTGGGGCTTCCTGTGCAGTCCTTTGCAATGTGATCTTCATAACCACATTTGAAGCATCCTTTTCCTGCAATTATTGCATTAAAAAAAAGAGATCAGTATACAATATAAATTTTACATAATGGTTGAGCAATATCTCGAAATGAAAATTAATGAAAAGAATATTAATGTACTACCTTTTCAGATAGCATTTCAAATCCATGAACATAGGTACATTCTTAGCCATATATTAATGTCTGTTGGTTAATATCATGTTTACAATATGAAATGCAAGATATATATTTCAAGGGTTTATAATTTTTAAGACAATTTGTTGTAGTCGTTACAATCATGGGTCGTTAATACAATTTGCTAAAAGTAGTGTATTGAGTATAATGGACTATTATTGGTAATTAATCACTCATTATACTTACGTCATTAGTTTTAAACTATCTACTTTATATTGATAAATGTTTGACTCTATTTAATTAAGGCATGTCTAAGGATAGGCTATAGTTACGTAACATATCAGAACATGACCCAATTTAAAAGAGTAATATGATTATTTTAACGTTTCATGACCTTAGATATTAAATATTTCTTATGATTTTGAGAGCAAACGTTTACTACTCAACTAACGGATTTAGTAGTCCAGTATATGCAACGAATATAAAATCAAAATACACACTTGCCCATATTAACTCAAGAAAGGATGTTGACATACATATCAGCTGTTACACCTAAAGTTTTCACAATATTTTAAACTAAGGGGTTTGTATATTGACCTAAACATGAAATTATACAATATTTTGCATAATTAAAATATGAAGATTTGAAGCTTAGATTTTAGGAAGATCACTCTTTTTTTGGGAACAAAACCAAAATGGAAAGTATGACTCTTTACCTTTACTCATTTGGCCGCCTTTTCGCCTGTACTGAGACCACAGTTTAGAAACACTTTGACTGAAATCAACATGTATCCTTCGATCATCTATTAACGCATTATCCATCTGCCACAGATGATTGATGAAATTAATTTAGCGAAATGCAACTGGAAAACTATTAATAAATATTAACCTTAGAGACTCCCATAACTCCACAATCATAACCCGTTAAGCAGTTTAGAAAATTTCAATTAAGCAATATGTGTCTATGTTAGAGTTCTCTTTTTGTTAGTCAAAAGCACGGAGCGCTACGGAAAGCATTATTGTTATGTATGAAGTTTTGTTTCAATGAGTAATGGTGGTGCGTGTGTGTATTTATCAACAATGGTTAATTTAGACGATGTTGGTAATTTGGTGTGTAGTTTGTCAAATTTTCATGATAGTTTGGTTGTTTAATTTCTTAGTTTTTCTTGATGCTTAAAGACTGTTAAATATATTACAGTATATCAAATTTGGGTTACTGATATAATTCATCTATTTTGCTAATTTTGCTGCTCTTATTATCTATGAAGTTTTGTCTCAATGAATAATAGTTGGGTGTGTGTTTTTATCAACAATGGTGAATTTAGATGATGTTGGTAGTAATGTGTGTACTTTGTCAAATTTATGTGATTGTTTTGTGGTATAATTTATTAACTTTTATTGAAGCTTAATGGCTTACCATTATTGGGGAAAAAGTTATTTTAAATAGAACCTCCTAGATGCATTTTGATTCATGAAACGCTAAATATAATGAAGTATTTTGTAGTATATACTTTTAATGAAGTATTATGTGTTAGCATATAATGAAGTATTCTGTGTTAGCATATAATGTTAGCATATAATGAAGTATTCTGTAGTATATACTTTTAATATTTTTATAACAAATACATATCTAAACTTAGAGACGTGTATTTATCAAATGTGAGCAACTAAGATAATTATTTAAAAAAATACGATTTAAAATATATAAATTGTATCCCTTTCTGAATTTGTTTTATATAAAATGACATTGTTTCGGATTATTTCGAATATTTAGCATTATATTTAGTTTATTTCAAGTAAATAGTTATTTAATTTTAAAAGATAAATGTTTCCAAATCTGAAAAGTGCATTTTGGCGGGAACTTTGCAAATTTGGCTCCTCTTTATATATATATATATAGATGGTGCAAATATGAACAACAAAGAATATTGTCAGGTACTTTAGCTTACCTTGAAATATGCTTGTTCGCAGGCATCTTTGTCCTCAAACTCTAGCAAAAAGACAATTAACAACAATCAGGTTACACCACCAAATATATAGTGACAAAATATTGAAAAGGAAGAAACCATCAATTAAAGTAATTATTGTACAAGCACATGATAATGAATACATATGTAAAAAACTGCTTCAAACTTCTAGGAAGAGAGTAATTGGTCCCCTTTTTTCCAATTCCCCATTGTGACGAAGTGCAGTTGTTTTAGGGAAATGCTGCCAAGTGCCTCCGGGTAACTTATTGAGTCTATTTTTATTAATGATTTCTATTTGTAACACTCACCAATGCGTAGGGACACTCACCGATGAACTGGAAACATCCACCACGTCATTGATGACTGAGAGTTCCCACTGCAAATCTCTCTCTCTCTCTCTCTCTCTCTCTCTCTCTCTAAAATAAGGTTTCTGATATTTTTTTAACTCCCCTAGAACATAGGAAATGCTGCTTCTATTGACTCCTACATACTTCTTCCTCATGTATTCTATCAGAAAAAGAACACTTAGAAGAAAAGGTTAAACTAAATACAACCCTCAACACATCTGGGAAGACATCCATTTTGATTTTTGAAAAATCATATCAAATCCAACTTGAGATCCACTTAAAACTTGGTTTACGAAGATGCTGGTAGTGAAACACAAATTCACTCGATACAGACAAGGTGCTTTATTTCACCTCAGAGCTAACTATTTCCAAGCAAAATAATTAGAAAATTTGATCAAAAAAACATAAGCATCCACATAGGGGTCTAGAGACAGACCGAACCAAATAAATATCGAGTCGACAATTCCAATTTTTGCATGATTTTTTATCACTACATTTAACCTAACCAAGAGAACAAATGATGGCATAGGCTTTTATTGGCTCACAGACTTGGAACAAGTTTGAGTTAAGTGTTTACTTTGAAGAAAGTATTGCTTCTAGAGTCTACTGCAACCCAATAGAAACCCCCTCCCCCTTCCCCTCGTATTTATGCTCAACTGAATATTACGCAGGAAGTATACAAAACAATCACTTTACATTAGAGATATTATCCACAAATTCTACAAAAGGATTGCCCCCCTGCACAATCAACTCGTGGCACCAAAAGAACATAGTCTGCAAAATCAGCTTCTGTATTTCCTCCACCGTCTTCTCTTCATTCTCGAAACATCTTCCATTTTTTTCCCTCCATATGAACCAGCACACTGCCAATGGAACCACACTCCAAAATGATTTTTCTTTTTCCTCTTATACAAAGACCAGCTTTCCATCAATTGCTTCACTGATCTAGGCATAACCCAAAGGACCTTGAAAAGATAGAAACATAATCCCAAAGCTTCCTAGCAACTGGACAGTGCAGCAGGAGATGGTTTACACACTCCTCATCCGCCCTACATAGAAAACACCAATTAACATAAATTTTATTCCTCTTCCGCAGATTGTCGCCGATTAGGAGGGCTTCATTAACAGCTTCCCACATAAAAAAACTCACTCTGGCTGGAGCCTTGGTTTTCCATACATTTCTCCACGGGAAAGATCCATCTTTATTCATCATCTTCTGATAAAAAGATCCAGAAAAAACTTGTTCTTCTCCCCCTCCCTCACTACCTTATCGTCCCCTCTACCACGAGGTCCACGATCTTCTGCCTGTACAGGAACTCAAAGAACTGCACCAAGGAGTCCATCCCCTAGTCTTGAGGATTTCTACTAAAAGATGGATTCCAAGTAATACCTTCGCCTTCAACCTGCACTACCAATTTTACAGACTCATCTTCATTCCTTGCTATGTTAAATAGCAATGGAAAAACTCTACACAGCTCCATCTCACCGCACCACCTGTCCTTCCAAAAACGAATCGACTCCCCATTACCAATTTCGAAAGAGATCCACCGCTTCAGCATATCCCATTCCTAATGCTCAACTGAATATTATTAATTCAGAATCACTTTAATATATCTATTTACGATGTTAAGAGACATTTTGTTGCTTTTGATCTGACTAGTTATGAAGGGTTATCATAAAGTAACTTCTCAATACCAGTGTTCTAAAACTCCCCGCCTAGGCGCTAGGCCCCTCTCTACCGCCGCGACTTTCCTAGTCGCCGCCTAATCGACCAAGTCGGCGTTTACGCCAAACCTCGTCGACCTTAATTTATTTTTGTAGCTTTGATTTTGTGGCATGCGGTGATCGGAGAAGGAATGAGAGACGAACTGGAGAAGGAAGGGGGAGTGGTAATGGTGAGGCAGAGAGGGAGGTAATGGGGGGCGAACTTGAGTAATATCTTTTTTGTTTTTTGTTCTAAACTTGGCTGGTCTATTGCTTTGGGGTTGTTGAAAATTGAGATTAATGGTAGGTTTGTATATTTTTGTTCATTTTACAAATATAGACAAGTGTTTGATAAAATGATAAATATAAAAAAAATTAAATTTGTATTCAATGTGTTTGATCTTTGATGTAAATTATCAAAAAAATGGTAATTATGCCTTAATTCTAGGCCCCGACTAGCCCCCTAGGCGCTAGGCATTAGTGTGCCGCCTAGCGGCCGCCTAACGATTTTTAGAACCTTGCTCAATACTGTTTAATAACCACATCTGCATTAGAAAAAGAACCAGAGAACATGCAATAGGTGAAAATTTTGATAGTTTCGTGCTAGCAACCATAACACCAAAGTGCAACCGACTGCAAGTATCACATAATGCAGTTCCATTCAGAATACAAAAGGATGGGAGAAATAATCATGTCACTGCACAAATGAGAAACAAAGTTGCATACATAATCCTTTAAAAAGAAAAAGAGCACTCACCAATAAAAGCATAGCATAAACTGTCATTAGTTTTAAAGTCGCGGATTATTTCAGCTCTGCCACCATAAAAAGTGATGAGAACATTCTTGCAAGTAAATGGGGTAAAGTGAAAAAAGAATCCAAAGCATCGACTTACGACGTCACTGTTCCAAACCGTGAAAATATTGTGTGCAGGTCCTCATCCTGGAGTTGATAAAAAAAAGAATGGACAGAAAAATAAAATGAGCAATAACAATAAGAGCAAAGCAGAAATAAAGCAATAGCATTGTGATTATAGCCATAAACATAACCATTCTATAAAACCGATTAAAAGGAGGGTATTGCGGGGTTTTATTAACGTCTTTATGTAGATAGTGGTGGGAAAGGAAGAAAGAGGATCCCCTGACTTGGTACAGCGTCATATGGAGGAACTTGGTACAGCGTAAGTTCGGTGAAGGAAATCATGTGTGGTTTCCAAATAATGTTGGTTCTTTTGGTTCTGGTTTTTTTTTTTTGATAAGTAAGGTATAAGTAATATTAACAAGCGTCAAATGAGGTGACGCGTCCTTGTACACTGGAAGTATACATGAACTAAACTACAAAGCCATAAGACCCGAACCTAGTTACAAAAAAGGATCCTCTGAGTTGGATCAGCAGTTAAGCACCAGAATCTCAAATATGAAAGGAAACCCTTTTGATTCCTTCAATATCAGATACAGCATTCTCGAAAGCCCTTTTGTTCCTCTCTTTCCAGATGGTCCACCAAATAGCTGAAGAGGCGTACTTCCAGAAAACACTCCTTCTGTTCCGGATAAAAGAAGGCCAACTCCAAAGCGTATCAATAACAGTCCTAAGCATAACCCACAGTCATGGGCCTCTATTGAGAGGAATATTTCCTTTGAGGTAGGGAATGGTACTACGATTATGTTTTGGAAGGATAAGTGGTGTGATGACGAGGAGTTATGGAGATCTTTTCCCCTTCTTTTTATCATTGCTACAGATAAAGAGTGTTTTGTCACCAACGTCTTGCAGTTAGAGGAGGGCAGAGTTCTATGGGAGTCCTACTTTTCGCATAAATCTTCAAGATTGGGAAATTGAAGTGGTTTCCCAATTGTTCGCGAAGCTATACTTGAATAACGTCAGGCAGAGGGTAATAAGAGTAAATCATTCTTAGTGACCAAATCATGTTATCTGTTGCCATCTCAGAACAACGGGGCTCTCTTTCCGTGGAAATCAATCTGGAACTCAACGGCTCCTAGTAGAGTGGCTTTCTTGGCGTGGGAGGCGGCGCACGAAGCCATTCTCACCGGGGAGTGGGGACAACTTACGTACTTGGGGGAAGATTCATGTTAACTGGTGCTATGTGTAGAAGTGACTGGGTGAGCGTGAATCATCTGTTGATCCACTGTCCAGTAGCCTGGGAGCTTTGGAATTTTGTTCTTAATTTATTTCATCTCTCTTGGTCAATGCCGAGATCTATAGAGGAGCTCTTTAGATGCTGGTCTTTGTACAAAAGGAGGAAAAGGAATGAATGGTGGGATGCTGCCCCATTGGCTGTTATTTGGAACATCTAGATGGAAAGAAATCGGAGATTTTTGAGAATGAGGAGTTGTGTATAGTTAAAATGAAGGAGGCCTTTGGTGTGGTGATTTGTCTCTCGGGGTAGATAATTCTTTGGTAGAGACTGTGGATAGTTCTATGGCTACTTAGTTATTTTGTATAGGAGAATACACCATGTATACGAAGGAAGCGTCACCTGTTTTCACGCCTTGATTAATACTATCCTTATTACTTATCAAAAAAATAAAAAAATACAACGCACTTACTTCAGTTACTGGGTTTAGTTTACAAACAAACAAGACATTATCTGGAGGCTTTATCTCAGCATCAGGAATATCCCCTAACTGAATGCAGGAAAGACAAAAAAAACTCATCATCAGGCAATAATAAATCAAATTTGGGAACTACATAAAGATGATCCTCGTACACTAAAAAGCTTACACTCTCTAGCACTACTGCTCTGGAATGAGCTTCCTTTGCACGGAGAACCTCCTCAAGCTCTCCTGGACGTAATTGCTCATCCATGGGGACCCAGTCATCTTCAAGCCGCACCTCATCATCAACCTAAATAAAATGTAACAGATTATAGCCAAGTAAAGAAAGGAACACTTTTCCAAATAAAAAGCACAGGTATGCGCAATGAACACGGGGACATGTGAATCAAAGCATAAACGAAAAAATATTCTGAATGCTCTATATTGATCAAAAAGAATTATCCTTGTCTGGTCTCAGCATGAATCCACCCACTTGAATCAATATTCTTGGGCAACACACCCAAACCTTTTATTGTATAGTATCTTTAAAAACCCGGGGGGGGGGGGAGGGAAGAAAATATCCCTTCCAATCTCTCAAGCATAGCAGGTCTTATACCTCCTTTATTCATTATGTACATCAGACTTGTCTTGTGATAGTTGATACTTGATAGCCTGCTTAATCTGCTCCGAATTTAAGCCAACAATTTCTTTCTCATGTGATTTCTGATATATAATGACCCTTTTGAGCACACAGCTGAAGATACTGCAAGACGCTTTTTGAAGGATTCAGATCACTTATGGAGTTTCGATGCTTTTAGCAGTCAAAATGATTTTGCTTTTTACTTCCTACATGCAGAAAACTAGGCTCAGGCAGCTTACGCTGTTTTCAGCCTTTCATGCACATGTTATCTTGGCATTCATACCTCATCTATTTACAGATTAACTATATCCAAATGAAATCTTCAACTATATTTATTTTTTATAATGCTATAATAAAGCTGTTTTTTCATTTGCCTTTGGTGGCTTTAGTTACTTAACAAGAAGTTTAAAATTAGCTTGTGAAGTAATTTTAGAATAATAATAAATATATTTAGCCATCTTTCATTTGCACGTAGTTTGCTGATGCGAGTATAAGCAAGGATATGTCTGACTCCTTGATTCTAGAATCACTTTTGAACACTTGGCTATCAAGCATATCAAATCACTTTTAAGATGTGGTTCCCAAACACCAAACTGATTTTCAAGAATTACCTTTCTTATAATCATTATTGAGGATCACAATTTTAAAATCAGAAGCAGGTTTGACACCAAGGTTTAAAAGCATTTTTTTCCTCAAACATCAACTTAGAACAGGAAGCTCTGCTTTTGAATTAAAGTGTGATTTTCATGACTTCGGGAATCAATATGCCTGGGCATAGACATGTCACCTGTTTTGACGCGATATATATAATATAGATATAGATATTTATTTATCTTACATATCAAAAAAATCAATATGCCTGGACATCCTAGTCATGAACATCTCTAAACCAACAAAGCAAACTGCTCCATCATAGCTGAAAATTAAACTAATAAGCATAAATGTTTAAAGTCATCAAGCTAATCTTTAACATGTTTCATTACAAATATAGTTACAATCGTATTAACTAAACCAATGAATTCTGATGATGGTAAAGTACACCCTCAAGTTATAATTTAGTGATGTCAAATCAATGGGATCCATTGAAAGGGACTACTTATTTGGGACGTTTCAAAAAAAAAAATTTGATAAGTGAAAATATAATATACCAAGGCGTCAAAACAGGAGATGCATCCTTTGTACACTAGATGTCTACTTAAAAGAAAATCTAGTCGATAGAAAAACTATTGACAAATTCTACAAAAGATTATCTAGAAGGAGATAGAGTCTCCTTTGTCCCAGAACACCAAAAGAATAGAGTGCAAAGCATGGTGTCTTTTATTTTTATATATTTCTTTATTTTTTTATTTTTTTATTTATTTATTTTTTTTTTTGGGTGGGGGGGTTGAATAGAACACAAGCGACTGCCTTAATTGAGTACCTCATCTTTTGGTTTTCCTTCAGGTGACGCATCTGGAACCAACTCCACTAGGTGTGGAGGATCATCAAAAGGATCATCGAGCACGTAGGTGTGCTTGATTCTGTTCGAGACAAAGGACTCATGTTAGAGGAGAAATGAAGTAATACACAACCATACGTAGGGTAATTAGAGCACGCAAGAAAAATGGAAAAATTGAAAAGAGAGGGAACTAGATAAACCTGATGTTCTTGAATGGCCTTCCCTTCATATCCACATAAGCCTCATTAATCCTATTCAACGTGTCAATACCCTCTACCACCTCCCCAAAGACCTGTGATATCAGTCATTATCCTATTAGAAAGAATAGACCTCACTCAAACAAAAATCAGGAAAAAAAAATAGGCTCCACTTGTCGGGGTGGGGGTGAGGGGTGGGGAGAGATAAAACTGCATAGTTACAAGTTCATGCCAAAAGATCCTATGAAGCTTTGGAACGTAGAATCCACTTAACACCAGAATTCATCAATTGCTACACTACAAAATCATAGTCTATATGGTACATGGAAAGCTGAAAGTGCTTGGATATCTCAAATTATTTACATCACGATATGTTCAAATGGACAATAAAGTGAAGAGTCCATTCTCTATCTCAGCAGTGTTAACTGGAATTCTTAATCATCCTAGAACTTGCGTATCCCATGAACACAGGAATATAGAAGACAATGAAAATGGATAAAATAAAAGACGATACATCTTTATGTATCACATTCTCAGCGGCATCCCACCAACATATTCTATTCACAATTATACATTCCCTAAACCCAACATTTCATGTTCATTCAATAAATAGCAAAAAAAATAAAAAAAAATCTATGATCATTACCCACATAAACCCTAAGTTAGCACATGAATCATTCTGAAACTCTATACACTTGAAACCAAGATTGAGACTAGAATCTATATATATATAAAAGCAAGAAAGTATACTAAAAATAGTAAGTTCCCGCCAAAAACTAATTCCCAAAAATAGAATGTAAATACGTTAGTTTTATAAGGGTAATTTGGTAATAACGTTGAATTATCCACAGTTTTTAAACAAAACAGTGGGTAACCCACTGTTTGGTTTCTTTGAGACTTTGACCGATCATGACAAATCTAAAAGAAAATTGTATTACAATTTGACCCACTCCCCCCAAACGAAACCCTTGATTTCCCCCCCCCTCCTGGCTTTACCTCTCTTCTCTTTCTTTCCGATTTCTCAAAAACCTTCGTATTTCTCCTCCCATCTATGTCTACAGATGCTCTTGCCTTCTCACTCCTTAGTAAACCCACCATACCATTGAAAGGGTTTCATAACTCTCCCCTTTGTAACTGGAAAGTGAACCAAAATCTTTTAAATCAACATTGCGAGAAGCAACATCAGACGCACGGGCAATTTCTTCCTAGTTTTCAAGAATTTTCAATGCATTCACTCTAGAAGTTTCTGAGATGTGTAAATCTTCTAATCCGCTTTATTCGATTTCATCTATATTTCTTGATTGTTGAACTCATTTCTTTAAAATTCTGATTTTTCCGAGATTTATTGTGTTTGTTGTGTGGTTCGGATCCATGCATCAACTAACTTTAGATTATTTGCATTATTTTGCATATTCACTAATACTGCATAATTTGTCTCTTATTTTAGTAATTGAAAGTAATTCTTTTTGTTGGAGAATCAAAAGGAACTGATGGGATAAGAAAGGTTGTGCACATTTTTTTTTGCTTACTATTTAATTATGTTTATTTCTCCACATAATTATTGATTATTTTTTAATGTTTTGTTGGTCCTTTTGTCTTTTGATAGTGGGCTGATCAATTCAGAATGCATTGTATCTAGGTGAGTTTGTCATACCCTTTTAATTTTCATTTTGAATCTGTAGGGAAATAATTTACTATTATTTTAATTATGTATGAAAAACTCTACGTTCCCTTACCCTGCAAATTGTATATAGAAGAATTTGACATTGTGCAAGTGTGTTAGAATTTGACATTATCAGATATCATTTTTTTTCTTTTTGGCCTTAGTTGTGTTTGTGTTAGAAAAAGTTGCTATTCTTATAGATTTAGACTAGATTTTATTTAAATACTTATTGGTGTAATTATTGATGCATAAGTTTATATAATTAAAACAAGCATTTTTTTTAGCATCTCCATCGCTTCTTATCTTATGGGTTTTTTTATCTTGACAAAACGCAGAACTAGCCATTGTCTTTGCCAGTGGGAACACCTTGATTCTTCAGGTAATTTGGCTTTATTTACTCTCCTTACCGCGCAATTGTACATAGAAGAATATGACATTGTGTAATAAGAATTTGACATTGTCACAGCTGTATGGATTCAACATACGACTTTAGGTAATTTTTTGTGTTGGAAGAAACTGATATTCTTATAACTTTATGTTAGAATTAATTTGGATACTTATAGGTGTAATTGTTGATGTTTGATAAATTATTATGCATAAGTTGAATCTTTTTTGTAATTTTTTAGCATTTCCAACACTTCCTATTTTATTTGATTTCTATCTTGACAAAACGATTAAAATTTGAATGACATCCACTTTTGATTGTGAAATAAGTTAATGATGGAAGTGTACATTGTGTGTGTGTGTGTTTTGATGTATTCCATATTCCATTCTTTCATTATTCTGACACACGGAGAAAGTAAATTTTGCGCTACAGCTAGCCCTTCATGTCTGATAGAAAAGGATGCGATGAGGCCTTGCTCGGGCTTCTTAACCACAATATTGAAATGAAGAGCTTTCAGAGGCTAATGCAATTAGCTTTTATAGTATGTTTGATATACTTCTTCTTTTTCACTACAAGTAATTAAATCAATAAACCCAAATTGTTTCCTTTTTCTCATACCGCTTCTTTTTCATAAAAATGGATATCATGGGTAGTGGGGGCTCATCAAAGTGCCCTTGGTTTTCATTTCTGCCTTCTCAAATCTGAATTGTTGTGTTAATTTTTGAAGAAAAATCTCCCTTTCGTTGAAGGCCTTTGGGCTAAGGGATTTAGAATTTGACATTGTCCTTTTTATTGTTTTGGTATTTATGTGGTTAATTTGTTTAGGGCTTTTCATGTACTGTTTTAGATTTACTATGTTTGATCATCTGATTTTGATTATTTTTCCCATATTGTGTTTCCAGCGGTTTCATCACCTGTTTTTCTTTGAATGTAGTTATTTATGCTATGAGTTTATTGGAGTATCTATGTTTCAAGTTTTTTTCTTGGTTGGGTTGAATTCTCTGATATAAGGGTTAGTAATGTTCAGTTTTGACCATTTGATATGGTATTCTGTTTTATGATATTGGAAACCATGCTAAGAATGATCTCAAGTTGATTGATGTAGCTGTTTAGCCTGGGATATTTAGTTTGCTGGGTAGTGAGCTAATTGTCCATTTATATGATTTTATATTATACTCCATCCGTTCCGGGCAAAGAGTCCCCATTTGAAAGTCAAACTTTTTTTTTAAGAAATGACACTTTTATGCCTTAATTTTTGAAAGTGGACTCTTGAAGTGAAACATCCCAAAATAGAACAGTGAACTCTTTGCTTGGAACGGCGGGAATATTATATTATTGTATATGTAACTTATAATGCGAAAAGATAAAGAGGTGGCACATGTTTTGTGTAGTTAATTGGTGGTTGCTCTTATAATATTTGTTTCAGGAAGCTTTTGTAGTTGTGTTTTTTACCCCTATAGAGTCATATTATTAATTTTTAGTCCCATTATCACTAACATTTCTTTATCTTTATAATTGTTACATTTAAGATGTTTTGCTGTAAAAAACAGTCATTATGAGTGTTTGGCTTGGGTAAAATTAGAGGATAGTCCTTGAGAGTTGGTCCAGTCACATACATTTTTTAGAATGCTTGAGTGCATTGGTTTGGAAGTGATAATATTGTTGCTAGAGATTGGAGAAAAAAGAACACAATTATATGTGACTAAGATTGTTATCTTAGCATGTGCATTAATAAGGTACGATGTTCTACTAAGAAAAGCTAAATGCAAACATTTGAATGCGTAATTCTATTTTTGATTTGTATATTATCATGAGATGAATTTTAAATTATCTATTCATGCAGCTTCTTTGCAATAACTTTATCATCTATGACTTGAAGGAAAATTGGTAACAATGTAGTCAATGTTATCTTTTATTGAAATTGTTATCATCTGCATATTTTACTTTTGAACCATTGGGTAATTGTGTTAAGGGATTTTGCAAGATTGGCACGGATAAGGTTGGAGTTTGCAAATGAAAGTTTCGTTCAAGGGAAGAGACATCTCTTGAAGAACATCCAGGGGTGAAGTCACCTCAAGTCAGCAGGTCAGGATCTTTGGCGGGCCTTTTAATGCAAAAGGGAGCACGACATTGGAAGGTGAAATAGTTGGGTTAAGGAAAAAGAAGAGGTGGATGATGCAGAAGGTTGATTTGGATTAACAACAGTGGGACAAGTCAATAATACATGGATGCCGGGAATATAAAGCTCGAACCAGCTGAAGGTAAAGTATCCCAAGCTTTCGTACTGCCCAATTTTTTTATGGAAAGAAGGTAATTAAACACCCTATTTCATTACTCAATTTTACGTTAAATTTGATTTGTACCAAGCTTTCGTTGATATTAATATATTTTAGAGTTGCAAACGTATATGATATAAATGTATTGACTTTGCTATAGTATGAAGTGAATTAGGATATGAAGGAATATCTATATATCTATATAAAAGCAGAATTGTCACTTAAAAAGATTTTTTTTTTCCAAAAACCCCTTGCGAAAAATGGAAGTTATGAAGACAGAAGGTGACAAGGATAAAACATATCTCTGTTTTGATTAGTTTAACTTTCAAATTCCAAATCTGTATATTCAACATATCTCTGCAAAATAGCCTCTCCATCCATGATTATATCTTCTCCTTGTGGGCATTCTCATCGATTGAGAAATTACTCAAAATGTGTTTCTTTATGTTCTCATTTCCTTTATTCAATCTTTCGTTGAAGACGCACGAGCATACCTAGAGATAGACTAAGTCGCAAATACTTGCCGACACTCTTTTTGACAATCTATCTCCCATTCTGGGCCAAAATCTTGAGGTATTCTTTTTTATATCAAACTTGTATGATTTCTCTCTGTATAACAGTTTGGATAGCCCACCACTGACTTTGACATTGTAATTCCAATGCATAAAATATAATTAAATGAATGTGTGATATCTTCTTTGTTTCACGTGCAAATGGAAATAATGGAAAATAATTATTGTAGGTTGCGTTTATAAACCGATCATTATTATGAAGCAAGAGCCTTCAAAAGAAAAACTAATTTTACTAATTGAGAAAACATTATTATTTCAATATTTCATTATTGATTTTCTTACAAAATAAGTGAATTATCACATTATTATTTCATTATTATGTGTCGCCCCTTACAAAACTTCGGGCATACATTAACCTCATATATTAATCTTGAGCATGTAATGATTTGAAATTTATTTGGTCTAATTTTGTTTTTTCAATAACTCGGTTTGCTTCATATGTGCAGGCGAGTGAACCTATTATGATTGCATAAAGAAGACCCCACGATTGCCTGACCTTTTTGCTATTCCTATCATATTTATAGCAAGCAACTTAACAGTAATCGTGTTGAGTTATAAACTTATAAAGTTGCTTGCTATAAACTTATTATGATTGCATAAAGAAGACCCCACGATTGCCTGACCTTTTTGCTATTCCTATCATATTTATAGCAAGCAACTTAACAGTAATCGTGTTGAGTTATAAACTTATAAAGTTGTCTTCATCAGCCTTTTGGCTTGGTAGTGATGTGTATATTCTAATTATTTGTTATGTTATGGGGTTTGATGTCGAAGGTTATTCTTATACTCTTAATCATTGTTATGATAATTTCTATTCATTGATGTAATTATTAGTTATAAAGTTATTTATTTTTCATTTTTTTCAAATTTAATTTTAGCCCGTGCATCGCACGGGTGCTATACTAGTTTGTACGATTATAGAAATCTGATTCCATGAAAATCCCATTTGGATACCCATGCTTTTTTTTTTGGATACCTATACTTATTATGAGAACAAGGTTGTTTGGCCATTCATAGCACATTCCTTCCATTGTCCTTCATGCATGTAATGGTTGGTCATACTCGGAAAACATGTGGAAGTTCAATAACTAATGGCAAATATCTTAAGGTTATGTAAAATTCCCAACAAAGTAATAAAGCAGTATTAGCCCAACGGTTCCAACTTCCAAGTGCCTTTTCAAGACAATGGAGTAGAAGAGACCAACCGAGGAGTTCAAAATTTTCCACAGAGAAAATTATGCTGTCATTTAATATTGATTAATGACAAAAATAATAAAGTATCTACCATTGTACGAATGCATATGATCAGAAAACTTACCGTGTGCTTTCCATCAAGATAGTCAAGATCATCACGCAAAGTGATATAGAACTGAAAGATAGAAGATGCAAAATGGCATTATCCTGAAAGATAGAAGATCTGAAGATTGGAGAAACATAATCGGATAACAGAGGCACAACATAAAATGTGAAGTGATGTGCAAGTTGAGCCCACTACTCAAAAAAAAAAAAAAAAACACACAAACACACACATGGATAATGATAGACATGAATTCAAAAGGAACAAAATCTAATTGTTATCCTAGAAAAGATTTCCAATGAAAGCAATACCTGAGAAGCGTTAAGATCCTCTCCAGCACTGGCCATGGCAACTGTACCCATTTTCGAATGCTTTAAATCCAAACAAATTTCATCCCCAAAAAATCGAGCCTGCTCACCATACAAAAATCTGAAAGAAGTAGGCGTATAGTTTCATATGTTGTCAACAGCTAACAATAACTGTAAAAAGCTTATATGCAGTAGGAGATAGTTGGATATACGTTGATCTAAATGTCTTTGATTGTAGTATAAATTGGGGCATATGGGACATATCTATCTTATATAAATTTTGAGTAGTAAAAAATGGAAAATAATTCAAAGGCACTAGCTCCAATCATCGATTAGAAGGCTGAGAATTTACAGTGCCTTATTACACTGTATATATAATAATCTAGAGATCTTTTCTTACTTGTAAATTGAATCACCGCCAGACCCCGTTCCTGTAGGATCGCCTGTCTGTGCTGTAAAATCCTTCTGAACCGTGTGAAATACTGTGCCATTGTAATATTTAATCCTGCATCAGTCACAGGGGGGGGAAAGCATCAAGGTGCTGGACTGGTCAATATGATATACAATATCTATTGGGAATCCCTGCTACACTTTCTTTAATCAATGAGCATCCTTGGACTTAACACATGATGCAAGCTTCCAACTTCCACCCATTTATATTAATTCCTTCTACCACTAACAATTCTGCATAATTTTCTACCTTCTGTACTCCCTTAATTTTTCTTAAATAAATTAATACTTAAAAAGAATGATTTACGGCCATGGAGGAAACATATTTGCAAATATTGAACTGATGCAAAAAGAAAGTAGCTTAAAAATGGATTTTTGCTTCATATCAACATTCAGGTGCCCTAAACTATACAGATGAATCTTTCAACTGAAGAAAAACATAGCCCAGATGAATCTTTCAACATTCAGGTGCAAATATATATATATATATATATATATATATATATATATATACATATATAAAAGGAAGGAGCAAATAATGGAAATATCCCGCCAAAATACATTTTCTACATTTGGAAACACCTTTCTTTTAATTCAAGAGTCATTTTTGTATTGGTATTTGATACTTGATATTGTCATCATTATTTTAAGTACATAAATTAATTCAAAAACCTTTCACATTTCTATTTATCATTAGTCAATTGAATTTTTTATAGTAATAAACTTCCGGCCTCCTTACATTCAATATTCAATAGTATAAAAAAATCTGGAATTTTTTTAAAACTACAGAAACTGCAAGGAAATAAACGTATATATTTATTTTAATGACCGGATTATACAACAGATTATCATTGAATTCTGAATAAATACAATATTGAAAAAATTACAAGAACTAACTGTCAAATTAATAAATTTATTTCGTCATTTACAGTTACATTCAATAATATAGAGGAGAGTGTGTTTTTAATGACTAAATTATACAACAGAATATCAAATTAATAATAGCAATATAAAAACAATTACAATAATTATACATCAAGTTAATTAATTAATTCGGTTGTACATGGACGCATTGGGAGATGCACATCCGTATGACTATTCAATATCAAGCAATTTACAATGTTGAAACCACTATAAATTTGTTACAAAAGAAGTGTTGTTCATTAGCAAGATCAATAGACAAATAAAGAATATTCAACTGCGAAATGGAACTCTTATAAGTATGACCAAGTATATCCGTCCGACCAACCAAGGTGGAATCAACATTGAAGTTGAGGCAGTTGATATAGCATATTATTCAGAGGTTAGTTCGACTTGACAAATGAGATTATTTTTTTGAGATGGAGGGAGTATAATTCTTTTCTAGAGTTATTACTTATCAAAAAAAAAATTCTTTTCTAGAGTTATTATGGCAATGTTATGGTGATTACCTTCAAAATAAAGTCAAAGGCTTTTTGTTGGACCAATTTCTAATGATGAGTGTTCCATATAAATAAGTGATACTGATACTGATAGTAATCGTACACGTTCGACGACCAATGTTATTTTTAAGTAAGTATTCTAAAAAAATAAATATTTTTTACATAGTGTAATTCTTTATAATTAACTATTAAGTTACACTTTTTTGTCATTATGTTTTAATAATTTGTTCATTTCATACAGTGTTGTCACTAAAATTTAAATTTTTTTGTATTATTATAGATTTTTATATACTGTGCATCACATGGGGGCTTTTCTAACACGACCCTTAAAATTTAAATTTTTTTGTGTTGTCGCTTTATCTAAAGTTAGTAATCCCAGGGCCTTCGAATTTCGTTATGTGACAGTGATAGTCGTGATAACCGTACATTTTCAATGAGAAAAGTTGTATATAAAGAAATATTTCAAAATTTATAATAACTTTTTAATTTATGTGATTTTCATCTTTAATTTTACTGTTTATTATTTTTTGTTTATTTTGTTCATATTAAAGTTTTTAAATGTATATTACTCAACTTTAATTGAGTATATGAATTTTTTTTAATTGAGTATATTACTCAACTTTAATTGAGTATATGAATTTAAACTCGTGTACAAATCGTGCAACGCACGGGAGCATCACTAGTGTACATATATAAAAGACGACCACTCAACTGGAAAAAACAAAAGTAGAACCCTAGAAGGACCCTTTACCAATCACTACCTAAGCCATTAACTTATTAAACAAAAATATACCAACAGAAATGACCCCAAGAGCTAAAAAATAGTACTCCCTCTGTCCCGGATAAATGTTCCTAGTGGACAAAACACAAGGATTAAGAAATATAATTAATGATGGGTTGTAAAATATGTTGTGACAATAGTACCCATTACACTCACTCTCTCTCTAGGATGTGCAATAATGATACTATTAAATAAAGGGATATATTAGGAAGAATTGTTGAAAATTTGTACACCAAAAGTTTTTAGGAACATTAGTTGGGACATCCCAAAATAGAAAGTAGGAACATTTATCCGGGACGGAGGGAGTACTAGCTTGTTAAACCTTAAGACCTTCTATTTATCAAAAAAAAAAAAAACCGAAGACCTTCTAACCAATTCTCCGGAAATTCCTCTTAGGTATTATTTTGATGTGTGATGCAGCTTTCTCTCCCAGGTTTGATGCCTATGGTACCTACGGGTGATACATAGACATGTCTTCCGGTTTATATCCTAGTTCTTCCCCTTCTCCTTTCTTGCGTAGTTGTTTAACATTCCTGCACTTTTAATTCTGCAAAATAGACCTGATCTATTTTATTTTCAACCTCTAAAAGCAGAGCTGGTTTTCCTTAGATATTTTAAACCAAAAGGCAGCATCTTTACTTTTTTTTGACAAATATAAGGCAGCATCTTTACTTGTCATCCCTACTGCTGCTATCCATGTCCCACATGGAGAGCCAGTACAGCTAACTCTCCACTTTAGCCGCAAACCCATTACCCTCATGGTCTCATTGTTCCTAAAAGGTGAGCTGGAAGCAACCACAACTCAGTGTTATGTATGCAAAGTCCCCAACCATGTCATGGTCCATAACTCTAAACCTTCCGGGCAGGGCCGGCCCTACTACAAGACCCACGAGGTCTGGGCCTTGGCCTTGGGCCTTTTTTTTTTTGTTAAGTAAATAGTATATAAATATGAGCGTCAAAAAAGGTGACGCGACCTTAGTACACAAGAAGTATACAAAGCTTGATAGTTTCTACCCACTAGATATGTTATTTACAAACTCTACAAAATACATTTTCGAAATGAGAGGATAGTTCGCAGCCTCTACACACCAAGAGAATAGAGTGCGAAGCAAAGAATTCTTCAGGACCGGAATAGACTTTTCCTCATTGTCGAAAACCCGTTGATTTCTCTCCCTCCAGATCACCCAACAAACTACCAAAGGGGCAGCCTCCCAAACTCCAATGCTCTTGTTTGTGCGCTGACCAGACCAACACCTCAACAGCTGGGAAACTGATCTCGGCATCACCCAAAACACTTTAAAAAGATTCAGCAGCAAACTCCACAAATCTGAAGCGACAGGACAATGAAGAAGCAGATGGTTCACGCTCTCCTCATTTGCCTTACACGTGAAACACCTGTTCACTAAATAAATATTCCGCTTCTGAAGATTATCTACTGTTAGGATAGCTTCATGCAAAGCTTCCCATACAAAGAAGGCCACCCTCTTGGGCGCTACAAATTTCCACACCGCTTTCCAAGGAAAAAAATTCCTATCACAATTCAACAGCCTACTAAAAATTAATTAGTTTTGGGGCCCTAAAATTTTATAACCTTCTTAATGTGATGAGCCCCAACAGCTCAACACACATTAACAGCCCAACCTAAAAATTAATGATTCACATTCCCAATTGTCAATGTGTCCAGCCCTCCCTCCAATTCCAAGACAGAACTGCAAAAGTCAGATTTTAGAACGAGAGGCTTGAGCAGTAGGACCGAGGTGGACTGTGCGAGAGAGGAGAGACGGAAAGGAGAGATCGGACGAGCTGCTTGACTGAAAGTTGTCTCCTTAGACTCTGGCACGCCAACTCGCATACGCCAGCACCTCCGGTTAGCTTTTCTTCTTCTTTTTTCTTCATATTTTATCAATTTTCTTTCAATTTCTTTCACGATTCTTGTAATTTTGTTGCTTCAAGTCTGTGAATGGGTATTCTTATATGTATTTTTCTTCAATTCTTCGATTTGTTAATTTAGCCTAATTTGGATTTACTTCTTAATTTGGAATTTGGATTGATGGATTCATGTTGGCTTTTTGCTAATTTGTTTATGTTAGTTTATGTGTTTTGAGGCAGTGGAATTTGTTTTTTTTCAAGTAATAATGGAAGTAATTTGGATAATTGGATGATAGTGCTACTACATCTTAGGGTTTTTTTTTGGTGTGGAACTGGACTTCTTTCTGTCACTCTTTTAGTGTTACCAAAGCTTTGATTAGACGAGCAACGTCTAAGTAGTACTTTGTAAATATGTCTCGTGTTATGCTCATGATTTTGGAATGAACTGTTTTATTTATTATCTTCTATCTTTGTTTTTTTAATTTTTTTAAAAAAATGAAAAATAAATTATGCTACAAAGGAAGGCCCCCACCGACAGAACCGGCCTTAGGCCCAGAATATTTCACAGGGCCAGCCCTACATCCAGGGGAATGTAAGAGATATCCAAATAATATTGCTTCCCAACACAAACTAGAAAATGCAATTGCATAGCCTTGTAGTTATTTGCAGGTCATTCATAGAACAGCCAGCTTATTTGAGATATAGAGGATTTGGCCAGCTCGACTTAGGGCATGGTTAGGCATAGACATGTCGTACGTTTATGGAGATTGACTGGCATGACTTGCTTTACAGAATGGGTATGGAAACACGTTGAGAAGATGCTCTTAAGGGTCAAGTTGGCCCTAATCTGGAAGATGCTCTTCATAGGGTCAAGTTCGCCCTAATCTCTCAATCGGATATTTCAAATCGTTTCCAGACCATCTTGGATTGTGTGCGACTAATCATTCAGGGAATAAGATAAAAATTGAAAACCATTATATTACTCATCAAAAAAATCATTCAGGGAACATTATAATTTTAACAAATAAATACTATTCTGCAGAATTGCTCAAAATTAGGGTAAACAAGGTGCGTTTGTTTTGAATAAAATCAATAATTATGATAATAAAAAATAACTTACTTGCAGAGCTTCAAGAAATTCTTGCAAGTTAAAGGACAACGATCTGTATGCAAATCCACAACCATGTCTCCCAAGCTGGTCACAATCATCACTGACATTACTCCTTGTCGTGTGCGTTAGCGTCGCTGATGCGGAAGGAATACTGAAAAGAAAAGGTATAGAAGAGAAACTTAATTGTATTCTTCTCTAATTGATTCACAATACATGGGATCCCTATTTGATATCCTAAAACTGGTAGCCGAATTAAAGAAGGAGAAGGAATAACAAATAGTATCAAGTTCTATCTGACTAACAGAAAATGTACACTCGACACCCCTCTGCTGTTGGGAATTACACCCAAGTGCTAAAACTTTCTAGAGTGGTGGCTTCCTTGAACTTTTTCCATTTTGAGCTTGCTTCTCCAAACTTGGCCTTGATCTGGATGTCCTTAGCAGATTTAGACTTGAGAGAATTCAGCTTCCTTTTGGTTTTGTCTTCATAGTTAACACCCTCCCCACAAGTTGAGGGTGTGATTAGACTAACAACCCTCAACTTGGATATGAATTTCCAGTGAAGTCATTTTTCCAAGAACTTAGTGAATATATCTGCTATTTGATTCTTAGTAGATATGTGATGAAGACAGACAAGACCACTCTTGATTTTCTCCCGGATGAAGTGGCAATCTATTTCTATATGTTTGGTTCTGCCATGGTATACTGGATTGTTGGCCACTACAATGGCAGATGAGCTGTCACAGTAGATGGGAGTAGGACCATTAAGGTTGACTTGTAGGTCTCTTAGGAGGTTATGCATCCAGGTAATTTCACAGCTAGTAGTGGCTAATGCCCTGTACTCAGATTCGGTGGAGGATCTTGAGACAATGGATTGCTTTTTAGATTGCCATGATATTAATGATTTTCCCAGCATCAGGCAAAAACCAGTTATAGACTTCCTGTCATTAGAATTGTCTGCCCAATCACTATCACAAAAGGCTTGGAGATTGAATTGACTATTGGATGACAAATGGATTCCTTGTTCTGGTGATGCCTTGACAGACCTGAGTACTCTATGCAGTGCCTTTAGATGAGTATCTCTTGGTTCTTGAACAAACTGGCTCAGGCATTGGGCTGCAAAGGCCAAATCTGGTCTGGTAATGGTCAAGTATATGAGCTTTCCCACAAGTTGTCTGTATTCAGAAGGATTTTCAAGGAGGGTTCCTGCCTTGGTTAAGAGCTTACCATTGGGGTCATAGGGTATGGTGAGAGGTTTGCTGTCAGTGAGTCATGCTGCCTTGACAAGGTCCATTGCATATTTTCTTTGGCTTAGGTGAAAACCTTCCACAGACCTCATGACTTCAATCCCTAAATAGTATTTGATAGGTCCTAAATCATTAATGATGAATCTTTCATGTAGCAATTGTTTTAGGGAGTTGATGTGGTCAGTATCATTTCCAGCCACTAGAACATCATCCACATAAACCAAAACTGCAGTGAACTTTGATCCTTGTTTTAAAGTGAAGAGGGAATAGTCTGCCATAGATTGCATGTATCCTAGGTTGATTAGGACCTCTGTAAGTTTTGAAAACCATTGCCTTGAGGCCTGTTTTAGACCATATATGGACTTCTTTAATCTGCAAACTTTCTTCTAGTCTGCTTGTAGCTTATACCCTGGTGGCAGATTCATGTAGACTTCTTCTTCCAAATCTCCATGCAAAAATGCATTGTTTACATCCAACTGGTGCACATCCCATTTTGAAATGCTTGCAACAGCAAAGATGGTTCTTACAGTGACCATTTTTGCCACAGGAGCATATGTTTCTAAATAATCCACACCTTCAGTCTGGTTATAGCCTTTTGCAACAAGTTTGGCTTTAAGCCTTTCCTGACTACCGTCTGAATTATACTTGGCCTTATAGATCCATTTGCAACCAATAGCTCTTTTTCCTTGGGGTAAATCTGTAATATCCCAGGTGTTATTGGTTTCAAGAGCAATGATTTCTTTGTTCATGGCTTCAATCCATCCATAGCTTAAAATGGCTTGGTTATAAGATTGTGGTTCTTGTATATGTGCAATGGAGTTAACACAGGGTTTGGAGTAGGCACTGGACATAATATAGTCTTTAAATTTGACAGGGGGCTGTTTAGTTCTGGTTGATGTTCTAAGGTTCTGGTTTGCAGGAGGGTTATCAACAGGTTCTGCAACATCTTCATGGCTTTGGTTAGTGGGATTAGGGGTTGGTTCATGTTAGTGAATAAAGGGTATTATGAAGGGTGTTATGTGTAACATTATTGTCTAATATGCATGTATATATAAATACCCTAGCCTAACCTTTTTAGGGTTAAGACTTCCAAATCATATATTCTTCTTCTTCTCTTCTCCGTTATTTTACATGGTATCAGAGCAGGTTTCTCCATAAAAAAAACTTGGTTTGATCCACTTATTTTTTTTTTCTTTTCTCCCTTTTTTTTAGTTTTCTGTTCTATGCAAAGGTAAGGACATTGCGTTCCTTTCTTCCGTCGCCTAGGGAGGGCGAACTGGTCTGGGAGGCGCGTGGGTTGTTTTTGTTGCCGGAAAAGTTCACCGTTGCCGGAGTTCAGGCCACGCGCCGGCGCGTCTGCCGGAATTTCGCCGGAATTTTCGCCTTGTCAGGTTCGCCCTAGTCCAGGTAGTCTACCTGTGTGGTTCGTTTTTTGGTTTGGCCGTGTGTTGCGGCTCTGTTGCTGCTTGGTTGGTTTCTTGTTACCGTTTTTCGTAGGGAATCCTCTGTTCTGCGTGTTATGTCATCGTCTGAGACTGTTTCAGCAGTGATCACCACTCCTAATAAGCTTACAGATAAAAAGCTTGATGGTACAAACTATATGATGTGGCGTAAAGTGGTTAGTAAGAGTCTGATTGGCATGGAAAAGGGTGATCATCTCACGGATATTAAACGGTGACAAGTGCGAAGGTTTGGATTACGGATGATGCATTACTCTTTGGCCGATGATGAATTCCATGACCGATCTTGTTGCGAGTTAGTTTCCCATACCGAAACATCAAAGATCTTTGGGAGTATTTGGAGGTGTTGTATTCGGGTCGTGATAATCTGAATCGTTTGTATGACTTGTCCATCGATGTGTTTCGACAATCAAAGAGATCGCACGTGACTCAAGATTTTGCGATTTTAAAAATCTCGAGAATGGTGCATTTTGCTTCCAATTACGGCCGATATTAAGGAGATGCAGCACAACGTGAAACGACTCCTTGTCATGGGTTTTTAGCTAGCTTGCGACTGAGTTTGCTCTTGCTTTCGATCACATATTTTGTCTGCGATATTTGCTCTTTGTCGAGGCTTTCGCGGGTTTTACGCACATCTCTCTACGCTTCTCCGGTTGGGGGGATGCGGGTTAGTCTTCGCTTTGCCGCAGGCATTTCATGGGCATCGCGGTTCTCGATCATGGTGGTCGTGGTGGTGGCGGACGCAGAGGTGGTAGAGGAGGTCGGGGTGGTCGTTGTGGTGATGATGCACATGGACGTGATGGGAATCAGGATGTCAAGGTATGTTACCATTGTGGGGACACGGGGCATCTGCAACGCAATTGTTGGAAGTTACATGGGAAACCGACTAGTAACCACTTTGCTAATGTTGCTACTCATCCCGACCCTGTTGGTCAGTCCTCTCCTTTGGCCGACCGACTGAAGATGGTTATGATGTCGATGAAGAGTATGCTAGGTATACCCAGCTGTGTCTCTCAACCGTCTTCATCTTCCTCTTCTCGCAGCCCACTCTTGTCCATTCGGGTAAACCCATGCGTGTCTTTCCTCCTCGAGTCGCAAATGGGTCATTGATTCTGGTGCTACCGATCATATGACCGGTGATGCAGGTATTTTATCTTCCTTTACCTCTTTTATATTGCCTAGTGTCACGTTAGCAAATGGGTCTGTTGCATGTGTTCAGGGGAGCGGAATCGCTCGTATCACTCCATCTCTATCATTGTCTTATGTCCTATACCTTCCTGGTTTTCCGTTCAATTTACTATCCATCACTAAATTAACTCGTGATTACAACTGTAGTGTCTCATTCCTTTCTGATTCTTGTGTCTTTCAGGATCTTACGACGAAGAGGATTATTGGTTGAGGCTACGAATCAGGAGGGCTTTACTTGCTGGATGATGTTGTTTCTCCCGTTGCATGTTCCAGTGTCACTTCCCTTACACCACATCAGATTCATTGTCGTTTGGGTCATCCTTGTCTCTCGAATTTGAAGAGATTGTATCCTAGTTTAGAGTCTTTGTCTACATTAAATTGTGAAGCGTGTCAGTATGCTAAACATCATCGTGTTTCATACTTTCCTAGAGTCAATAAAAGGGCTTGTGTCCCGTTTGAGTTGGTTCATTCTGATGTTTGGGGTCCGTCTCCGGTAGTGTCGAAACTTGGTTATCGTTATTTTGTTACATTTGTCGATGATTTTTCCCGTGTAACTTGGATTTACTTAATGAGAAATCGTTCTGAGTTATTCTCCATTTTTTGTGGTTTTTGTGCTGAAATTACTACTCAGTTTGGTGTGCCTATTAAAATTCTTCGTAGTGACAATGCAAAAGAATATTTCTCCACCCCTTTCTCTACTTTTATGCATGACCATCGCATGACTCATGAATCCTCTTGCACTGATACACCTCAACAAAACGGGGTGGCGGAGAGAAAGAATCGCCATCTAATGGAAAGTGCTAGGGCTCTTAGCTTTCAAATGCATGTGCCTAAGCAATTTTGGTCTGATGCAGTTTTGACTGCCTGTCATCTTATTAATAGGATGCCATCCTCGGTTCTTTGGGGGGAGATTCCATATCGTGTCTTATATCCTTCATGTTTGTTGTTTTCCGTGTCACCGCAGACCTTTGGTTGTGTTTGCTTTGTTCGTGATCATCGACCTCATATAACCAAGTTAGATCCTAAGTCCCTCAAATGTATCTTCCTTGGCTACTCTCGGTCTCAAAAAGGGTATCGTTGTTTTTCACCCGAGTTGAATCGTTATCTCGTTTCTCTTGATGTCACATTTTTTGAATCAGAATCATTCTATCCTCTATCGTGCGTTGACCCATCTTCTTCGACTCGAAATGATGATTTCCTTGTCTATCACGTTATGCGATGCGAAATAGCCTTGTCCCACCTCCGTACCTCTCTCGCCGTCCCCGTTCGGCAAGTTTACTCGCCGTCGTCCACGAGAGGGACCTCCTTCTGCACCTCCTCATGTGGTCCCTACCGAGCCAGTCCTCTCTTCTGCAGATCTTAGCACTCCGGTGCCACCATTATCTGATCTAGATGTTCCGATTGCACTTCGAAAAGGTAAGCGTAGTTGTGCACAATATTCAATTGCTGACTATGTTAGTTACTCTGGTTTGTCTTCTTCTACTTCTTCCTTAATTCATTCTCTTGAGTCTTACCCTATTCCTAATACTGTGTCTGAGGCAGTGGCTCACCCTGGTTGGAGAACCACTATGGAAGAGGAGATGAAGGCTCTTGAGGAGAATCAGACTTGGGATTTGATACCTTTGCTGAATAATAAGAAGGCAATTGGTTGTAAGTGGGTTTTCACAGTGAAAGTGAATCCTGATGGTTCCCTTGCTCGGTTGAAGGAACGTCTGGTTGCGAAGGGTTATGCCCAAACTTATGGTGTGGATTATTCAAACTTTCTCTCCGAGTTGGCTTCGCTCGATTGCTTGTTTCTCTTGCATCATACCACCGGCCGCTTCACCAACTAGATGTCAAAAATGTTTTTCTTCATGGTGACTGCACTAAGAGGTTTATCTTGAACAACCTCCGGTTTTGTTGTTCGAAGTCGGGGATGGTGTGCAAGTTAAAAAGTCGGTGTATGGTGCAAGCAGTCTCCTCGAGCTTGGTTTGGTCGATTTAGTGAAGTTGTGTTAGAGTTTGGCCTTATGCGGTGCGGCGGTGATCATTCGATCTTTTATCGTCGACGAGCGGGGTGTATTCTCTTGGTTGAGTATGTTGATGATATTGTTATTACTGGCGGAGATAGTGTGGGAATTTATGCTCTCAAGTCTTTCCTTCAAGAAAGATTTCAAACAAAAGATCTCGGGAACCTCAAGTATTTTTTGGGAATTGAAGTTGCCCGTTCGAAACAAGGCATCTTTCTTTCTCAACGGAAGTATGTCTTGGACTTACTTACTAACACCGGGATGTTAGGGGCAAAACCAGAGACTCCTATGGATGCTAATGTGAAGCTTAGAGGTGATGATGGTGAAGAATTGAATCATCAGGGAGGTATCGCACGCGCTTGTAGGGAAGTTGAACTATTTAGGCGTGACTAGACCAGGACATTGCATTTGCGGTAAGCAAAGTGAGTCGGTTTATGTCGTCTCCACGATCTACTCATCGGGAGGTGTTGTACAAATCCTCCGATATCTCAAAGGAGCTCCAGGCCGTGGGTTACTTTATCGAGATCATGGGCACATGAGAGTTGAAGGTTTTTGTGATGTTGATTGGACTGGATGTCCTATTAGTAAGAAGTCAACCATAGGATATTGTATATTTGTTGGAGGCAACTTAGTGTCTTGGAAAAGCAAGAAGCAGCAAGTTGTGTCGAGATCCAGTGCGGAGGCGGAATATAGAGCTATGGCTCAGTCGACTTGTGAGTTGATGTGGATTCGCCAAATACTTGAGGAGATGGGGTTTGGTAGTTCAACACCTATGCAACTATGGTGTGACAATCAAGCAGCCATCCATATTGCATCAAATCTTGTGTTTCATGAACGCACAAAACACATTGAGGTTGACTGTCATTTCATTCGCGAGAAGTTCTGACAAAAAAAGATTATTGTCACAAGTTATGTCAAGTCCGTGATCGGTGGCGATGTTTTGACGAAGTCAGTGGTTAGAAATAGGTTGCGTTATATTAGTAGCAAGCTGGGCATGCATGACATTTATGCTCCAGCTTGAGGGGGAGTGTTAGTGAATAAAGGGTATTATGAAGGGTGTTATGTGTAACATTATTGTCTAATATGCATGTATATATAAATACCCTAGCCTAACTTTTTTAGGGTTAAGGTTTCCAAATCATATATTCTTCTTCTTCTCTTCTCCGTTATTTTACAGTTCCCTTGGTTCCATGTCATCATGGGATAAGTTTATGTCAATAACAGGTGTCACATGATTAGTTTGTTCAGGTTTGATGAAAGGGAAAACTGTTTCATGAAATACAACATGTCTGCTAACAAAGGTCTTTTTAGTTTCCATGTTGTATAATATATAACCTTTTTGATCTGAGGGATAGCCTAGGAGGATACTTTTAATAGCTCTGGGTTCAAATTTGTCTGGAGGGTGAGTTGAGGCAAAGCAAAGACATCCTATGACTTTCAGATGTTCATATGAGGGTGTGGCTTTAAAGAGGAGCTCATGAGGTGTTTTGAAATTGGTGGCAGCAGTAGGTAGCCTGTTAATTATGTGTGCGGCAGCAAGGAGGCAATATCCCCATAATTGTATTGGGAGACCAGATTGAAACCTTATTGCTCTGACCATATCAAGGAGATGTAGGTGTTTTCTCTCAACAACTCTATTTTGTTGAGGGGTATCAACACAGGAACTCTGATGTTTTATTCCTAGGTTGTTAAGAAAAAGGATCACTTCAGAATTGTAAAATTATGTCCCATGATCAGTTCTGTAGAATTTAATGGTGGTATTAAAGTGGTTTGTAACATAGGCATTGAATTGTTTTAAGAGGCTGAACACATGAGTCTTGGTAGGCATGAGAAATGTCCAAACACCTCTGGAATAATCATCCACAATAGTTAAGAAGTACATGCAGCCATTCATAGTAGTTTTCCTGTAGGGCCCCCATAGGTCACAATGAATAAGGTCAAAACAAGCATTAGATTTGATATGGCTAACATTAAAGGGTAATTTGTGCTGCTTGGCCAAGGGACAAATGTCACGCATAGTAATATCCTTAATAGAATCTTTGTCATTATTACAAGAAGGAAGGAGATGCACAATTCTTTTAAGTGTGCTAAGAGAACTGTGGCCAAGTCTTTTGTGCCAAGAGTTAATATCTCTATCTCTTGAAGTGTTCAAGCAAAAGTGGGATGAATCAGCCCTGAGTATGTAAAGGCCTTCACTGAGGTTACCAATGGCTATAGTCTTGGTTTTCTGAGGGTCCTGGAAAATACATTGAGAGTTATTAATCTGAGTGTGGCAGTTGGTTTGTATAATGAGTTTGTGTATAGAAAGGAGGTTGTATCTGAAATTAGGTATATAGAAGACATGGTTAAGAGTGAGTTGGGAATTAAGGAACACTTTACCAACATAGCTTACATTAACACTGGATCCATTTTGGTAAGGTTAGAGTGATAGGATGGTTAAGTTTCTTGATATCATGCATAACAGTGAGTGACATGCATATGTGATCTGTTGCACCAGAGTCAATGATCCAGTCCTGTATGGAGGTTGTGTTTTTGTTGTTTTTAGTGATTGAAGTACCTGCCATATGTGTCATGCCAACAAATCCTTGTCTAGTTTGGCTGCTGCTGTGATCTTCTGGGCTATCTTTGATTTTGAGTAGGTTCAGAACATGGTTGAGCTGTGCTTGCAAATTTTCCAATGTAGGCTGGTTAGGGGTTGAGTTTTTGTTTTCTGCATTGATCTGATTGTTATGTACTTGTATGATTTTTGGATTCCCAGAATGTGGTTGGTTGCTATAGTTGGTTTGGTTCTTGCTATCATTCCCTTGTTGGTCTTTGTTAGATTGCCTGGACTTGTGTGCAGGATGATTGCGGTTGCCAGGATGATTAATAGGGAAGCCTTTAAGTCTGTAACATTCATCCTTTGTGTGTCCCTCCCTGGTACAATAATTGCAAAAGATCCCCTTCTTGAATGGGGTTTTGTTGCTGTTTGGCTAGGCCTGAGAAGGAACAGAAAAGGTTTTGACATAATTGGTTTGAGATGGTTGTGCAATATTGCTGGCAATGAAGCCTGTTTCAGGAACATAGCCTTGTCTCTGAGTCTCTTCTTGCCTGATCATGTAGTAGGCCTCTCCAATGGAAGGAAGAGGTTTCATTCTAAGGATTTGTCCTCTGATGTTCATGAAACTTTCATGGAGTCCCATCAAGAACTGCATTAACTGTCTCCTTTGTTCCTTGGATTCTTGGTTCTTGACTTCTCCACAGTTACATGGACATCTGCAGGATGTTGTAGGATCCATGGCTGCAGTTTCATCCCAGATTCCTTTCATCTTGTGATAATAAAATTCAACAGAGCTGCTACCTTGTTCAAGTATGTGCAAGTCTTTCTACAATTGGAAAGTTCTATGGCCATCAATATTAGCAAACCTTTCTGCCAATTCTTTCCAGACTGAATGAGCATTAATAACATACCTTAGGCTGTTGCTTATATCTTCAGTGACTGCATTGAATGTCCAGAAATCACCATGTCATTGGCTCTAGCCGATAGTGGATATAATGGATCTTCCTTTTTAGGAATAGGAAAAGAGCCATCTATAATTGAAAGCTTGTTCTTGGCTGATAGTGTTATCTCAAAGGATCTTTTCCAAGAATTGTAATTTTCACTTCCAGTTAATTTGGTGGCAATCAAGATCAGGCCTGGATGATCATTGTTGTGTAGGTACAAAGGATGCATGTTGGAATCTATCCCAGTCTCCATTGTTGTTGCTTTGTTCTTTGAATTGGTAGGATCGTTGGAGGATTTTTGTGTTTCTGTCATGTTGAAAGATTTACAGCCAGAGAGAAGGAGAAGAACTGGATAGGTGATTGGAGAGATACGGGTGCCAAGGAATTCTTGGCTCTGATACCATGAAAAGAAAAGGTATAGAAGAGAAACTTAATTGTATTCTTCTCTAATTGATTCACAATACATGGGATCCCTATTTTATATCCTAAAACTGGTAGCCGAATTAAAGAAGGAGAAGGAATAACAAACAATATCAAGTTCTAACTGACTAACAAAAAATTTACACTCGACACCCCTCTGCTGTTGGGAATTACACCCAAGTGCTAAAACTTTCTAGAGTGGTGGCTTCCTTGAACTTTTTCCATTTTGAGCTTGCTTCTCCAAACTTGGCCTTGATCTGGATGTCCTTAGCAGATTTAGACTTGAGAGAATTCAGCTTCCTTTTGGTTTTGTCTTCATAGTTAACAAATACAGTAGAAGATTAGGGTTTGATAATCACGCTATTTGAGAATTGAGTATGAGGTGTGAGGCATATATCACACAAGTTTGATATCAAACAGTAATCATGAGTTACCTTAAGCGAACTTGAACTTTGAACGAAGCAAAGACTTTTTGTCTGAGCTACGATCTTCGTATGTCACGATCAACAAACCTGCAAGTCTCTCTCGTCAGATTGATATCACGCAGAACGAATATCAATACTGGTTCACACCGCCTCTTGATGATTAAGCACTAGAGGGAGTATTTGGTGAGATAGATTTTGGGGAGAGAGAGAGGGGGCGTCAATTAGGCGTGTAATTCACTAGTAGGGTTTTATCCCCTTAGTTGTCCTATTTATATTATTACCAACAAACCATATTTCTTGTAGGTTAAGTTAAGTCAATCCTAAACCCATTTGGACTAGGAAATTAATTAACCAATAATATATATATATATATATATATATATATATATATATATATTTCATATGGGTGAGACTAAATAATCGGGCCACAAGCCCAATTACTAACATCTCTCACTTGTATATATGGACTCACCTCTCTAACCACATCGTATCATCGAAACCCGTTAAACACTGCCTCTTTATGCTAGAAGTGAAACGTGCGACATGACGAAAAAGATAAAGGGTGGAGCGCTATACCAAATCACCATCTGACCAGCATAGAACGTCTTCCTAGAAAACAAAACTCATCTATACCCCAGACTGTATATATACATCAATTTTTAAGCATCCTCAATCCCTCAAGAGCGGTGCTTAAACCTCAATATGTTTGTGTATCAAGATCAATCTCTTGAACCGTATGTTCAATATGATCGTCATGACATTGAAACACAAAAATAGAGATGCATATCATACTATCTTCCTTAGACACTCATATCAATCACTCTTGTTAATCGCTTTCCAAAGAATGCTCGTAGGGTAATGCATGCTTGGTTGGTCGGCATGCCAAAGTAACATCATCAACGTCCAAGTTCATGATATAGTTCTAAGTCACATAGGGTATAATCGTGACCTGGATTTGATCACTAGAACTCACACAGTGATGAAGCAGAGATCGTTCAATCACTTTCTTAAGTCGCATTATAGTCACATACAGTATGAAGTGTATGCTATGACGGAACTCCCACACGAATTAGGTATGTCATGCTCAAACGTCATACGAATCTTAGTCTAGCCGCCCTTCTGGCGTTTAACCTGAATACTTAAAAGTAGTCACTCTTCTAGTTTTCCTTTTAAGATCTCACATTCGGACTTTTCTTTGGGATACAAAGTCGACCTTATAAAAAGTCTCATCTTGGCCATATGCCAAGACGATAAATGTAATGTCATTTGCATACCCCCTTCGTAGGTGCCAAAGACTTTTACTATCTCAACTTGCTCGCCCACCTAGCGACAAGGTGAATTACCCGTGTGAGAGGGCCAATTCAATATCCACGACATCTTTTTAATCAAAAATATATATGCTACGCAATTTCATATTAAATTATCCAATTAACATATAAAAGGAATAAAATGAAACCGCAATTTATTCAAACGATAATGAAAAATAATAATAATCAAATGTCAACAAAAGTGTTCTCGGAATAAATGTCAAATCCTACGAAGCCCTGGACCCAACATATGATCCTGAAAGATCTCTCTAGCTAGAGGTTTAGTCATAGGGTCAGCCAACATGCTTCTAGTAGGAATATATTCTAGAACAACTTTCTTTTCTGCAACCATGTCTCTAGTGAAATGATGCTTGATGTTAATGTGTTTCGTCTTCCCATGATACTTGGGATATTTAGTGTAACCTAAAGCAACCATGCTATCACAAGCAATGACTACAGGACAATCCACATGCGTCATAATATCAAGATGTTGAAGAAAACTCTTCAACCACACAACTTCTTGAATCGCAGCTGAGCAAGCCATGGACTCTAACTCCATCGTAGATAAGGCGGTGCTAGTCTGTCGCTTGCTACTCCAAGAGATAGCTCCACCACTAAGGAGGAAAGCGTAGCCCGAAGTAGATTTATAACCATCTACATCTCCAGCCCAATCTGCGTCAGTGAAACCTTTCAAGCTCAAATCCCCACCTTGGTAATATAGGGTTAAATTTGTGGTTCCCACCAAATAACGCAGAACCTTCTTCACTGCCATCCAGTGTTGAGGTCTAAGATTACTTTGGAAGCGACTCGACTCAACATCCCAACTGCAAAAGCATAGGTCAGGCCGAGTACACACCATAGCATACATCAAGCTTCCTACCACATTCGCATATGGAGTCGTAGACATTCTCTTCATTCCTTCTTCATTCTTAGGGCATTGGTTTGTACTAAGGACACATCCTTTTTCCATTGGAGTGACAACGGGTTTTGCGTTAATAATGCCAAATCGTTCGATAACCTTCTTAACGTAAGTCTCTTGAGACAAACCGAGAAATCTTTTCGAACGATCCCTAATGACTTTTACTCCAAGCACATAGCTTGCTTCACCCAAGTCTGTCATATCGAAAAGCGCAGACAACCACTCTTTAGTGGCATTTATCATCTCCATATCATTCTCAGCTAGTAGGATGTCATCAACATATAATGACAGAATCAATATATTTTTCTTGGATCGTTTAACATACACACAGTGGTCTTCCTAAATCATCACAAAGCCAATTGAGGTTATCGCTTGATGAAAGCGAATGTACCACTGTCTAGATGATTGTTTGAGACCATAGATGGAACGTTTGAGACGGCACACTTTTCGCTTTTGCCCCTTGACTTCAAAACCCTCTGGTTGAGTCATATAGATCTCTTCATCTAGTTCTCCATTGAGAAAAGCAGTTTTTACATCCATCTAATAAAGTTCTAGATCCATGTGTGCTACTATCGCTAGGATTAGGCGAACAGAGGAAAATCTCAGCACAAGGGAGAATGTCTCCTCATAGTCTAACCCCTTTCTTTGGGTAAAGCCTTTCACCACAAGACGTGCCTTATATTTGTCAATTGATCAATCTACCTTCCGCTTGACTTTGAAAACCCATTTGTTTCCAATAGTCTTGCGACCTTGCGGAAGATCAACTAACTCCCAAACCTGATTCTTTTTCATAGAGGAAATTTCATCTTCCATTGTAGTCATCCATTCACTGTTTGTAGGTAAAGAAAGAGCTTATTTGAATGATGTAGGCTCACTAGAATTGAAAGAAGTAGTTAGGAAAGATACCTCTTCGATCGCGAATCGACGACGAGGTATATTTCCACGTTTACTTCTTCGCTCTAGTATCGGACTCCCACTAGAATCCGTACTCCCACTCGGATGAAGATCACCTTGACTCTCATTGACGACTTCCATAGGCTCAACCTCATGTTGTACCGTAGGATTAGGTTGAAGCAATTCCCCACCTTCGCCAAAAGATGTCATACGTTCTTCTTCCATCTCAAAAAGTTCAAAGTCTTTCCTAACTTCACCTATCTATGGGAAATCATTCTCAATGAAATCAACATTGCGCCACTCTGATTCAGTCATTCCTACGTCAGGTTTTCCACCGTACATAACATAACCCTTTGAGGTATTTGAATACCTTATGAAAACACACTTGTTTCCTCTATGGCCTAGTTTTCCAAACTTATTGGAAGTACTATGGACATAATCTGCACAACCCCAAGGATGAAGATGCCCCAATTTAGGCTTTTCACACAAGTTTGATATCAAACAACAATCATGAGTTACCTTATGCGAACTTGAACTTTGAGCGAAGCGGAAGACTTTCTGCCTGAGCTACGATCTTTGTATGTCACGATCAACAAACATGCAAGTCTCTCTCGTCGGATTGATGTCACGTAGAACGAATATCAATACTGGTTCACACCGCAAATCCAAGCCTCTTGATGGTTAGGCTAGAGGGAGTATTTGGTGAGATAGATTTTGAGGAGAGAGAGGGGGCGGCTAACTCAATTAGGTGTGTAATTCACTAGTAGGGTTTTATCCCCTTAGTTGCCCTATTTATATTATTACCAAGAAAACCTATTTCTTGTAGGTTAAGTTAAGTCAATCTAAACCCATTCGAAATAGGAAACTAATTAACCAATAATAATATAAATATATATTCCATGTGGGCGGGACTAAATAATCGGGCCACAAGCCCAATTACTAACAAGGTGCTTGTATTACACGCTAGTCTCGTTCCTATGCGTTCTCGAGTTGACTTTCTCAAAGGATTTCACTTAAAGAATGATTTGCAGCGAGATTCTGGATAATTGATGAATTTTGGAATGGAGTTGTGCAAGGGGTAGCAACTAGCGATGTTAATCAAGTTGGCCCTAGCGGATTAAACGGCCCACTGAAATTACAACTAGGGGTGGGCAAATGGGTTTTCGGGTCCCGGACCGACTGGGTCGGGTGTTTTTGAACCCAAGCTAAAAAACGGGTAGCTTATCAGGTTTAACAGTGGTTCCCGATTTCCAGACAACTAATTATTTTTATTTTAAAAACCAACAGTTCAATTTAAGGAAAATCCATGAAACTCAAATCTTTAATGCTCAAAATTACAATTAGACCCAAAAAAACAAAAAACTTGAGCAGAACTCAAAAATCCAGGCTATTATTATATAGGTACAACTCGACTCAGCTTAGTCATTGTACCAATTATTTGAGTTCGTATACATGAATCCTTCTTTGACATTCATTTTGGTCCAAGATCAAAGTTTACAAAATTGAGCAAACTTTATCATTTGATGCTGAAATTGTAAATTAGTACAACACATGTAAGATCAAACTTTAATTTGAATAAAATCAAACAAGCCCATATCATTTTAAGCTCAAAATTAAATCTTGTGCTTGCTTCCATCAAAATTAACACAATATGGTGAAGAAGCTCAGATTATTTTGAGCTCAAAATTCAAATTCACAGAAGTACAGGACTCCCACATGATCAAAGTTCAATTAGAGCAAAATAAAAGAAGTCCAGGTCATTTATTCATTTTAAATCTCAAAACTTTCAAATTAGTACAACACCCACAAAAATACAGTTGGACATGTTACGTTAAAAAAGAAAGAAAAGGGCATGCTGGTCCATCATCCAAAATCACCTACTTGTGAAGCTATTAAACTAGAAACTATCAAACTAGAAAGGACTTTCTCCAAGATTGTTTACTACTTTAACTCGTATTTCTTCATAAAATAGGCGAGAGAGAGAGAGAGAGAGAGAAACTGACCTTAGTCGATTACTTGATTTCGTGGGTGAGATACATATCTGAGAGAAACGTCATCCGTCGTCGCGTGTTGTGTTGGTGCCTTCGGCGAAGGCGTGAAGCCTTGTATCAGAGAGACAGAGATTGAGAAGACGAAGAATCGAACTATCAAAGATAGAAGTGACTATTGAGAAGTGAGTGAGAATTGAGATGAATTTTTTTTAGGGTTTTTCTTTGAACCTTTAGGAATTGGGGTAGAAATGAGACTGAGCTCTTCTAGCCTGTTTGATTTAGCTTATTGATATGTGCCGATGACTTATTACTTATGACTGATCACTTACTTCTTATGGCTTATGACTGATGACTAATAACTGGTGATGTTTGATTTAACTTTTTAAAAGTGATAATTAGCTTTCATAAATTAGTGTGTGTGTTTGATTAATAAGTTGAAATAGTACTGAAATCAAATATAAAGACTAAAATAGCATCATCACAAAATTTGATTTACATCATTAAACATAACGGGTAGTCCGAACCCGATTTTGCGGTTACCCGATTAATTCGGGTACCATATTTTTTCGGAGCGGGTTCGGGTAGTAAAATTTCCCACCTGTTTTTTTCGGGTACCCGACTCGACAACCTGAAAAACCTGAAACCCGACCCGATGTCCACCCCTAATTGCAACCATAAACCTAACCCTGCTGATCTCGATTTAACCATGTCTTAAACGAGGTCACCCTTAAAAATATATTTGAGTAAGAGAGTACTCAGTGCTCAAACGACTTGAGCTAACCCTCAAACCTCATTTGAAGTATGTATGAGGCATAAGTCACTAGTTCAATAGTTCTATTTGCCCTTGGTCAAATGAATTGTTCTCATTTAAGTTTCTGGCTTTTTTACATTTCAGGAGAACGTCATCATCTTCTGAAATATTTGATGTCAACAGGGAGTTAAGACTAATGAGCAGATCTGTATGTTGAGTTTTCTACAGAAAACATTGGTTTGGATTGAATAAGTTTTCATGAAAAAGGGAACAAGCAAAAAGCTGTAATGTCAAATGTATTTAGTATCAAAAAAGAAAATTAGAGAGAAAACACTGCAAGTTTATATTTGCATCAAAGAAGCAAAACAAATGATTTACTCTTATTAAAACTTTTAAGGCATATGTAAGACATAAACCCAATTAAAAAATTATTATTAGTGTAGATTCACTATCACAGAGTCTAGACGGTTGGGGATGGGTACGTAGGCTTAGGCCTTGACTACAAATTTTGTAGTCATAGTTGAATCAACGATGCATGCTTGCCTCCAAGAGCTCCGTCTTGTCAAAGATCAATATGCATCCACTCGGAATGAGCTAACCCTTAAACCTCATACACAGTTCCCCAAACTAATATTACAGATTAAACAAGTCATACCCAAAATTTTGAAATTGAAATTTAGGGATTATTCAAATTAGCGTTTAATAAATAACTTACCAGTTACCGGCGATTGAAGACTTAGACGACGACGAGTATGAGAGCCAGAGGTCTCGTGTGTTTGCTCTCCCCTCCCCTATCACTCTCTATCGTTCCCGTTTCTCAGTGTCTGAGTTCCTCTTTTAGCGTTGTTAGTCATACGACTCATGCCCAACGTCTCACGGCCACACGCACATTACACGTGAGAGAGGGGGGACAAAAATAACGGGGATAATTTATTAATGGCCTTCTTGATGTAACGGAAGGTAAATAAGAGTAACGATAACTATCAAAGTTGTTGAGATCGCGCACGACTACAAGCGTTGATCTTCCAAACCTTGTTGAGGTTCACAAACCTACCACGATCTGGGCATCAATTCGCGTTGATTCAATGAATACCGGAATTGGGAAAAAAAGTGTCTTATTCATAAAACGGCAAAAACTGCCTCTCAAACAACCCTAAAAGTGTTTAAATATGCTCAAAACCCTAAAAGCAATAAATTGTCGAAATTATAAAAAAAAAACCTGAAACTAATAAAAAAACTTCAATGGCCCGTAACCCTATCTAAATGACGTTTTTTGGCCTTTATAATAGCTCATAACCGAAAACACTGCAAGTTTATATTTGCATCAAAGAAGCAAAACAAGTGATTTACTCTTATTAAAACTTTTAAGACGTATGTAAAACATAAACCCTTAAACCTCATAAACAGTTCCCCAAACTAATATTACAGATTAAACAAGTCATACCCAAAATTTCGAAATTGAAATTTAGGGATTATTCAAATTAGCGTTTAATAAATAGCTTACCAGTTACCGGCGATTGAAGACTTAGACGACAACGAGTACGAGAGCTAGAGGTCTCGTGTGTTTGCTCTCCCCTCCCCTATCACTCTATGTCGTTCCTGTTTCTCGGTGTCTTAGTTCCTCTTTTAGCGTTGTTAGTTATACGACTCATGCCCAACGTCTCACGGCCATACGCACATTACACGTGAGAGAGGGGGGACAAAAAATAACGGGGATAATTTATTAATGGCCATCTTGATGTAGCGGAAGGTAAATAAGAGTAACGATAACTATCAAAGCTGTTGAGATCGCAGACGACTACCAGCGTTGATCTTCCAAACGCTACATTAACGCTACATCAAGAAGGCCATTAATAAATTATCCTTGTTATTTTTTGTCCCCCCTCTCTCACGTGTAATGCGTGTGGCTTGGTATGACTAACAACGCTAAAAGAACTCAGGCTAGTGAAGGGAGGGGAAGGCTGGAACCTCGGCTCTGTCCAATCGGCTGTTATTTATTAAACCCTAATTTGAATAATCCCTAAATTTCAATTTCGAAATTGTTTATTTTTGAAGAATGCGAGGTTTGGGGTTTATGTTCTTAAAGTTTTAATAAGAGTAAATCACTTGTTTTGCTTATTTGATGCAAATATAAACTGCGGTTTTCGATTATAAGGGCCAAAAGCGTCATTTAGATAGGTAGGTTTTTTTTCGGGTTTTTTGTAATTCAGGCAATTTATTGTTTTTTTGAGCATATTTAAACACTTTTAGGGTTGTTTAAGAGTTTTGCCATTTATGAATAAGACACTTTCCCAATTCGATATTCATTGAATCAACAGCGAATTATGAGGTTTTGTTAGCATTATAAACTGTTGCATTATAACTGTTACCTGTTACATTTCTCTCCTATTATAATTGCACAAAATTGGAGAGTCTATTTCTTATCAACGATGTTCGTATACTCAGTAAGCCTTGGGTTACCCATAGACTCCATCGTTGAGGGGTTCTGTAAACACCCCAATTTCATACCCCTGGTATGTAACTATGGCATGTGATATCAAGACCTGTCAAAACTTAACAAATGTCAAGTTACAGGATTTGAAAATGCAAAAGGCAAAGCAGGATGCGCAAAATAGTAAAGTGCAAGGGTTAAAAGTGAAAATTGAGGCTGGAATAGTGGCTGGGCCGCGGCCTAAAAGGCCCCTTGGCGCGGCGCCCACCAGGCATTATGGCATCGCCCAAAGAGCTACATTGCTGCTATAGTGTACTCCCAGTTAACGCATTGCACAATTTTTAACGCACGGTGTACAAGGAAAAGGAGCGCGCTGAGAGAAATTATAATCCTCGATGAGTCCCTCCTCCAGCCTATAAATAGAGCCTTTGGGGCACACTTTCAAACAGACCAGAGAGACCGTAAGACACCAATAAAATTCTATGCATCGTTGTTGCGTTGAGAAAATAGAGAACGAAGTGAGATAGGGAATGATCCGCCTATAAAGTCTTGAAACCCTACCAAAACTCCGCCAAAAGTAAATCCAACCGGTCAAAGTGATCCCTAGCCCTCTAGTTAGGTATCCACCCTATTTCCCGGTCCAAAAACCTCGGAAAGAGCCTGTTGCTCTGCCCGAGTGAAAAGGCCAAAAACACCCAAAATAAGCAGTTACTCTGCCCAAACCGTAGCAGCAATAAAAATCTCCTTCTCTCGAGAAGGATATAGCGAGCACACCACGCTCTAAAAGGTAAAACCTTTAAGAGCCTTTATTTTATAGAAATTATTTTCAAATCCGGCCCGATGTAAAAATGTAAGCCGTTGTGCTGCCCGGATTTAGTTAGAAAATACTATGTAAAAGAACCGTTATTATGGTCAAATATTTTTAAATGTATTTGTAATTATTGTAAGGAGACGGTTGCAAGTCCGTAAATAATGTAGTCATTGATGTATTTGCTTTTATTTCCTGTCTTTTAATGTTTTATTTATTTTCTAAATAAATATAACAAAAAGTATACTTTAGCCAAAAACCGCTTTTGAGACCGAATGGGCGAGTTGGGTGCCTAGCACCTTCCCAACTCGTAACTTAGCCTCCGAACCCGTTTTTGCAATCTCTGGTTTTTCTTTATTTCTTCTTTTAAATAAAGATGGCGACTCTATAAAACATTTTGGATCCAGTGGGGCGTCGCAACACTTCTTTCTTGCATTTTTTCGTTTTCCCCTAAAAAGGGAAAATGAGAATGAAAGGGTGATGCATTCCTATATCCTAGTATCCCCTAAAAAAGGGATAACTTGATATAGAAAACCCAAAGCACTCATAGTGATCCGAAATAGGTCATAAGGCTATTTTCATAAAATTCATAGTGGTGCATCGCAACACTCATTTTTTGCACTTTTCCGTTTTCCCCTAAAAAAGGGAGAATGAGAATGAAAGGGTGATGTATTCCTATATCCTGGTATCCCCTAAAAAAAGGATAACTTGATGTAGAAAATCCAAAGCTCCCATATTGGACCAAAAATTCACTAAAGTTACCGAGACGTATTCAACGCGCTTTTAAAGACAGCAGTCCTCTTGCACTTTTAATTTCATCTTCCCCTAAACAAGGAAGGATGGAATGAGAGCAGTGGTGTTCCGCTTCCATACGTACGCGCACCCCTATCAAAGGGCGCGCGGGGCACGGGCACAGTCCCGGGAACCCACAGCAGCCATAAGGCAAAATGAATTGCGATCAGTAATTCAACTTCAGTTAAAGAGTTGTATACGTCAGTAAGAAACCTTTGCGAAGTTGATGATATAGAGTTAGAATTTCTTACTCCACCACCAGTAGGGCAGATTGTACAAGTTCATTTCCAAATTACTTCAAATGAAGAAGTTGAATGGGTCCATCATCTTAACCAACTAGGCATGATTACTCCTATTTGTATAACTCATAAAGAAAATTGTGAAGGAAACCGGGAAGAGAGCAATCAATTTGGCTGTGACATGGAGTATGTTGAAGAAGAAGTTGAAGTTGAAGCAAACGACCAATTCTTCCCAGGGTTTATACCAGATTATGAAAACGACCAGTTCTTTCCAGCGTTTATACCAGATTACAGTTCTTACCATGGTTTATACCAGATTATGCAAACGACCAGTTTTTCCCAGGGTTTATACCATATTGTGCAAACGACCAGTTCTTCCCAGGGTTTATATCAGATTATGCAAACGATCAGTTCTTTCCAAGGTTTATACCAGATTATGCAAACGACCAGTTTTTCCTAGGGTTTATACCAGATTATGCAAACGACCAGTTCTTTCCAGGGTTTATACCAGATTATGCAACCGACCAGTTTTTCCCAGGGTTTATACCAGATTATGCAATCGACCAGTTCTTTCCAAGGTTTATACCATATTATGCAAACGATCAGTTTTTCCCATGGTTTATATCAGATTATGCGAATGACCAGTACGACGAACAATTATTAAGTATGCTTTTACAATTTTTTTTATTTTTTCTCGTATTCACAAACAATTATTAAGTATTTTTACATTTTTTTTATTTTTTCTCGTAGTCACAAACAATTATTAAGTATTTTTGCAATTTTATTTTTTCTCGTAGTCACAAACAATTATTAAGTATTTTTACAATTTTTTTTATTTTTTCTCGTTGTCACAAACAATTATTAAGTATTTTTACAATTTTTTTATTTTTTCTCGTAGTCACAAACAATTATTAAGCATTTTTACAAAAAAAATTTATTTTTTCTCGTAGTCACAAACAATTATTAAGTATTTTTACAATTTCTACATTTCGGGTTTACATCACATAAATAACTTTTATGTATATAATATTAATATTTTTTGTTCTCTTAGTAACAAAACGACGACAAATCATTTATTTATTTTTGTATTTTTTTTCCAGCCAAAATAAACTCCAGGGTTTATATCAGTCGTTCCCTCCATTCCCTTTCCCTGTATCTCTCTATACACACAGAACAAACAAACAAAGAACATATTTGGAGCTTGCGAACAGAAAATCAACACTGCTAATCAACAAACAATCTATATTTTGAAGCCCTGCGAACACAAACACTCAACAAAGCATAATCTGCTACACCCCCAAATCGATTCCAGAAATGTCAAACTTCAAAAGTTTGAAATCTCATTCTTTTGTCTTATATTTTGAAGTTATTTCTAGGGTTTGAAATAACTTAGGTTTAAATTTATATGTGGTTTTGAATGAACTTAGGGTTTCAATTCCTCAATACAATTTATGAACTCAGATAAATTGCAAAGATATACAAGAATCCCGAAATTCCTACATTGTTCGGGTTTTGCACCCAAACATTCATTTATATGTTCGGTTTGTAGACCCGAACATTAATAAATATGTTTGATTTGTACACCCGAACATATATGAACTTTTGTGTTTTATTTATTTAAGGGTTTGTATCATTGACCATGTTGTACCTATATTGTGTTTTACTTTATATTTGCAGGGAAGGTAACAAAGGCTCTTGGGTTTGGGAGTAAAAAACCAACAGCCCCCTCTAAGGAAAGATCAATAGCCGCCAATAGACAAGCACAACAATTACAACGAGAAAAAGATTTACAAAGAAAAAAAGATGAGGCCTTACGGGTAAACAAATACCGCGTACACCTTGACGATTTTTAGTTGCATAATCAAGAACAACAACAACAATCTGAAGATGAAGAGGAAGATGAGGAGGAGAGGGAAGTGGACGAGGACGATGACGATGACGAGGAAGAGGCAGAGGAAGATAAAAATGAAAATGAAGATGAAGAGGACAAGGAAGAGGAGGCTGATGGATGTGGACCAAATATAAAGATATTGTTAATCACATACGCCTACCATGTCGTTGCAGATGTATGGTTGGGTCATGAGAGAGGGGTTCTAAGATGTATTGGTCATACATTGAAAATACGGGATTGGGAGATTCCATTTTTAGAGTCTGCTTGTTATTTCAAGGCGACTATCCGTCTGACAAACTTGAGAGAAATTACCCGGGTCCATTTTGATGAAGTGAATAAACCATTAATTAGCGCTTTTGTGTAACGATGGCATCCAGAGACCAATACTTTTCATATGCCATTTGGTGAAATGTCAATTACCCTGGATGATGTCCATTGTATCCTTGGTCTTCCAATCTGAGGGATGCCGGTTCTATCTAAAGGCAAGTTGACAAAGGAACGTGTTTGTCAACTTTTGGGAGTTTCTCGTCTGCAATTGGAGGATGGGATGCGGAGAGTCAGGGGTTCATCGGTTAGACTTGAGTGGCTTCGTCAAACATTTATGCCAAACACAACATCTGATGAAGAGCATATAGTGGAGTGTGCAGTGAGGGCATATTTGTTATTTATGATGGGTTGCAGTATTTTTACTGATAAGAGTGGTACCCGAGTTAGTATTGATTACCTCGAGTGGCTAGCTGAAAGGATGCCTCCATATATGCCTGGGGAGCTGCTGCGCTGGCTTACTTATATAGGGAGCTAGGGAAAGCTTCCAGAGAAAAAACACATCAAATCGCAGGATCGTTAACATTATTGGAGGTAATAACATACCTTTTATTTTGTGGTATAGTAAAAACATATTGTTTATATTTGTTTATTAATTGTTGTAGCATGACTTTTAAAAAAAAAATTAAAATTGGATTTCATGCAGGCATGTATATACGAATATTTTCCATGTTTTAGGCCTCCACACAATGTGGATTACAGACAGAGGCAGCCTGTTGCACAACGGTGGAAACTGACAGGAAATCAGGGGTCATCTACGGAGCGACTACGGGCTATTCGTGAACACATTGACTCTTTGAGATTCGGTGATGTGAGTATTGACCAAGCTGCTTTTTTATGTTGTTTGTTTTAGTAGTTTGGGAATAACTTGTTATACTGTTTGACCTTTCGAGTTGAGTCAAACCGAACCGAATCAAACCATTTTGAGCCGAACCACCAAGTCGAACAAACCATCGAGCTAAGTTACAAAACCAACAATCTTTTAGAATTCAGACCTCCTTTTTCATCTTCTCCGATCTCCTCTACTCTCTCACCCTCTTCTAATCTTCATGTGAGGAGTCATTTCAAAACACATTTCTATTCTAGTATTTTTAAGTTTACATAAATGTTTTAGTTTGACATCAAGTACTTTTATTATATTTTGGTTATATTTTTTGGATTCAATATATTGACTATTAAGTGCTTTATGAGTTTATGTGTGAATCCTTTTATTTAAAAGTTTTTTTATTTTTACATTTTGGATATTGTATAAAAACATCTAAATATAACGTATTCATATTACATTTGAATTTTTGGTATTTTCTTCAAAAAAATATTCTTTTGGTTTGCTTAAACGTTGAAATCTATTTTTTTTTTTAAGTAAGCCGAACCACGAAACCGAGTCGAACCATCGTGGTTTGGTTCGGTTCAACTCAAAACTTTAAAGGATTTAGCTCGGTTTTATTTTCTACAAACCGATGACATGCGATTTAGCTCATATTTTGTTCCAAGTCGAACGAAGTCGAACCATTTACACCCCTACTCAATCGTACGTAACATTTTTTTCTTTTCATTGAATGAAATTAAAACGGATGTCTCCAATTCAAATATGAATTTGATTTTATGTGGCATGCATCTTACCGTAAATAAATTTTAACAAACAAAATAAAAAATAAAGAAAAAATGATCAACAGTTTTTTAAAAAGAAAAAAATGATGATGTATCCACATATTCAAGTAGAATATGAAAATTTGACATTGTTATCCACAAAAATTTGGTTGACGTGTCATATCTACGTCACTCATCCAAATTTACATTGAAGATGTTTTTTCATTCAAAAAATTTAATTTATTTCACGTATATCCAAAAAAATTAATTTATTTTACATTCACGTTAGCATTGATGAATGGTGATGCTCTAAGTAACCTTCTTGTTTCTAAATAGACTCCCAACCCCCCCCCCCACCCACCAAATACCCTCCTCTTCCAAACAAAGTTTAAGATCATTTGAGAGAACACCAAACTTAAAAAAAAAACATATCCTTCTTCCTAAATCCTTCAACATTGAGATGAAAATCAAATACGAAACAAAAAGAAGTCAATGTGACCCAAGTGGTAAGTATCTCTTATCATTTTATGGTTAATATTGTGCAAACCATCAGACTTTTTTCCAAAAAAAAATTGAGTCATCGTCGTAAAATGTCCGGTGACCATCAAAAGAACATTTAGCTATATGTTCGGCCCTGATCGGTAAAACAAATAACACAATGTTCGGTCACCACTGATTGAACATTACTAGCAGTGTAGGTGGAACAGTCAATACCACCGGTGTTGGTGGAATAGTATATAAATTGTTTTTCTACCAGTAGTGACCGAACAGTATGTTATTCGTTTCACAAACCAATGCCTCACATTTAAATTAATGTTCCTTCGATGGTGGCCGAACATTGCAAGGGTTATTCCACCAACCAAGACCGAGAAAAAAAATCATGTGTTGCTGCCTACTGCTCGAATTGAAGGAATTGAAGGAGGTTTGGATTCCCTTGCGTTTTGTTCCACGAATTGTTGTCGATTTTTTTTTTCTTTATATGGCTGCATGCTGCTATTTGAACGGAATGAGAAAAGGCGCGGTGGGTGGGTTTGCGTTAAAGGGGGAAGGGAGTCTGTGTATGTTGTATTCAAGAGAGGGGGTGGGGTTGGGGGAGGGTATTTGTATAATAATTTGAGGTTTCAAATAGGCAAGGGAAAAATAGGAATACTAGGGGGAATACTCAACGTTTTTTATGATTTTAAATTATAGGAGGTGGTGTACTTTGTAACGCGATGCACTTAGAGATTTTGGGGGTTGAATAACTCCCATGGATATGGCTGATTGTAGACGGGAATTGTTTCCTTCTCCTATTTACCCAAGTATTCCCTTATTGCCAAAAAAGCATTTTTATTTTGGGACGGCTATTCGTACTCCCCAAAAATACTCGGTACTTCCAACCAAAAAATTACAAAAATGTTATGGAATGAAAAGACTAAATAATCATTTTATCCAATTTTATTTCCCATTTATTTGACCGTCACCCTAGACCAAATTACCATCAATAAACCCTAATTTCCATCACATTCCTTGCTGAGCCATCTTCTTCCTTTTTTTCCCCAACTCCCTGTTATTTCTCTCCTTCCTTTTCTTCTATTTTTCTTTCCCCAGTTCACTATTCTCCCAACATGTGTCACGTAATTTTTCGGTTGTCGTGTTTGGTCATGGTTTGTCGAATAGTTATATTAAGTTAGTGTTTGCCGAGCATAGTTGATCTGTTCAGTCAACTCTAGCAGTGTTCCTCAAATGGTGGCCAACAATGTAATCTTAAAACCATGGTCGGGCTGTGAATAAAAAAAAGGAAGAAAATTGTGGCCAAATAGACGGATCTTAAAAGGGAGGCAAGATACAAATAATTTTTGGGGAGAAAACTACAGGGCGTAGAGGGACGAAGGGAAGTGAGAGAGGGACGAAGTGTTCGCGTTAGTTCAGTGGGGTGGGGGAGGGGTTGTGGACGAAAGAGAGAATAACTGGGATCATGTGTGTCTGAAAGGGGTATGATAGGTATATATTATAAAGGGTGTGTATCGAGTAGGAGGTTAAGTTTGAAATATAAAGGGGTATTTATGAAGAAAATGGATGGATGAAGCATTTTTTGGGTGTGAATAGCCACCCTTTTATTTTTCACAGGGCGTCACTATTAACATCTCAAAATTAATCTATACACCCCTTATATTTAATTACAAAAGTCATCAATAAAAGGACTAAATAGCCATTTTCCATCTTCTAGCTCCCTGCATCATCTTTTTTGTTATTTCCCTTTCCTTCTTCCTTATCCTCTCCCTCACGTCTCCTCCCTTATCACTTACATTATTTTCTTATTCTTATCCTCCATTATCACTTACATTATTTTCTTATTCATCTCCTTCTTCTTTTATTGTTTTGTTCCCCTGTCAGAACATGGCTCATTTATTAGAGGACTCATATTTGACATAGAATCCCACAACTTTTCACAAAGCCTATGCTTAGGGCTCACATAAATTGCATAAAAAATCAGGCTTGGTTGAAATGTAGACCATGACATGTACTTCTTAATGAACGTAAGTCAAAATTTCAACATCAATATCCCCTCCCCCCCTCTCTCCTCTAGCTTCTCGTTACCTTTCCCCTTTTTCAAACAAAAAGATCACCAAAACCCTACCCCCTCCCTCTCCATTTCCCAACTGTAATCACATGGGGTAGCTATTATTTAACCTTTTGTAAGCATTTTGTGTTGAATTTGAAGTTTCGATAGGAAATGAACTATAAAAATTATAAGTATGTATATAAATTATAAATGCACATCTATTTTATAGACCCATGCCTTGTTTGGATAATGGTTTCAAATTTGTTCACCATTACAAGCTAAGTCATGCATCTTCTTGTTCAATTGCCATTTCCACCCAAATACTTATTGTATACATGTCTATATCTTATTTAGCTTGCTTACTCGTGATTCATACGTCCTATCCACAAATGTTAGAGCATTATTATTATCAACCAACAAGGGACTCTCACGTACGCTATGTAGCATATGGTGCAAGTTTGCACCTAATCTAACAATTGAATAGTCAAAGAATTTATAACTAAGGTCTGATTTAAAAAATTGATCCTATTCAATTAATTTGGTGTTAGGTTTTGCAATTAACCAGTGCATGTGTTACAAATTTATACTTCATTTGTTTAACACAAATAATTCATGTTTGAAAAGTCTAATTATTAAGGAATATATAATTAAGATTAGAGTTGATCATAATTACATTAGTGAATGAGCATAATATATATATATATATATATATATATATATATATATATATATATATATATTGACAAAAGCACATAACACTCTTATTTATGGCAGTTTCTCACCTAAACTGACTTTCTAAAAATGGATCTTCATGAAGTAATTATAATAAGTAACATTTAGTTAACAACTAATGTCTTATATAAATAAATACATTAATTAATCATTTATTATCGATCGAACTCTTTGCATTCTATCCAGATTCCCAACACTTTGTGTATTTTATCCCTTCATGTCTCCGCCCCTATATATATATATATATATATATATATATATATATATATATATATATATGTGAATCTTCAAAATACACAAAGTGGTAATATGCACATGTGGTAGAAAATACCGAGTTTCTATAGGAGTAACCACCCATTGAAAATCAATTAATACAAATCTCTTTTGATGCATACTTAATTTACTGTTTAATAAAATAAGCAAATAACATTTGAATAAGAACAAATGTACTTAAAAAAACATATTCATTGAATATATGTGATTACAAAATAAAATATAACCACAATTAATTTTAAAAGACATGCTATAGAAATCTTCATATAGGAATTGTCTGTATTTGAAATTTTTGTGTTTCTTTCATCGTATCTGAAATTATAATATCAAAACAAAATTTATTTTTGCAAATAACCACAATTAATTATAACTTATTGGTAAATCACAGGAATATATACGATTAAATCATAGTAGTAGATACCAACCACAAATTATAAATATTTAATAAATCTATATGTTATATAGAGAAGAATATACATCTGAATTACTATTTATACTACTTAAGATCCAAAATTTTAATAACAAAAAATGCACCCTCCGTCCCAAAATTATCATCTGGGTGGACTTGGCGCACGTTTTAAGAAAACACATTTGACTGGATTATTAATATTAGTTTGATGTGTAGTTTACTTTAAAACGGTAAAAGTGTTGTCCTTAAAAAAAGTTTCAAATATGACAATTATTTTGGACGGACGATATTAATTATACTGATATAATTTGTTCCCTTCATCATATATATATATATATATATTTTATGAACTTCATTTTATTTGAGTATAATATAATTAAAAGATATATATGCACGTACGTTTAATGCACGGGTGTAAAACTAGTTGCTACACTAAATACGCGAAATTAGTAAATTATAGCCGAACGACTCATCGTTTTATCTTTTAGGGCGAATTACCCAAATCATCCATGTACTTTACCACTTTTTTTCAACTTCGTCCTTGTAAAAAATATCAAACCTTATTAGTCTTTGTACGAAAAGTTTTGACTGAAATGATCATTCCGTCTACTTTCGTTATTTTTTTTCCGTTATGTCAACACACGTGCATCTTACGTGATTATTTTCAGGGGTAAAATAGTCATTTTATTTAATAAAGTACAGTGACCAATTGTAAAATAAATTTTATTAATTAAATTATTTGTTTCCTTCACCCACCCCCAACCCAACCAGAGCAAACTCATCCACTCCACTCCAACAATGGCAGCCGACATCTTTCTTTCTCTAGCACAATTTCAACCCATCTCTGAAATGCTTTCTATGATTCCGACATACTCATTCCAGATCTTTCATTCAGAAGGAGACTCTTTGCTGGGCACTTAATATGGAATTTTCCATCAATTAATCTAGAACACACAATAACTGATATATCGATATTAAACAAGCAATCAGTTCTGTCGGGGTATTATCTGACATCAACCTCATCGTCGGCGTCTTCTTCAATAACTCACACACCTCCGGCGCCTTGGCCAGCGCTGTCGGCAATGATGATTTCTCTTCCTCCAATTGTATTCTTGACCTCACACATACATAGCTGATCCACGAGATTCAAATTGAGGAGGCGGTGATCGACGAAGAAATGAATGAGATTCAAACCAATTGTACTTTACGCTTAGCAACACAACCAATTTCAACAAAAAAAAAAGGTAAAAAAAAAACCCAAGAGATCTAGAAAACCCATATTTGATGGGTTTGGCAGAGAGAGATAACGAGAAATGACAATAAGAATTTCGACGGGAACGAAAGTCGGAGACGACGAGATGTCTGGGTTTTGATTTGAAAAAGTCTGGGTTTTGATTTTAACAAATCTGAGTTTTTTTTATTCCCTCCCTCCCCAGCTCTCTCTCTATCTATGCCACACTCTTCACCTCCCTCCCTCTCAAAATTTCTTTTTTGAACAAATCTGGGTTTTGATAATTTTTTTTAAAATGAAGATATGGTAGTGGTGGTGGCAGTCATGGTGGAAGAGAAGGGAAGGGGTGGGAAATAGGGGTGTAAACGAATCGAATCGAATATTGCAATATTCGATTCGTATTCGTAAAATTATTCGAGTATTCATATTCGTATTCGTTTATTATTCGAATATTAAAATTGATTCGTATTTGATTCGACTCGACTATTTGATTTGAAATTTGATTTATGTTTTTTTTTTTACAAAATCCATTTAATAATCAATGATTCGAGTATTCAATTCGAAAATTCGATTCGAGTATTTGGATTTTCAATATGAATTAATATGAATAAAATATCAATTACATCAATTATCCATAACAAAAACTCATAACATTAAATATCCATAACAAAAACCAATAATATCCATAAGATCAAATATCCATCACATCCACAAGAATTATCAAATACATAAATAAATGTCAATTGTCAAATTCATTAAAAAAAACACCAAATAAAAATTTGACTAGCATCCATCATGTTCGGAATATGACTATCAATTAAATATCAATTTTATTGTCATAATCATGCAAATATGCAAATATCTCAAATGAATTTAAAAAATAAAACACATGTAACATAATTGGCTTCTTATTCTCGTGAAGTTGGCGAATTGGATTCCAATTTTGAAGCCAGCTCTTTGCACTATTTGACATTTGGGAATTGGGAGATTTCCTATCAATAAGTTTTACCAAGCACAACATTCTTACAACTTGATCTATATTCTGAGCCTTTTCAAACAGCCCCTAGATCTCTCTCTCTCTCTCTTAAAACCTGAATAACAAATAATAGAAAATTACATTGGGGAAAAGCGGAAGGAATTCCATGTTCCAGATGACATCTGCTGTTTCTGAAATAACCTTACTCCCTTCCTACTAAAACCATGCAACACGTAATGCCTTCTGTCAATCAATTAATATAGTTAAAACTCTTCAACTGGAATTATCTGTCAAAATTATGAAAAACTCTGGTTTCTCTTTTCAAATATAACAACCTTCAAAAGTGGTTGTAGGTTTATTACGCACCATGGAAGTAGGTAGGTTGCTAACTCAACTATTTAAGAAAGCCATCACTTGTTTTGAAACAACAGCGATTTGATCATTGGTGATAGCAGGCTCAGCAACCATTAAGTCTCAGCCTCAAATTCAGTAAAGCAAACTCTCTTGCTAAAACATCATTGGAGACACCACTCATGGTAGACTAAGCTAAAGAAAAAACCTGCGAATACTTGGATAGCCGGTTAAAACTTCTAACTGCTTTCGGACGGTTCGTGAAGTATTTAGTTTAAGTCAGGTCAATGATGGAACATGAGGACGGCTTCCCCCCCCACTTTCTGCTTGCCAAAGATAAACAAGAAAGGGATTACGGATTATAGAACATTGAGACAATGATGAAACAGAAATAAAGGGCCAAGGTGAATGATCTCCTCTACGATACCAAAATTATGCAATGACAGTGAGATCCATCAATCATGTTTGCGCAGCAAAGGCTCTTGGGCTATACTCTCTATAGGAATGATGCAAGCAGAAACAACTCAATAAGCTTAATACAGCCGAAAATATGGAAAATCACATGAAGCATACCAAAATTAGAATTTCCACAATTCAATTAAATAATTTCATAAGAATCATTCCATCCACCCAGCCAGAATATGTAAAATAATGCAAAGAAAACATTTTTTTGAACAAATTGATCATGTCTTCTTTGGCTATGCAGCTCAATCAATAGATCTGTGTCTCTAATGACATTGCAGGTCAACCGAACCACATAAATACTATCTTGCTATCTCCATTCACGCACGAGAACGCCGAATTCCTCCTATGCAAAACTAAAAATTCAAAAAATTCAACCATTATCTCGGCCACTCTCGTAACAACAACAACAACGAAAACATCAACAACATCATCATCAACATTGTGTGCAAAGGAATTTGATTCTTTCACGTTTTGAAAGTCATCAACAATGTCTTCATCTATTGGTATAATTTTTCATCCTCTTCTACATTATCTCAGCCACTATCAAATGTATGAAATGCATTTATTTGTGTTGAATTTTCTTTAAAAGATATAAAAAAAAATTGAATTTCGGTGGCAAAAATACTGTTCGGCCGAACACTACCTAGATTCGGCTCACGTTGACAAGTTCATCTCAAGGTGGTAGAACACTACAGGCCGTTCATCTCACGTTGGCCGAACACTACTTGGTCGTCATTTCACGTTGGTCGAACACTACATAGGCCGTTCATCTCTTAGCAGAGCGACCCATAGGTTGTTCCTTTCACTCTGGTAGAACGACCCATGGGTTGTTCATCTCACATGTGAAACTTCATTGGGCACACTTTTCGGACTTTGATTTTGTTTTATTGGTATTATAACCTTAATTATGATTTATTTTGTTTGGTGTTTGGAAAATTGTTTTAAAACGTTTATACAAGGAAAAAGGTGGCGGCATACGCTAGGAAAGAAATGGACGCCAACAAGAACACGCGAGGGGGAAGATGAACATGGGCGGGGCGGGCGAGTTTTGAGCCTCGATTGGGCCGAGGCAGACTTTTGAGCCTCAGATTGAGGAGGGGCATACTTTTGAGCCTCAGATTGAGTATGAGCATGGACAGGGGCATACTTTTGAGCCTCAGCAGACTTTTGAGTATGAGCATGGACAGGGGCATACTTTTGAGCCTCAGCCAGACTTTTGAGTATGAGCATGGGCGGGGTTTGAGCATGGGCGGGCACTTTTTTGAGCAAGATGAGCCATTTCGGTTCGGCGATCGAGGCGCCGGACTTATGAGCCTCAGTTGAGCTCGGATTTCTGGTGGTCCACGTGATACATCGTTCTTGACTTCATATGAGTCACAGCGTAGCTGCATATATTTGGGGGGTAAAGAAGAGCATTGGTATTCTAAAATGCCACAATCATACACGAAGTTGCTTAATTGGGTCATTCCCTTGGCGAAGATTCGAGGTATTTCGGGATATGGTCAGGGGCAGTGCGCTTAGTAGACTAAGGCATGTATGCTATGCTGATGTGAACAAGGTCTTAGTTTCTGCTTTCGTGGAACGATGGCATCCAGAGACTAACACTTTCCATATGCCGTTCGGGGAGATGACCATTAGTTTAGGCGATGTGTTTTGTGCGCTTGGTCTTCCTATTATGGGTGATCCATTAGCTTGTGCTAGGGATGTTGATGCCTCATATGTGAGTGAGATGTTGGGAGTGTCACTTGAGGAGGTTTTTGGGCATGAGAAATAAGAGGGGGCTTCGGTGACATTGGGTGGCTACGTGTGAGGTTTAATGATGATGTCACGTCGAGGATGAGTTTAGGGTGGGTTGTCTTTGTGAGGGCATACTTCTTATTAATCTTGGGTTGCACGATATTTCTTTGATAAGAGCGGGACCGTGTACTATTGCATACTTAGAGTGGCTTGAGGATCTTGAAAATCTAGATACTTATGCGGGAAGCTGCCACCCTTGCATATTTATATAGACAACTAGGACAAGCATCTAGGTATAACACGAAGCAGATAGCTGGTTCCATGGCATTACTTGAGGTAATAATTATAATTATTATATAGTTTTATGTTGTGTATTTACTAGTAAAGTTAAAATGTTTTATTTGATACTTAAATCTTTAAAAATGTATATTTTATTGCTTTCAGGCGTGGATCTACTTGCGGTTTCTGTAAGTCCAGATGGCAACAGTTAAGGCTAGAGGGGGGGTGAATAGCCTTTAAAAACTTTTGGGGGTTGACTTTGTAAAGCTTAAAAGATTGGCAGCGGAAAACTTGATCTTGTCGATCAAGCGAAGAATTGGTCGGTTAGGCGACACTTTGAAATTCGTTAAGGCGAAGAAAGTTGGTGGTGGGCGACACATGCTTTTCAAAAGAAATGCATTTTAATGTTTGATCACTTGAATATAGAGAGAAGCGAGATACAAGTTAGCGAACAAATAAGCAAACAATTGTTGTTAAGCGGGCGACACTTAATCAGTTGAATAACTTCTTAAGTGTTGAGTCAGTTTGCAAGAATATAAGAGATAGCTGACAAATCAATTGAAGTGGTTTACAGATAAACTGCTACGTCCACTACCAAGTTGGTCAGACTTGAATTTTTGAAGTGCACTAATTTTATTAAAAATCTAATTGATCTCTAATGGATCAGTGTACAACAAAAGACCGGTGTTTGGGGAGAATGATTGAGGAACAATCAAACTCATGAGACAAAGTGACTGAGTTCTAAATAATTTGAAATGAAATACTCAGTGTTTTGCCTAAACAATAACTAGAGAGAAATTTTCAATGAGAAATATCTAGCTAAAGTTTTCTTGAAGACAACGTCTGAGAGATTGAGAGTAGAAGGTTTCTTGACTTTTTAAAATTGTTAAGATTATTGTCTTCACAAATGCTTTCAAAGGGTATTTATAGATAGTCTTCGCAAGCAACCCGTTAGGAACACATTTGAATTTGAAAATGTGTTATGGCAGAGGCAAGATATCAAAGAATCTTGTGAGATATTATATGGCAGGACATCTACCAAAAACACAAAGTGGGAAAGAGTTAGTACAAGTGTATGATTAAACAAATAAGGAAAGATAAACTCATACTTTAAGTACGTATAGATCAGCTGAGATAAGTGGCTGACAAAAATGATATTCAGCTGACAAAATATAATCTAATTTTCCTGGCTGACAATCAAGTGGAATGTTTTTAAGCAAATCTTTTTAATTTCAAGATTCAACAGTTTCCATATCTGAGGCCACCTCATAATGTTGATTACAAGTCTAGATACCCGCTTGCACGTAGGTGGATCCCGCAAGGGAACCAGGGACGACGCGTTGACCGTTTATTAGCATCACGTGAGCAATTAGATAGATTGACGAGCCGTGACGTGAGTATACATATTTTTTCTATCAATTTCAACAACTTGTTAATATTAGGTTTCGTATTGAAAGATTTTGACTTTTTGTTGGTCTATTGTTTTAGGTTGACTGGCTTCCTTACGACAGTAAGGTCAGGGACCGGTTTCCATGGCATCAGATTGCCACGTATCTAGGATGCATACAGATGGGCTATGTTGTCGAGCCATACCATCGAGCAGTCCTTCGACAGTTCGGGCATGTGCAAACGATTCGGTGACATTGCTCTTAGCTACTGACCCTCGAGATAACTCAAGAAGGCCTTGCATCTGGCTAGGTTTTTTGGAGTGCTTGGTGTTGACGCCGATAGCCATCTCCTATCGAAGAACGGCTCGGCGCCTATGTGCTTGGGATTGTGCTCCCGTTATTTAGACTAGTACCGGAGCGCTCACATGTAGTCGCACAACCCCGTGGTAGACGATCCGGATACGTTAACACCACTACGACCGATGCCGCAGACTCGGATGACAGGATATTAGGAGTTGTGAGGACTATGATTGATCCCACAAGCAGTGAGATCCGTGACCGATCTATACCATATGTGGACTTGGGTTCCTTGCTTGATAGAGTGCACACGCTTATCAACGGTCGGTGATGACACGGGACCGTCTCATAGGAGGAATAGTGATGTGGACTATGTTTATGTTTTTTAATGTTATGAATTGTAAAAGCAGCTTTTTAGTATTTTTGTGGTAATGAAACTTGTAGCAAACTTTGTATAGCAGACTATGCTTTTGTGTGACTTGGTTTTCATGTTATTTTCTTATTGCAAACTTTGTATAACATAGGACATTTCATAGCAACATAAAAGAAGCATTCTCGCGGGCGCGAATATCATACATAATTTAAATGGCACGCTTCAAATACATGTTTTTAATATAATACAATCGAACTACTCCAAATGTATACTATCGAACTACTACCAACAACTCTAGCTTGAGCCTACAGATTCACCATATATGAAAGTTGTCGATTAATATATAGTAATTTCCACGCATTAGCAACCGATGAGCAATTGGTCCCAAACCCATGGCACATGGGTGCTAAAGGGTAACCATCACGTAAAAAACCTACAAATAAATTGAGATGCTGTCAATAAATAATTTAAACTAAATAATATGTCAACCAATTGTAAATAAGTGAAGTAAAGCAATCGAAAGTGATCAAACTGAATAAAGTGATCACCGCGTTTACTCTCCGATACAAATAATATGTGGATCATTTGGGGGGCGGTCCTCAATGGTAAGTAAGTGAAGCGGTGTTTTCTATCTAATACCATGAAAGCAATGTTGTAATATGATGCCACCAAATGTCCCATATCATTTGCATCAAACCAATATGCCTTGGGAGCACTAATGTCGTTATATTGTAGACTCGCGTCACTTCGTGCACACGATTACGCTCAATTAAGATACGGTGTATAATTCCCGGTTTGACATCAACTCCATCGACAAGTCCGCTCGAACCCTCGCCTCCATGACTCTTCATTTCTATACATAAACCCGGCTACTAAGACGAAAAACCACAATGACCGTCACCAATGATATTCGTATGCCCAATATGAAAGGGCCGAAATTCCTTCTGAATTATTGGGCGTAATTAATTACCACTAGCTTTCCGGCCCTCGCACGTGGTCGCACAACCTATTGAAAGTTAAACAGATTAAATTATAATGTATATATATATATATATATATATATATATATATATATATATATATATATATATATATATATATATATATATATATATATATATATATATAGCAAAACCTTATATAGCAATCCTTGGAAATATAAGGAAGATTAATACCCAATCTTTTCGCTAAGCCGGGCAACAGAAGCGAACGGGAGGTTGCTTGATGGACCAACCCTCGTATAACAATCCTGATCACAGGGGGAGCGCGCCTATCTATCATCGACTCCACATGCTCAAACAAACTAGATCACGCTTTTGGTTGATTTATCTTTTTTACCTTCG
>CM028381.1:8476631-8880780 GCA_013146195.2 Codonopsis lanceolata | reverse complement strand
CGAAGATGTGTGGGAGGCCCTTCAAACCTTATGTGAGAAAGTTTGCCAGGTGTCAAGATTCCTCCCTAAGCTAAGAATGTTAACGACTCGGTTTGAGAACACAAGGATGCAGAGATGAGGACATAATGTCATATTATGGAAGACTTCTTGATCATCTGCTTTTAGCCTTAGGAGATCCTATTACAAATGAGCGTCTTGTCGGTAAGATGATGAGGACTTTGCACGAAAGGTTCAATGTCAAGATATGTGCTATTGAAGAAGCACATGATATTGACAAGATGAGTTTTGAAAGATTGGTGGAATTCTTCAAAACTTTGAATTGAACCTAAGCGATCAAATAAAAAACAAAGGCAAAGGTGTCTCATCATCTTCCACACCTTTGGGAAAAACATTGCTATGCTATGCACCTATTGATCGTCATGTGATTTGCTTGAAATCCAAAGGACATTGATGAGTCGATTTTGGAGAAGAATCAATTGCTCTATTGACTACTAAATTCAAAAATTTTTTGAAAAATAAAAGTCAAAATAGAACTCCATCATCAAGCTCGAAAAATAATTTCAAACTGATTACTGTGAAATTTGTTCCCAAAGAACAATCCTTTCAATCCCTGAAAAACCCTTCACAAATCCTTTTGCTTCTAAGTCATCCTACAATGGTAAGAATCTTGATTCTATCCAATGTAGAGAATGTCAAGGTTTTGGACACTATGCAAACCAATGTGCTAACACTTTAAGAAAGAAAGGATTGAATTTTTACGCAACTTTGAGTGATAGTGATGGAGAAGATCCGGTGATCTTATCACCTTGAATGCGGTTTATGATTCGATTCGAGAAATACGGTTGGTTCAGCAAATGAGTCACCCGATGTTGCAACATCGGGGAGTAACATCGGGAGAAACATTGTGCGAAGCGAGGAACGATTTTTTGTTTTAATTCCACGATTGCGAGAGGATGATGGACATTCAGATTCAGATCTCTTTGGAAGGGTACAAGGAGCTGTACAAGGATTGGGAGAAAAGGGCTCATCAAGTCACACTACTTGGTAAGGCGAATGAAGCTGGCGAAAAAGGCCAACGAGGATCAAAAAGAATGCATAATCGGTGGAAGGAGTCCTAAGTAGAAAGGATGTGGAAATTGAGCGGTTAAAGGAGCAACTTGCTCAAGCGAAGCAACGACCAAGTGGAATTCGAGCAAGCAGAAGGTTGAAGATCGCTAAATTACAGTAACTCTTCGGATCGGTATTGGTTTTGTCCCTAAGGTGTTTGTGAAAGAAGGAGAAGGAACATCGGGAACTAAAAAACCGATGAAAGCTTTCTGAGCTGTTTTACGTGAAAAACCAAGAGTAAGAAGGAAAAATTATGTTTGTCACTTACGTCATAAGCACAGTCACATCTGACCTTTTTGCTTTACGAAAAAGGCAATGTATGAGAATGAAAAAAGGCAAGAATTCTTTGGAAAAGCTCATTGGCGAGCAGGATGAAGCAACCAATGCGCCGACCAATGCGGCAACATTGGCGAAACATTGGAAGCCTCATTCAAAGGCAAATCATAATTTTTCAAAAACCTCAACCCAAGCAGCGATCAAAAAATGTGGGTTCCAAAAACATGTGATGAAAAATGTAGAGCCAAATATTGTGAACCTTTTGATATACGCCTGGCGCCTCCATGTCACATGATGAAAAATGCAATGTTACATTTACTTCCTTAAAATCTCATGTTCTTTGGATCACGGTATTTCGATAGTGGTTGTTCTAGACATATGACAGTGCGGTGAGAATTTGAAGGAATATGTAAGTATTAATGGTGGTTACGTGACCTATGGTGGTGGTGCAAAAGGGAAAATTGTAGGTAAAGGAACATTGAACGTTGAAGGTCTTCCAAACCTCAAAAACGTTTACCATGTGGAAGGCCTTAAGACAAACCTGATCAGTATAAGTCAGTTGTGTGATGATGATCTTCAGGTAAGATTTGACAAACATTCTTGTGAGGTTCTTGATCATAATAACAAATGTCTTGACGGGTTTAAGATCGTCGATAAGCGTTACTTGTTCAACAATACCCATTCATGTCAAAAGCAAGTATTGATGTAACGGATCTACGGCACCGAAGCTTGGTCACATGAGTTTCGTAAAAGCTCGATGAGCTTGTGAGGCATGATCTTTGTCAAAGGATTACCAAATTTGGAAAGGAATTACTCAAAGGTATGTGGATCATGTCAAAAGGTAAACAAGTCAAGGCTTCACATCTTCCCATCACACAATGCTCCACTTCCGGATGTTTGGAGATGATTCATCTTGACCTTATGGGTCCCATTGAGGTAGAAAGCCTAGGTAAGAAAAAGTACACCTTTGTGCATTGTAGATGACTTCTCTAGATATACTTGGGTAATATTTTTAAGAGAAGTCTGAAACTTTTGAGGCTTTCAAAATTTGGTACACCCGTGTTATGAACTTGTATGATCTAAAACTCACTAGGATTAGATCAGATCATGGCACGGAATATGAAAATGCATCCTTTTCTAATTATTGTGCCTCTAATGGTATCTCTCATGAATTCTCTGCTCCCAAAACTCCACAACAAAATGGAGTGGCGGAGAGAAAAAACGAGGACATTACAAGAAATGGCTAGGGTAATGTTACATTCAAAAATTTGGCTAAAAGATTTTTTGAAGCTTTGAACAACTTGCTTGTCATATTGGAAATAGGGTTTTCTTGAGACCAGGTAGCACTATGACACCTTACGAAATATTTCTTGGGAAGAAACCTACCTTGAAATATTTTCATGTGTTTGGGTGCGTATGTTATCTGCTCAATGATAGAGATCAACTTTCCAAGTTTGACTCTAAAAGTGATAAATGTGTTTTTATGGGATATTCCACAAATAGTCGAGCATATAGAGTATTTAATCTTCGAACTAAGACTATTATGGAATCCATGAATATTGTGTTTGATGATTTAACCGGTCTTGGTCTCAAAACTTCGAGGAAGGCGTTTGGGGGTTTTGGATTTTGGAGACTTTGATCTGAATTAGGCTGAATCCGATAGTTCGGGGGGCGGACATACTGATTCAGCGGTCTGAGGTTGTTCGGATGAAAAAGTTCGGGAGTTGTCACCCAATGTTGTTCGGATGTTGTTCGGATGTTGCAACATCGGGAGAAACATTGTCTGAAGCGGCGAGGGAGAAGGCTGGAGCGATTCAAATCGGGAAGATGATCGGTCAGATTGGTGATCAGGAAATCGACATTCCCAGCAAGATTCAGAGAAACCATCCACTCACTCAAGTTATAGGTAATGTAAAAGATGGTGTGTCAACAAGAAAGAAAGGTAAAGTGGACTACAAGAAACTAGCATGCATGACCACTCTTGAATTTGATGATATACATGCTTCGTGTTTTGTTTCCCTGTTGAACCTAAAAATGTACAAGAGGCCCTTAAAGATGAAAGCTGGATAAATGCCATGCAAGAGGAACTAGATCAATTTTCAAAAAATGATGTATGGTATCTAGTTCCCAGACCCACTTCAATAAATGTTATTGGAACTAAATGGATTTTCAAAAACAAAACGAATGAAGTGGGAGAAATAATGAGGAATAAAGCTAGATTGGTAGCTCAAGGGTATACACAGGTTGAGGGGGTGGACTTTGATGAAACCTTTGCACCTGTAGCCCGTATTGAGTCTATCCGTCTACTTCTGGCAATTGCTTGTTTCCTTGACATTACTCTTCAACAAATGGATGTGAAGAGTGCTTTTTTAAATGGAATTCTTGAGGAGGAAGTTTTTGTGGAACAACCAAAAGGATTTGAGGACCCCCATAAACCTAACCATGTGTTTAAATTGAAGAAGGCTTTGTATGGTCTCAAACAAGCTCCTAGAGCTTGGTATGGTAGGCTTACAGATCACCTTCTACAAAGTGGGTTTAAAAGGGGAGAGGTGGATAAAACACTGTTCATTCAAAAACAAGATAAACATATTTTGATTGCTCAAATTTATGTGGATGACATCGTGTTTGGATCCACCTCCAAATCCTTGGAAAAAGAATTTGTGCATTGCATGACATCCACATTTGAAATGAGCATGGTAGGTGAATTGACATATTTCTTAGGCATTCAGGTCAAACAATCACATGAAGGGATGTTCATTTCTCAAGCCAAGTACTCTCTAAACTTGGTGAAGAAATTCGATCTTGAGAATGGAAAACATAAAAAAAACCCCTATGGGTACATCCGATAAGCTTAATAAAGATGAAAAATCAGAAAGTGTTGATCCTACCTTGTATAGAAGTATGATAGGGAGTTTGTTGTATTTAACTGCCACTCGTCCAGATATCATGTACAGCGTGTGTTTGTGTGCAAGGTATCAATCAAACCCCAAGGTTTCTCACCTAAAAGCTGTCAAAAGAATCATTCGATATGTGGGTGAGACCTTTGGCATGGGTTTGTGGTATACTAAGCATACGAACACCAATCTGGTTGGGTTCAGTGATCTTTGGGGTGGCAGTTTTGATGACATGAGAAGTACATCTGGAGGATGTTTTTATCTAGGAAACAATCTGATTTCTTGGTTTAGCAAGAAACAAAATTGTGTGGCTCTATCAACAGCTGAATCTGAATATATAGCTGCTGGTAGTGCATGTACACAACTTTTGTGGATGAAACAAATGATTCAAGATTATGGATTGCATAGTGACATTTTAATCATGTATTGTGACAACACAAGTGCTATAAGCATAGCTAAAAATCCTGTTCAACACAAAAGAACAAAGCACATAGATATAAGACACCATTTTATTAGAGACTTAGTTGAACAAGGCATTGTGTGTATTGAACATGTTGGTACAGATAACAATTTGGCTGATATCTTTACTAAGAGTCTAGATTTTGAGAGATTCATCAATCTTAGGAAATCTCTCGGTATGTGTGCCATGTAATCACTCACATTTAATTAAAAAAAAAAAAAAAAATTTAGGCATACTGCATTGTTGTCTAGGAGGGCACACTAGATCAAATCTGTTTGTATTTAGTACCTTTGAGCATGTGCAATGATTCATTCAAAATTTCTGTGATTATGTTGTAAAAATTCTTCTCACCTTCTCCCAAGAAGTTGTTGTGTTTGAGAGAAATCTCTCGTTTGCACCACAAAGGAAAGAGCTACCTTTCAAAAGTTTTAGGATCTTGGCAATTTGTCAATGTACCATGAAGTTTCGACTTGCATGGGTTGATCTTGACTAAATTGACTCCTCTGATTTGAGAAAGTGTGAAAGCTACCTAACGGAAAAGAGCTACCTATGAACAAGGTTGTGGCTTCCTTTCTTTTGGGACTATGGATTTTCGAATTTCATGGGTCGATCAAATGCAAAGTTGCCACCCTTGGTAAATAGTGTGAAAGGTTCCTAGTGGTGTCTTTAGCTTGAAATAAAGTAAAGCTAGTGTTATAGGGAAATAAAGTACCTATAATGTTTTTGGGAGAAATTGTGTTATTTGGTGAAAGAAAAATTGCAAATTCAAACATAAAATCACAGATTTTTTGGTGAATGTGATTTCCATTGTTGCAACATTGGGAACTGCAATCAGTTGATCTAGACATATCACTTGTGTGTATATGCATTCTTTCGATTGTTTTTTTTTTTTTTGCATATTTTAGACATACTGTTTAGGACATATAGGTGCATGTTATCAGCCTTCTTAATGTCTGTCCATCAAGTTTAATGCCTGTTTTGTTTATTGTTCTCAAAGTCATGATTTTATGTGGTTGTCTACTCTACTGTGTTGTTTCTTCATGTTTAGAACTGGGCTGAGTTTCTGTGATTATATGCTTTGTGGAGTCTCAACTCTGGTTAAGTATGTTTTTGTGTATTCCCAAAATATCTGATCAATTAAAAAATGTGTTTTTGAAATCAGATTGTAACTCAAATTGGTCTTATATCTCTCATGTCTCAAACAGCAAACTCATGTCTTACTCATATCAGATTGGTCAGCTTGTGGAGTTTGAATTTTGAATGCCTTGTGAAGTGTGCGACGGTTCATTTCACTGCCTTAATTACCAACGGCTAATTGCAATTAGTGGCAGGTTTAGTGAGTCTCACTTACAGGAACGTACGTAATTATTCACCCCAAAATCTCTTCAAAATTTTCCGGTGACTCTGTCTGGTCTCAGTTCGTCTCTCAAAAATTCTATCTCCATCATTCTGAGTTCTTCTCTCAGTCGACATCAATGGCATCATCTTCCAAAAGCCCTAAATTTTCGAGGTCGAATGTTGCAACATCGAAGACATCAGTGAGCCCCAATTTCTCGGCGACAGATGATCTGTCGAAGGCCATGGTTGTCTATCAACCAGTCCATGAACCTCTTACTATGATTCTCCCAGGGGAAAAAGGAAACGCAATAGATGTTGAAAATCCTGGAGATTTGTCCGGTTTTTCCTCAATAGGCAACCCTAGCTCTCGACGGTCCAAACGTCAACGCGGCATTCCGGCCAACTATGATGATCCCTCCCCTGCTGATGTTCAGGCCGCGAAGAAAAATAAAGTTGAGGCTGGCTTCTTCAAGGAACCAGTGATTCTTGCAAGCGATTCTGATGATGAGGATTTCGTTCCTCCTGCAGGTTCAATTCCCCAAACTCATGAAGCTTATGTCACCGGCGTCTCCACCATCTTCTCCAGTTCAAGACCCAGTTGAGGATGAAGATTATCCTATTCCGTCCCCAAGGGTAGTATTCCCTTCTGAATCTCCTCCCCCTCGTCGGAAATCATCAAAAGTTGCACCATCTGCCATTGATGAAGAAGTTGTTAGAAATTTAACTCGATTGCGCCAGGCTCGTGCTTCCTCATCAGGTCCTTCTCCCTCCGCTCCTCCTCCAACCGCACCTAGTCCATCGACTTCCTCAGAATTTGACGATAGTTCGATCGAGAACTATGCTACTCGAAAGGATACCCTGCTGCTAGTGAAGAATCTGATAAGTCTCCGGTGAAATCTTCAAGGAGACGCTCTGTTCGACTCAATGTTGCACCGATTGTTGCAACATCCAGAAAAAGAAACCCCTTGGTACTCCTCTCTCCTCTTCCTTTATATCTAAAGCTGCTTCTAGAAGATACAATATTTCACGCAATATCATTGATGAGAGGAATGTTTTGGATTCTATGTTAGATTCTTATAATCTGTCAGCCTATGTTTCTGAACGCCATCTTGTGACATCCATTTCATCTGCTGCCCCTTACTGTCGCGAAATAATCCATGAGTTTTATTCAAATTTGGAAAAACGAATTGCTGATTCTTGTGACTCTAGTTTTGAGAAAGTTTATGTGAGAGGTAGATGGTACTCTTTTTCTCCCAAAGTCATAAATTCCATGCTTGGTACTCATCCTTCTGGTATTCTTGATTTTAATGTCGACCTAAATCTGTGCATTTGTGAACTTTCGGGTGGTCGCATTTCATTGTGGCCAGCCAAAGGTGTACCTGTTAGTACTTCTCAGTTGTCCTCTCTCTACGCTTTTTTGCACAAAGTTTGCTGTGCAAACTGGTCTCCCTCAAAGAACACCAATGTTGTAACCGAAGAGCATGCTAAAATCCTATATCTACTCGGCTCTCAAAAACCGTTTGATCTTGGACTATATGTCTTTAGGAGAATAGCATCCATGGCAAGGGGTGACAAGAGGTCTCTCATCTTTCCTTCTCTCATATACCGTATTCTACTCTCTCAAGGGTACAAACCTCCTTCCTCCACTCGTCTATCACCTGTTCTTGAGCCTCTTCATTTTTCCTCCAAACTTTTAAAAGGGGATAGGCTCATCAATTTACCTCCGATCGGCTCGGATGCACCTCTCACGATCCTACCATTCACGATACTACAACATCTCCTTCAGTTCCTGTTTCACCTGTTGTTGTTCCTCCGAATGTTGCAACATCCAGTGCAACATCCACCCTGTTTGCCTCTCCTACGGCTCCTATGTCGGTTGTCTTTGTCAAAGAGCAACTGCGTTTGATACAGGACCAGCTCTCTCACCTTTCTGCACATCAGGCCTTTCTCACTACTTTGGCTGCACAGTATTCCTCCTGGCTGGGGCAACATTCTGGTCAAATAGGGGGTGAGGCTGCAACAAGAGTTGGTTGTGATGCTGAAGATGCAAGTGATGATGTTCCTGAATCTGGTAGTGCTCCTGAGACAGCAAAATGATCTTCTGAAGGATAATTTGATGTATTGTGGTTCTGATTTTATGAAACTAATGTTGATGGTTGGTAAAACATTTACTTCATTTGGTCTGTAATAATTAGGGTAGACATTTGAGATTCATGTAACATGGTTTGATGGTGACTGTTGTTAGTTGATCATATCTCAGCTTCTATATTTCTGATCTTCGTTTCAGGAAATGTCCATTCATGATCTTCTTGCAGGTCTTGTGAATTTGACCAAGAATGCTCGGACAAAGGGGGTGATTGTAAGGGTAATTTAGGCATTGCCTAATTTATCTTGTCTTCACTCTCTTGGTCAAAATAGAATTTTATATTGGAATTATTGTAGTAGGATTTAATTAGGATTCTTTTTTAGATTTAGGTGATATTTTTGGTAATTAAATCTTTGCATAAGTGTTTAGTTATTGATGGTATCAAATTAGGAAACAAATCTTGTATATTTGTTGGTTTAATTTCTTTCCTAGTAGGATGTGTTGTTTTGCCGTGAATATGCAGGATTCCTTGGTGTCTTGGATTCAAGTCGTTGCAGCCTATATATATAGCAGAAGTCGAGCAGCTTGGAGAAAAAGCGAGAGCATATAGAAGATATTGGTTTGAAGTCTTTGTGGCGAAAAGAGAGTTGATCCGTTTTCTTGTGTGCCGAATTAGAGAAGAGAGATCAACACCTCATATACAACGATCGTTCTGCCGTGAACATACCTGCTGCAGTTTAATATCTTCAGGAACACAGCCTTGTGTTTCCTGAAGCTGTTGTTTCGAAGCTTCCAGTTTGCATGTGTTTGGAAGCTGTTTTTAGTCTTTGATTATTTTCTTCCCACGTTTGGTCTGATAGTTTATGTGGGTTTTGTGATCTCCAAGATTCTATATCTTGTGAGATTTTTGTGTAAACTGTTAAGGTTCAAAAACAGTTTTGAGTTTAATATAATTTGTTGCCTTGAGGCTTGATCTACAAGATTGATTCTTGTAGATTGTTTTTGTGTGATTTTCTGTCTTACTAAGTCTGTTTGATTTCAAATCACAAAACAAAACTTCCGCTGCAATTTTACGTGAACACTTTCAGTTCACATTGTTCAGACCATTGTTGCAACATTCACTGCAACATTGACTGTAACATCGTTCCATATTGAGTTTCCGGGGCATCGCGTTCTTTCAAGGGAGATGAAAATCAACTGCTTCTCGCCGGCGAAGGAAGGAAAGTGACTTCTGGGTCGACCATGGAGATTGCTGGAAGCCGAAATCGAAACTATTGGAGACAGGGAGGAAGGGACCGACTGGATCTGAAGCAGAAGGGTGAAGTCGAAGGGCGAACTTGGCGCGAACTGAGGGAGAGAGAAATTGATGTTTGGCTTAAAGGGAATAATTGTTATTTAAAGGGACAAAATAGGGATTTCACTCATATTTAACGGTGGAGCTAACGGTCATCCAAAATATGGGCATGCTTGCATTATTAATTTAGTTCAGTGGCCTCATTGCAAGTTTTTAACTTTCAGTGACCGTCTTGCAAGTTTTTGAAAAATTAGGTGGCCAAACGAGGGGTTTTGCGTATATTCAAATGATTGGGATTATCAAAGAGAGAATAAAAGTGAGAAAGTGAGGATGCTTATTACATACTCCCTTCATTTCAAACAAATAGTTTATTATTTTATTTTGAGAAATTTTATTTAAAAAATTTTATTTCTAAAATTAAAATATAAAAATATCAGTTTATTATTAATAGGATAAGAAAATATTATTCATTTCAAAAATTAACTTTTAAACGAGAACTTTTACCCCAAAACAAAGTGATCGTTGTCTTGGATGGATTAAACAAGAGGAGTTAAGAGCAACCCCATTGTTCTATTTGAAGAACTTCTTATTTTTGGGGAATTGCAATAAGTGGCCATTAGGAAAGAAAAAATCGTTTTTACTTCTTATTGAGGAACCTGCAATTACATAGGAAACGGTGAGAAAAGTTGAGGGGACATCTCGGGTGTGAGTGAGGGTGGGGTGGTGGTTTTGTTTTTATTTGATGATGTAAAATTTAATATTTTTTTATGTAAGAAGTTGTGCAAGAATATTATACAATGAGAAGATATATTCTTAAGTGAGTAAGAAAATAAAAAATATATAGGTGTCAATGGGACTCAATTAAAAAATTATATAAGAAGTTGTTGTATATTTTAACATTGAGGATGCTCTAAGTCAATATAATTGAGGGCAGGGCTGGAAAGTTTTCTGGTAGCCATTGTACGCACGTGTGAAAGAATTAAAACGCACAGGGGGATCCCACTTTTCTTGTTCTTATTTTTCTTTTTCTTTTCAAAATCCTAAAGCTTCTGATTTTATTTGGCTGACGAGGCTGTCCATGTGGCATACCACCTCACATTCACATTCTGTAGTGTATCATCAATATAGGAGTGAAACTTACCCATTTGGATATCTACTCTATTTGGTCCGTTTAAGGGTGAGTCCCAATTTGTATACCAATACATTATTAATACTTATCGAAAACGTTTTTCTTAAATTTTGATCTTCGGTAGTTTTGGAAAAATGTAGTTAACTCAAAATATTTTTCGAATTAACGAAAAATGAAGACTTGTTTTTAGGAGAATAATTTACAGATTTATTTTTCGTAAGTTATTTTTCGTAGGTTCGAGCACCCCTTCACCTTCTTCCACAGTTATACATATTGTAGAAACTCGCACATTTTAGATTTACTTAAAACTATTAAGTTAAAACAACTAGTTTGTACTTGTCCAAATCCTTAAAACGATATTAACTTAGACTTTGTATCAAGTCTAAATCTATTTGTTGAATCTTCAGCAGATAAAATATCATATTATGTTTAAATACTGAATATATCTCTTTTGACTTTGGTTAAGTAGCCTTCTTACTTGTTACATTCCACCTGCTTAAAGCTTAAAGTCATTAGCAACTAGCAACCGCTGATAACAATGTCGTGCCTGCTTATACACTCGAATTTTTCTATTTGTTGAAACACTATATCCGTTGAAATATTTGACCTTCACGCGTTTATTATAAAACATTATTTTGGTTGATTTTTTCAAACAAAATAACTATTCACATGTCTGTCAATATGAAACTTTCATGCATGTCTTAAATGTTCTCTATATATTCAAATATAACTAATCACTCTCTTTAATATTTCGTGCTAGGGTATACTCTTTATCTCTTACAGTTTGCATGATTTCTGATCATTCAATGATAGATCGTGATCATCATTTCGTTAAGAAATTCAAGATTCAACATTGTTCTCTCAAACGGCAACAATTATGGACATCTCTATAAAACGCTTAAAGCAAAGATTGAAGAAAAAACCTTTTGCAGAACTACGTGCTCAAGCATTCAAAAATCTCAAAATCCTCTAAACACTCAAAAAGAGACAAACATGTTGAAACATTCATTCAAACCCAAAACTTCAATCTATCCTTGAAGAGCTTTTTCACCCAAACATTTACTATATAATCTCTCACATAATATTTTTTTTCTAGTTTATGTTTGAATAATCACTTATCAATTGTTCTTTTATTATTTCAAATCCTTAAAGGACCTCTGATTGTTGCACGAGTTTGATTTTTGCTAGATCAAACTCCTCAAACACTTGTCTTTGTTATACATAGATCCGTTAGTAATCACCTAGAATTTCATTATATTTAGTGCATTTCAAAATCCAAGTTTGACCAACTTGGTAGTGGACGTAACAATTTTTTAACATTGTGAACACTCAAAATACTATTTTCTGCTATCTACTGTTTTTATTGTTCATACACTTAAGCAGTAGCTATTTACTTAAATGTTAAACAGTTACATTCCTAAATTTTTTACATAGCTGATTTTGTACATTATAATTCAATTCAGTCCCTATATTTAATTGATCAAAAGAAAACTAAATCAAACTATTTTAAGTTCAGCAGCTGTTATTTGCTGATTTTAAATCAGCTACTGAAAACTTATCTTTTTCCCTGCAACTCTTAAAGGTTTTCAAAACAACCCCTCAAGTTTTTAAAAATGCTATTCACCCATTCTAACCTTATATCGTTGCCTACTGGACTTACACATATTTACATACACACACAATATTACACTCAACAAATAATTTTTTAAAAAATATAAATTGAGTTTATGCACACTATTTATAAATTATAATTTTAATAAATACACACTACGTCCTAAAATTAGTGTCCACTATATTATTTAAGAACGTCTCAAACATTATTCATTTTTTTTAAAACAATTTTTTTCATATCAATCATCAATTTTTTAATTTGTATTCGTGAGATTAAAAAATGATGGACTTTATTGATTTGACACCACTAATGATAAATTGAGGGTTACTAAAGAAAAAATTACTTAAAGTTCAACACTATCTTATATTCAATATGTGCATTAATATTAAAATATATTTTTTGTATTTATTCATAAATTGTTTTTCGTAACATTTTTCGTGCATTTGCCAAACACTAAAAAATATTTTTCGACATATTTTCAAACATTCAAAAATATTTTTTTTTCATTTTTTCAGAAATCATTTTCCGCGAAACAAACAAAACATAAGTTTGTTAGATAATCCGCTTATGAGTAACTTGCAAATTTGTTAGATAATCAACCAAAACAACAAAAGCAAAAACGTGTGTAACACAATCTTACAAATTTTTTTTATAAGATAGCTTTTTTTTATCTGATTCATTTTATAAATTTAGATCCGCAAGATGGTTTTAGATAACACCTATTCAACAACAAATTTGAATTCAAATTTAAAACTATAAAAAAAAAAAAAAACTATGAAAACACTGCAAGTCAAACATGGCCATAAAAGTAATTTCGAACATCCAATTCCATTCCTTTTCGACCATTGGATGGACGGAGGAACGGTGAATGAAGACTATCTCTTAACCGTAATGATGAATTGATGATGGCAATGACTTACAGGCAGAATGAGAAAGACAAGACAATCAAAACGCTTGTTACTGTGTGAACACATTCGATCAAAGTCCAAACAGTACACTACCCATATAAAATGAACAATCCCATCTCCTCCCTCTGTTCTTCTTCTTCTTCTGCTCCTTATCTGAAATCTCTCCTATTTCTCAGATTAATGCACCCAAATTCCATGCATTTCTCAATCCCGAATCCAAAATTGTTATTATGGGTCTTCTTCTTCATCAATCTTTTGCAATTTTCCTTTTCTGATCCTCGGATTTCAGAAGCCGGCCTCTTCTGCGGCACCGCCCGGCCACCGCCAAACACCAGTAACATCCCCACCTTTGTTCAAGAAATGGAAGCTCTCTCCCAACGCGTCACCAATAACGATTGGGGGACCTACCACGTTCCCAACTCTGTCCCACCCATTTACGGCCTCGCCCAGTGCTTCCAAGATCTCTCCCACACCGACTGCCTCCTATGCTACGCCGCCAGCCGTACCCGCCTCCCTCGCTGCCTTCCCGCCATCTCCGGCAGCATCTACCTCGACGGCTGCTTCCTCCGTTACGACAATTACAGCTTCTTCAACCAGACTGTGGACCCCAGTAGAGACACCGTCAATTGCAACACCACTTTGGGGGAGTGGGGAACAGATGATGAAAACAATGGGGCGCTGGTGGAATTTATGAATAGTACGAGGGTGGTGGTTGAAAATGTGACTGAGATTGCGGTTAGAAATGGAGGGTTAGCGGTTATGGAATATAAGGGCGTGTTTGGATTGGCACAATGTTGGAAGACTTTGAGCAGTGATGGGTGTAGGGAGTGTTTGGAGAAAGCTGGGAAGGAGGTGAGAGGCTGTTTACCAAGTAGAGAAGGAAGGGGTTTGAATGCTGGGTGTTATTTGAGATATTCTACTCAGAAATTCTTCAATGATGAATCCCAAACAAGGCATAATACTTCTGGTAAATTAAAAAAATTATCTTATAATTTTTATATTATTAGATTTCCTTTGATTGCAATTCTTTAGTTGATTTTGAGGTGAAAGTTTCAATCTTGATTCTGGGTTTTTCTCCAACCGTCCCATAGCTTGCATGATTTGAAACCGTGTGTAAGTTGTACTCTGTGACCTATGGGTTGCATTGCCAACATAATTTGGCAATGTCGTCAGACTATAGCTTTTGTGAGTTAAACCTGTGGGCAAAATGTTAGAAAAAACCGTCTTAACATATCTCCCTGACCAACCTATCATGTGTTGGTGGACTGAGCTGCGAAAGAGAGAGGTTCCGTCTTACTATATGCCAAACTCGATCACTAGGTATGGTGGGCGAAACTCGACCACTATGTTATGGCGGGCGGGACAAAACTCGACCACTACTCACTAGGTTACTGTGGGCGAAACTCAACCATTGTGTTATGCGGGCGGGCGAAAGTCGAAACTCGACCATTGTGTAACGGCGGGCAGGCGAAACTCGACCATTGTGTTACGGAGGGCAGAGCGTTTGAGTAATTCATTTCTTCAATGACCATTCAACCTAAGACTTTGGTTAATTGGTATTTTTTTTATTTATAATTTTTTTGTCTGTTTGAGTAAAGTCTTACTCATTGTTTTTCTTGCTGGTGCTGGTTAGGTACTAATTTAAGATTCCCAAGATTGTCCACTTTCCAGTTTTGTAATTTAGTTGAGTGTGGGTCTTTTTCTTATACCTTTTCATAGTTATGACTTTTGAGGATGTTGAATGCCTTGATTCAATTTTATGCGGTGAAGACTGAAGAGAAGACTTTTGGTTAATTTTGTCCTCTATTGTTAACTGGGATTTGGTGTTAGCACATGGAATGCATGCGCTCAGGCGTGTTGGTGTTATTAGATTTATAGTCAGCAATGTGATGGTTGTTTTCTCTTTCAGGCGTGTTGGAGACGGGGTCTAAAGTAGCTATTGGTTTGTCTGTCGTGGCCTTCTTCATGATGTTACTCTTGGCCGGATACGCAGCTTACACACGATTATCGAAGTTGAAGGGTGTGATTTTATAACTTATCCAACCAAAACATTAAAGAATATTAACGATTCTGAAATAATTATTGTGATTTTACTAATGTATGTAACCTCGTTTTGCTTTGGCACAGAACACAACACTCTAGGTCAGATATCAAATTCATTCCATAAAGGAGGAAGTTTGAGCTTCAAGTACGAAACTCTTGAGAAGGCTACAGATTATTTTAATATTTCAAGTAAAATAGGCCAAGGAGGAGCTGGTTCTGTTTTCAAAGGGACTCTTCCCAATGGTCAGGTTGTTGCAGTGAAGAGATTGGTTTTCAATACTAAACAATGGGTGGATGAGTTCTTCAATGAGGTGAATTTGATCAGTGGCATTCAACACAAGAACCTTGTGAAGCTTTTAGGTTGTAGCATTGAAGGCCCTGAGAGCCTTCTGGTTTACGAGTACGTGGTAAACAGAAGCCTCGATCAGTTCCTTTTCGGTATAGGTTTTTTCTTCTCTATATTTGATTGCATATTTCAAATTCTTGATAGTATTTCTTAACCACAAAATGAAAATTCTTTTTGCAGAAAAGGAGAAGGTACAAGTTCTTAACTGGAAACAGCGTTTTGAGATTATGCTTGGGACAGCTGAAGGGCTTGCATATCTTCATGGAGGTACTCATGTAAGGATCATACACAGAGACATTAAGAGCAGCAATGTTCTTCTTGACGAGAACCTCGCTCCAAAGATTGCTGATTTTGGCCTTGCTAGGTGTTTCGGGACTGATATAAGTCATCTAAGCACAGGAATTGCTGGCACATTGTAAGTAAAAGTTCTATTAAGTGTTACATTAAACCTTTATCAGGCTGGCAATATCGAGATATGAAAAAAAGCTTATTTTGTTTGAAATAAACCAATTGTGAAATTTATCCAGAATTGATAGCATTAGTAACAAGATACTTTGTTCAGTACTCGCTTCTTTGTGTTTATTTATATTTTATAGCTATATCTGTCAATAATGCATTATCTTCGATGACGTAGAGGGTATATGGCCCCCGAGTATTTAGTCCGCGGGCAGCTTACAGAGAAGGCTGATGTTTATAGTTTCGGAGTACTGGTTCTTGAAATTGTATGTGGCAGGAAAAATATTGCCAATATGGAAGACTCGGGTCCCCTTTTGCAAACAGTAAGATTCAAACCCATATCAACCCAACCATCCTTTGTTTAAATTCAAAATTAAAACGAGGTTATTGATCAAATTAATTATGTTGGCATCAGGTTTGGAAGCTTTACCAAACCGGTAGCTTGGCTGAGTCAGTCGATCCTTGCTTGAAAAATGATTTCCCTGCAAAAGATGCATCAAAGGTGCTTCAAGTTGGGCTTCTCTGCGCTCAAGCTTCAGCTGCTTTAAGACCGTCAATGGACGACGTTGTTCATATGTTAAGTAATGAAGACAGCGAAATTCCTATCCCAAATCAGCCTCCATTTATGAATGCTCGAATGCTCCATCCAGGCAGCACCTCCAGTGGTTCTTACGGTATGAACAGTATAATATCAAGCGCATTAACGAAAATGGAAACATCTTACACTTCTACAGAATCCTCTGTTGTGCCAAGTTCTGGCGAACCATCTACAAGTGAATATGGTCCTTCTGTATAAAGGTTTGATAATATTTTGGAGGAAATTTTGGTAGGTTATCGATTCATTATGTGAAAGCAACGAGAACAAATTCATCTACCGATCAGTGTCGTAGTTGAAAACTGGACCGTTTTTCTTTCATAATTTCATTCTTTCTCCGGTGTCGTACTTGAAAAGTGGTTCCTTTTTCTCAATTTCATTCTTTCTCGAGTAACAAAATGCATTGAAGTCTTGTATAATACGATCCAAGTAATGTATAGAACTCCTAACACTTGTATTTTCTATATACAATTTTTTTCCCTCTTTCCTTTCCTTTGGTTTAGTATTTTTTCCTGATTTGGTAGGTATATGGCCTAAGTCGCCTCCTCGGACTTGTCCCAGCATTCTTCAGCTTCAGGTGCCGATTTAAGAAAGGTAAAAACTTGGACAATACGATCTTACATTATTACAAATAATTTTTGTAAGACAGATTTTTTTTATCCGAACCATTGTGTTAGTGGGTTAAGATGTGGAAGAGTAGGATTCCGTCTTACGAATTAAGATCCGTAAAACGGTCCTACTTGATATATATTCCGGTAAGAATCAGAACTAAATCCAAAGCATTCTTCAAGTGCCAACTATAAGAACCGAAACTAAATCCAATGCTTGGCGAAGAAACAAAACTACCATGCATCTTGTTGTGTTGGCGGGGCCGCGGGGAGCGGTGGGGTTGGCTTGGAGAGGTTGTCGAGTAATGGATTGATGCGAAGGCAGAAAAGAGGCTTTAGACTAATTAGAGACAATATTTGGTGGTTTTGTGGTTACTTTTTAGGAGAAAATTGTTGATCGGTCCTTTTTCCGAGTTTATAAATGTTTTTTTAATCATTAAATTTTAATTTTGTAAAATCGTTTTTAAAATACCCTTAAAAGAAAAAGAACGACAGCATGTCGTATTGTAATACCTCATCCCATATTTCATAGGTGTAAAAATTATGTGTAATTTATAAAGTGACCACATGGTTCGGTCTTGATGGGACGTTAAGGATTTAAGTGGGAGAGATGATAATACCTCATCCCACATCGAATAAGGTGGCTACACTTTATTACTGGGTATCAACATCATTCATGAACTTTTGGGTCGGCTTATGGTGGGCCTATTGACCTAAGGTACCGCTTAGTGGACCAATGTGCGGGCTACAAGTAACGGATCAGACTTTCGGGCTCGGGAGTTACATGTACGGATGAAGGATGGGGTATTACAATCTCCCCCACTTAACTCATTAACGTCCCATCAACATCATCTATGAACTTTTGGGTCAGCCTATGGTGAGCTTATTGACCTAAAGTGCTGCTCAGTGGGCCAGTATATGAGCTACACGTAACGGATCGGACTTTCATGCTAGGGGAGTTACACGTACGGATGAAGAGCGAAGATAGTGAGAAGGTAGGATGGTGTTGTTTTTCTTCATCTTGAATTCAATTATTCTATTTTTTTGTCCTCCTAAGTGGGACATGAGAATGGATGAACCTGAAAACTCAAATTTTATAAACCTCATCTCTACTAGTGGGCCACCCCCTTTAGGGAGAAAATTCAATTATTCTAATATATTGCTATAATTTTGGATACAAAAAGATGAATAAATTTGAATCATTTGTTGATCGTGTACAAGAGTGAAAGGATATGAAGGTCTAATATATTAAAATTTGTAGCGCGATACATCAATTGAGTGCTTAATTTAGTGCAGCGTGATATATAATTGGATTACGTAATTTAAATTGATACATCGCGATGCAAATTTTGATATAACATGATACAAAATTTAATTAAATAATTTAAATTAATGTATCGTAATACAACGTGATGATATATTAAATTAATTAATTTAAATGTATACATCTCGATATAAAATTTGATGAAACATGATGTATTAAGTGAGTCATTGTAGCACATGTTCGATTTATTAAAAGTATGGTAACTTTTTTCATCAAAAATATCTTTTTGGAATTTAAAAAAGAAAAGGTAATACTAGCTTTTTAGCAATTGTCCAAAGTGGATTGCACGAATTTACCCCTTATTTAAATGGCAAATGGGGCCCAAAGTCATTGAAATTGTTTGCATAAAAATAGACAGGTGGCCTTAGATTTTGATGAGCATCTTTTATACTCCCTTTATCCCTAAATAATCGTTCTGATTGATTCGGTACATAGTTTAAGCAAAAAAATTGACTTAATTATTTATATTGATTTAATGTGTAGTTTCCTTTAAAGCCCATATGTATATGACCTATAATTAAAGTAGAGTGAAAAAGTAATGATAAAGTGATAAAAATGATGTTCTAAAAAGGTAAGTTTTAAAGTGGACAATTATTTTAGGACGGACGAAAAAAGAAAGGATGAGGATAATTTTAGGACGGAGGGAGTACTCCCTCCGGACCTATATATAAGCAAAAAATATCAAATTTTGATGGACTCAAATATAAGCAAAAATCATCATATTAAACTCTATTCACAACTTTCAAGAAGTTTGGTACCAAAAATACCCCTTATTAATTCTTTTGTTTTTCAAGATGTGTGCACATTCTCTATACACAAAGAGCCACTAATTATAAAAGGAGTTATAATGAATTGATGACAATAAGTTAATATTGCATAATTGTCATCAGTTTTGAGTGGGATACTTAAAGGTATTTTAGTAAGTATACTTTTGTTTTATATAAAATTAAGACAATTTAACTAATTTAACTTACTTTCTTAATCTGTGTGAAATCGATTAGTTTTGTTTATGTATAGGTCCGGAGGGAGTACATGATTTTCAACCGCTTTTTCTTTTGGATGATAATATTTACTATTACATCAGATGTTCTATTAATGGGATCATTATTTTTTACGTTACATTAATTTGGTCCGTATGAATTATGATACATTGATACTCCAGTATCCCTTTCATTTTCTAAATTATTTGTCCTTTGACTTTTTAGAATCAAATTAATTATTTTATTACTGCAGCTATAATAAATAATTTTTTAAATTAAATTTTGATCCATTGACGGTTTAATTTTTATTTTTAAAAGCAGTCTTATTATGGTTACGACATATGATAAAGTAGAATCTAAAAAATTAAAGATAAAAATTATGATTAACACGTGTTATAATTCAATTTTACTTAATTCTTATTATTATTTTCAATAGGGCGACGTTATTTTCACAACAATTTTTATTTATCCACTATATCTTTAATTTTTGTATTAAATAAATACATATTTGGATACAACTACTCCTTATAATATTTTTTTATAATACAATATAACTTTAGTCATAAAATTAATTAATAAAGTAATTACAAAAAGTAAAAATAATAATAGAATAACTATATTGTTCATAAGTGTTTGAACTAAAAAATAATATAATTAAAATGTAATTAGGAAAGTAACTTGATTAGTTAACTTAAAATGAACAAATATTTAAGGTGTAATTTTGTCCAAACATATATTTATTTGATACAATAATTAAGGATGTAATAGATAAGCAAAAATTGTAGTGGAAATAAGCATCTCTTTTAAATATTGCAAAACATGTACTCCCTCGTTTTCAAATAATTGTCCTCTTTTCATTTTTTGTCTGTTAAAAAAATTTGTCTTCTTTCAAAACTTTCTTTTTTAGAAAAAAAAAACATTTTTATCACTTTACTATTACTTTTTATACCTATTTTAATTATGATCACATCACATAAACGAGGATATTAAAGAAAATCACACATCACACTAATATTTATAATACATCTAATTATTTTTTAAAACGACGTGTCACGTCAAAGAAACCAATAATTTAGAAACGGATGGAGTAATTCATAGTACCAATTTATTTTTGTCTTAAGGGAGCGTTGGAATTGATCAAACATGGCCTCTTATATTTTGTGAAACCTCATTTCTATTACTAGACTATCCATTGAGACTTAACAATGTTTATTTGAAAATATTTATCTAAAAAAAGATCAAAACACAGTGAGAAGTTTTCTTGTAAAACGAATCATTCTTACCCAACCTATTATGTATTGATAAATTAAGTTATAAGAGAATAAGACTCTATCTTACAATTTAAAATTATCCATAAATCGTGGCACATAAGTTTTTACCGATAATTTAGAACAATAAGATAAGTGTGGATAATATTAAAGAGACCAGATTGATAAATGGAGGAGGGCTAGGCCTTGTTGATTGATTGATAATTTGATATACATCGTTATCTGACAGATTTCTTTCGTTTTCAGTTGGTCCCAACCACAAGGACCAGGAGAGATATAATATAAAGTTTAATTTGGCTTTTTAGAGGCGAATTTATCGGAAAGTTATTGTGGATAGGCCAGGCCTATGGCTATCACCAATGTGACTCGAAAAGTTGATTACCTTGATTTTTGGAATAATTACGGTTGATTTATTTTTTAAAGTTTTAATTCGTTTTAGTCTTGTATATTTTTTTTAATTAGAAAATGATATTTTTAAAGGTAAAATAATTGTGAGACCTTTAACGAACCTAAAGCATACTACACAAATATACCGTAATTTAAAATTTTATGCACCACGATTCAAAAAAATTATGCATTGCGATTCAATTTTTTTTAAAAAAAAATGCACCACGATTCAAAAATATATGCACTACGATTCAAAAACATATACATTATTTTTGTACATTGGTTTAGTAGTTTAATTGTGTAATCTAATTGTACCACGATTCATCAATGTTTATATCGCGATTCATCAATTTTATTACATTATTTTTTACACCGCGGTTCAATAGTTTAATTGTGTAGTCTAATTGTACCGTGATTCATCAATGTTTGTATCATGATTCATCAATTTTATTGCATTATTTTTTTTTTACCACGATTCAATAGTTTAATTGTGTAATCTAATTATACCACGATTCATCAATGTTTGTACTGCGATTCATCAATTTTATTGCACAGCGATTCAATAGTTTAATTGTCTTGTCTATTTGCACCACGATTTATCAATTTAATCCAATGTTTTTACACGACGATTCAAAATAGTTTAACTACCTAGTCTAATTAGTGATTGCACCGCGGTTCAAAATCATAATGAAACATATCATGTCCTCAGTCTTCTTCTTCTTTCTCCTCTGTCGTAAGCCTTCTTATTCTTCCTCCTTCGCCTTAGTCCTCTACTGTGAAAATCCTCCAACCCAACACATTTTTATTAAGGTCGATCCCCGTTTCGTTGCACAACAATTGTGATTTTCGAATCCAAAGTGTATTGCCGAATTCCAGAACAATATTTGAAAAAAATGGTCTTTTACGATTTAAAAAAAAAGATAGACTTTTGGGATTAAAAACTTTATAAAATGGATAAGCCAAAATTTTACCCTTGATTTTTGCTTTTACATTGTACATACTACATAGTAGTATTACTATACATGGGAAACACAAAAAGTTACTTTTGGATGAAATGACCACAACATCTTTAATTAGAATGAGGCGTGTTACGAAACAAATTTTCGTATCACAATCATTAATTTTAATTGCATAATCTAATTTTGTTTATGATGCATCAATTTTTGCATCGCGATGCATAAATCAATTTTAATTAGTTAATCCACTTTTGCATCGTGATGCAAAAATTGTTACGAAACAGACATTCATCTACTTTCTTTCCACTACACAATCAACAAATTATTCAAATTTATATGAATCACAAATCCAATTGATGCATCACGAATCACAAATAATGTATTATGATTCAAAATTGATGTATCCAGATCAAACAACGAAAAAAAATATTCAGGCATCATCCAACAGCTTACATGCATAACAACACAAAACACAAAATATAAGAGTTTTATATTACTAAATATATTTTGCATCACACAAATACAAATAATGAAAGAAGAAGAAGAAGAAGAAGAACAACAACAACAACAACATATATAAATTAGTAAAAAAGTAGGGTAAGGAAGAAACAATATGTAGTAACTAATGCTCTTCCTCACTACCCAACTCTATACTTTCTTTCCATTTTTTTTTACGTCTTCGGGTGAACGAGAGAGAAGAAGAAGAAATTTACAGTGTTCTCTGTATTATGGGAACATTTATTTCAAAAATAGCCTTTTGCGGTTGAAAAAAATAACAAGGGACTGGAGGAGTTATAAATTTGGGAAAGTGGACCAGTGCGAATTTCACCCAATTTTGTTTTTAAGTGAAATTCGGGTAGGTCGCTTTTGTTTTAACCGCTACATCATTTATGTATTTTTTAATTGAAATATTATTTATGATACTTTTTTTAATAATGTAAATAATTATGCAATTTTTTTATGCATGATTTGTGCATCGTGACGTATGATTTTGAATCGTGATGCATGATTCCAAATCGTAATTGTCATTTCAATTACATAACAACCCATCGCGAATCCAAATTGATGTATCACAATTCAAACTAGCCAAATACACGTGCGCGTGGTAAATATTAGTTCCTGCATCGCGATGCATCATTTTTTATGCATGATTTGTGCATCGCGATGTATGATTTTGAATCGTGATGCATGATTTCAAATTGGTAACTGTCATTTCAATTACATAACAACCCATCGTGAATCCAAATTGATGTATCACAATTCAAACTAGCCAATTTTCATTTCATAGCGATGTATCACGAAACAAAATCAATGCGTTGTGATTCAAACTGGTTTCATGTGCATTCTTCCACCTTCTTCCTCTTCCTTTGTTGTAAGCCTTTACTTGTTCCTCCACCCCAGCTTAGAGATACATAATTCATTCCAGTGTCATTCTTATGGAATCAAAAAATTCGTTTATCTTTCATTACTCCAACATTCTGATTTTCGAACAATTTAGGAAGCATACGCTGTAACTGTGGAAGAAATGTTGACCGCAATTGTGGAATGAGACAATTTGAGATTTTAGGAACAATATTTTGAAATTACCTTTTATTGGTTGAAAAAAAGGGAAGATTGCAACGGTTAAAAACTTGAGAAATGATAATGGCCAACAATTTTTTCATTTGTTTTCCATGCCAATACAAATGTGGGTCCTTGGAATCGCTATTTACGAATCAAAATTCAAACAAATTATCGCTATAAGAGTCCTACAATTCTAAGCCATCTGAACAAGTCCATATTAGGTCATCTCCGATTGAAATTCTAATTAGAGATGTCAATTTCAAACCGGATCGTGGGTGCCCGAACTCAAACAAAAATTTGATGGTTATTAACTAGTTTGACTATATATAAGGCAGGTAACGGTGAATAACTGAAATAAAAAACTGGGAAACGGTTAGGTTTTGGTATTAGTAGTATGCTCGCCCCATTCCTTGAACCGTTACTCGAATTGTTAGTAATATAAACTCTATCCATGTTTATACAAGTATTTATCATAACTTATGTACATACTCTCTATGTTCTAAAATAAATGACGTTTTAGAAGAAAAAAAATTGTCCCAAAATAAATACGTTAGGAATTCAAAAAAAAAATCCATATTTTACCAAAAGGACCCTTATTAATTACTCTCTAAATAAATTTGTTGGTCAAATTTTGAGAAAAATTAAGATGATTTAAAGAGGAATGTTAAAAGGAAAGAGAAAAATAATCATGCAACTTATCAACAATAGTTTCACTTTAATAATGGTAGATCAGTCTTTTTATAATATTCCTTAATATGTGTGCAAATTTCTATAACATTATTTATTTTGGGATGAATGGAGTATATGTAAGATGGAAAACATAAAACCCACAACATTATTCACAACCACTTGAATTTGCGTCTCAGTATGTTTAGTCGCTCACTCATCTTCATCACTTCATGATTTGCATCTCTGGTAATCGGTAGAAAATTTATGATCCATCAAACCTACCTGTAAATATCAATAAAAATTGATCAACCAAACACTACTGACATCCCGATAATTTTCGTTTATCTTTCTCTCTCTCTCTCTCTCTCTCTCTCAATGTTTGCATATGTCGACAAACAAATTTGAGGTAAAAATCGTATGGTTTGAAAAAAAGAGTTTTTGATTTAATACATACTTGCTCCATGACATGGGGTTTTATTTCTCATTTACCCAGAATGATCGTGCTCTAGTAACCTTATCTCATGTTTCGAAGTATTGATCAATTTTCGAATTAATTGCAATCTGCATGGATATTTAAATTTATGTATATCTAAACTATTTGGACTTTGAAACACTCATTAATGTCTCATGATTCTTCCTTTAATTATGAAATTTAAATATGTAATAGATTCATTTACATATTTTCTCTTTGCATCCATATATGCATATATAAAACGACATCAACATTTATTTGAAATAAAAGTAAGTTTTTATATTTTATTGTAAAAGCTTGACCAAAAATAATTTCATTCGCATCAATGTTTAATACTGTTGTGCACAACGGAAGCAATTGCAAACAATTAACAAAGTAATGTAAGATCAATCAAAGAGAAGATAAATATATATTTGAGCCAACAGACTCTTAATTTTTTATTAAGTCAATCTTACACGTTTTAGGGTTATAATTATATATAAGAATACAATATTAAACTCTAAATTGATTTAAACAAGGAAACTATAAAACAATTCTGCCACACGAATGTTGTCGCCTTACTTCATATAACGCGACCGTTTTGTTACAAGTGCAGCCACCTTCTCCCCCTGAACGCAACCGCTTTGACGACAAAAAGCATCATGCCGAAGTAACGGGATCGTCTTGTCCTAAAACGCAACCGCCTTGTCAAACGCAGTGACCTTGTCCAACCAAGACGTGAGTGCCTTCTGCGATAAGCTCAAAAGTTTGTACCAGGGTGATCGAGCCATACTGTTTCCAACAAATACTATTACATTTATCACAAAAAAATGTGATTGCATCTTTTAGGTGAATGCTTCATGGTTAATTAATTCTTTTGTGATTGTTTAAACCATTCATGATTATATTTATGTATGTTAAATGTAATAAATACTTGTATTTGTAATTTTTTGTGCATTGAATAAATTTTAATATTAATTTTTTGAGATAATTGCAAAAAACATATGGCATATTTCACGTTTTGCAAAATTAACCACACGTTTTGATTTTCAACATATTAAACATCCACTTATTTTGTGTTTTGGAATCAAAACTTTTTGTTAAGGAGTGACTAGTTTTGGTAATAGAAGGCTAAGGTGGCAGCTGACATGGCGAAAGCGGGAGGAAGTATCCGCCTAATGCATTGCAAAACAAACAATGTACAATTTTAAAATTAAAAAAAGCCCTCGTTGCTAAAAATTTAATAAATATGATAAAAGTCCAAAAAATCTAAAAAAATTATTCTCTCAAATTTTAAATAAAAAATAATGGATGGATTGTTATCTATATTTTTATTATTGTAACTTAATAAAGCTTTTTTCTAATATTTGATGCAGTTATGGGAGAATAAAATTGAATTTGGGAATGTAGATGGTATTACGTATAACCTTCCTCGAACTGCCCATTGTCATTTCTAATACCAATCCAACATTTTGGTCCACTTTCGAACCATCCATACTCCAACCAATACACTCAAATTGCACCAAATTTGGTGTTGATGGAACATATTTATGTTTTAATTAATAATTAATAATTAAATATTAAAAAAATATATTTTAATAATATTATTTAGTTGAAATTATTGAACATTATAAATACAATAAAGAGCTTATCTTGCACTTTAGAATGCATTAATTGAACATTTACGAAAACAATTTAGTGGTTTAGAGACGTAGGGTTAAATTAGAGGAAATTATCAAGTACAGGTCTTTGACCCGTGCAATGTATTTCATAGCTTTTGATGACTTAAAATTTTGGAACAATTTGAACAGACAAAAATACCTTTAGGATAATAGGTCGATAAAAGGTCTATTAAGTTGACATTTGATAGATCTTTGATCGACCCAAAGGTCGAGTTAATCGACTTAAATCTCATTATATTAGTTTTGAGAGACAAAATGGTATTATAGACAATTCATCACAAAAGAGGTCATGAAAGAATAATTTTTGAAAATTAGGTTAGTTTTGTATTTTGTATGTTTGAAAAGATTATAAATAAAAAATACCTCATTAAATTAGCGTCGTCACTATAGTCGATTCTTTTTTCATTGGTATTTTTAAAGGATTTTAAAATAGATGCAATACTTATAGTTATTTTATCACGATGTTTGTGTTTTTATAAATCAAATGGAATGATTTTCGTTATTGATTGTAATAACGAAATTGAGCAACTCTCGAGTACATGAGAACATCAAGACCAAGTCTACAATTTTCTTCCATGCCCACACACTAACAACTTAGTAAACGGTTTCACAAGCTCTCCATTTGAAATTTATGTAAGAGTTGGACTTTGCATAGCAAATTTGGTTATTAGTATACTTTGTATAGGAAAAATAGTATTCCTTCCTTTGAAAACATAACCCTCTTTTCTTTTGGATTATTCAACAAATACTCTCTCGATATGTGTTTCAGTCAAAGAATCTCTGTTTGAAATTCAATTTTTTTAGAAAAACGACATTTTAAGTAGTTCATTAATAATAAAATAACATATTTATGCCTTAATTTTTGAATGTAACTTTTTAAATAAAACATCCCAAAATAAAATAGCAAACTATTTGTCGAAACCGAGAAAGTAATACTATTTCTAAATATAGTAAAAATCTTAGAACAATTTAAAGAAATTACAAATCAATACGTAACACTACAATCTTAAAAAGTATGAATGAATTTAATTTTGTTGATAGGTAAGTGTGGACTCCAAATAATCTATCTCATTATCATATTTCATATCCTATTGAATCTCAATCGTACACCTTCCTTGCTAAGTGTCAAGACATCGATTCTAATCGATCCGAATTCAATGCTATTTTTAGGATATAGAGTTTGTTTTTCAATCCGATTACCCGATTTTGATCTAAATTCGATAATCTGAAAGCTTAACAAATCAGATATGAATTAAAGTATTGTGATCTGTTAACAACTCGATCCGATTTGATATAAAAAATATATTAATATTATACATATAAAAGTTACTTATGTTGAATTTTTAGTTATTAATTATTACTATTTCTACTAAGAGGTGGTCTCATGTAAGACGATCTTACGGATCCTTATTCGTAAGATGTATCTATCCAGGTTAAATGAGGCAAAATTCTGAAATCTCAATGCAACCCCTTAGTTTTTGAAAATTACAATGCCACCCCTCATGTTTATATATGCAAAGTGTCACTTTTTACTATTAATAGTGTCACTTTATAGTATAAAATGTGTTACTTTTGGCCTTAGAAGTGTCACTTTTAGTCTTAAATGTGTTACTTTTACTTTGAAAAGTGTCTCGTTTTTTTATAAATAAAAATCATTACGTTTGACATTAAAGTGTTACTTTATAACATTAAAATTGTCATTTTTTAGAATTATAAATGTGTTATTTTTTACCGTACAAGTGTCATTTTTCCTTATAAATAAAAATCGTCGTTATTGACCTTAAAAGTGTCACTTTTTAGCATTGAAAATGTCACGTTTAGTATTAAATGTGTCACTTTTGGCAGTCAATCTTAGTTTTAAAGTGACACTTTTTAGTATTAAATGTCACTTTTTAATATTAAAGTGTCACTTTTTAGTATTAAGAGTCACTTTTTAGTATTAAATGTGTCACTTTTTAGTATTAAGAGTATCACTTTTTAGGATTAAATGTGTAAGTTTTTAGTATTAAGAGTGTCATTTTTTAGTATTAAGAGTATTACTTTTTAGTATTATGTGTAACATTAAAATATGTCACTTTTGTGTTTTCAATGTGTCACATTTGACTTTAAATGTGTCATTTAGCATTTCGTCAAAATCCGTTAAGATTCATCAAGTATCCCAAAGCAATTGATGCTAACGGATGGTTAGCGGTGCTGACAAATGATTAAACTGCAAAGCATGAGAAACATAAGAATGTTGACGACAAACATTGAAAGTGCAGGGGTACCGGAGCAAATAGAGAAACTTCTCATTAATAAGCATTAAAACTAAATAGTGTAGCCTGGGGCATTTCAAATGCCGGACCTCCTTGGTCTAAACCTTTAGACGACGCCCTAACCAACTCGCCCATCCTGTTATTGTGATTTTTTTAACATGTTTAGTTATTAACCCGCGAATTCCTAAATGGGGTGCCGTCTAATGAATTTAGGATCCATAAGATCGTCTTACACAAGTCTTTTCCTTCTACTAAATATAAAATTTTCTGCTCACTATAATATGTTACTAACATTGTTATTGTAAGCTGTAAATAATAATTTTTAATTTTATTCGACATTTGGTTAAACAAAAATGCATCAATATTAGTTTTATTCAACACTTTAATAATGGGTGAATAAAATATGATTAAAATCCGATTCCGATCCGAATCCGAAAGTTTAGGAAATGGATCGAGCTTTGAAATATCCGAAAGATAATTCAATCCGATCTAAGTTCGATAATTTCTTAACAAATCGGATATATATTTGGCTAATCTGATCCGAATCTGATCCATTGATAAACCTATTCCTTGTTATTTTGCTCAACTTTCTTTTTACAAGCAGAGACGTAGAGCTGAAATTCAATGAAATAAGAAATATGATAGATGGTGGGATAGATGATTTGAAGCCATAAATATGACTCTTTTTTGTTTGAGAATTTTAACCGATGCCCTTGCCATCTGTCTAAACTCTCGTGGTCTGAAAGAAAGTAATGTTTTTAAGTTTTATTTCCAAAATGAGACCTCTCTTTTCACATGGAATGACGATTTTCAGACATAGACTATAACAACGTCCCTCCAAAATTCTTTGTTTTTTCATTTATTTTCATTATACCCACCATTCCACAGACAAAGGGAAAATTGCAAGGTGGAATACTATGGGTGTGCTTCACATCCCAATTTAATGACTTTGATTTTGAGATTTTTTGTTATTGTTTGTAATGATCGAAGAAAAAGTTAGAAATACAGTAGAAAAAGTGGTGGTCCAAAGGAAGAAAAAGTCCAAAATCATAGTCACTATGTTGCACAACGAGAACGACAAAATCATAGTCAACTTTGCTCGACCAATAACCAAAACTGGTGATTTTGCACATTGTTTACAACAAGGGTATAGACGCTAATATAGATCCATGCATGTCATCAACCAATTATAAAGATTTGACGTATAAGTTGCTGAAGGGACATTTTAGTCTCAAGATAATAGGACTGATGCAAAGCTTACTCATCCTCAACTATAGTAGTTATATCACCTTTTTCCAGCAGATCATAGAACTCCTTGGTTCTCCTTTGGTTATTCCAGTGGTTCATTTTCCAAAGCCCTCCAGCCGTGACGCCAAGAGCAATCCCAATCAGAATCTCTTTCACCACGCTTGGACCCTTGTATGCTGCATGTCCAATCTTGGTTGCTGCAGTCATTGTATCCTACAAAGTCACGTACAAAAATACATGAGTTCCCCTGGTGCAAACAAATCCAAGCAAACCGAACCCAGTATGTACAAGCAAGAACAAGCACGAAACATACTACTCACATCGAAGAATGACTGAAAACAAAAACATACATCCCCTGCAGCAAACACTCATGCAAAACCAAACCGAGAGATGATTAACTTAACATACAATTGTGAGACAAATCCAATGGACCTAAAGTTAAACTTAGGATAAGCAAATTCCTATTGGGTCACAATTCCAATTCGTCTACTGATATACATATACTATCAGCCGAGATTTACAATCAAAACTAACTGAACACAATTTTTTTACCAAGAATATAGCAAAAATGTCATGAATAACAGTACGCGTTGGCACAAATGAAGTTCCACGTGAAACTTTTTATAGAGCCTATTTCATTGCTTAATCACCAGCAACCTCATAGAGGAAATACCTAAGTACTAACCAAGAGTCCCTAACTAACCGTCAGTTTTGCTCTATGCAAGGAGATTACTTAATTATTAGCATCACTGGTCATGCACAAAACTACTTTCTTGTTTTCGATGATGAATTCAGTAAATGTAGCATTACTCTTATTCATTATTTTTTGGTGTGCTTCCATCATCGACCAAAAACTAGTTCCTTACCCGAGTAAGGCTAGAGCCATGAAATCGAAATCGATATGGAATTTCAGACACAAAAACTTCTGCAAAGAAACTTTCACTATTTGCCCTACATTTCTGTACAAAAATTTCTATGAATACATCATTTTCCAAAATTATAGGTTCATCGGAACCACAATATACAACTAATCAATAGTCACCAATTAAGATTTTACAACAAAAATTGAAAGAACAACAAAAAAAAAGCAAAGACTAGATCGATCTATGTGTGTGTACATATATATATATATATATTCTATCGTACGACAAAAACACATAACAAAACGTTACCTCAAAGTCTCAAACACAACCATCGGACCCTCTTGTAATAAAAAAACAATGAAATCAATGACAACAACAAAAGCATGCATAGAACACAAAGATCGATTTATAAATTATTTTTTCGTGATTTTACACCGAAAATTTTCAATAATGAAATACAATTGTAGACTAGGAAATGAACAGATGTAACAAATCATTCCAATCGTTACCATTTTTTTCAGCAACCAAAGACAAAGGAGTAAAATCGAAAAATAATGTAATACAGTAAAAGACAGGGAAGTGAAAGACAACAACAAAAGCATGCATAAAATAAAACACATAGATCGATAAATAAATATAAATTTTTGTCGTGATTTTACACCAAAAATTCTCAAAAATCAAAGACATTTATAGACTAGAAAGTATACAGAAGAAAGAAATTTAATCAAATCGTTACCTCAAAACTTCGCCGATGAGAGTAATCGCTGGAAGCAGAGGAGGAATAGAGTTCTGACTTCTGAAGGATATGGAGGAATGTGAAAGGAACCGCCTCCAGAAGGCTTGGGAGAGAAAACGACAAATGGGTCAGATTAGAATGACGGATAGACTAGGGTAAGACTCATGTGGACCCATGTACGGAGCCGCTAAGGAAAAGGTCAATGCCACGATTGACTGATTATTGGTGTTGACTACGTGTCGCTAGTGTGTTGTACCCAGTGTGTTGTACCCATAATTTTGATCTGGGTGAAAATTAAGTGAGAAGTGCGGGGCACGTCGCATTGAAACCTAAAGTAAAGACGCCGTCTGGTCCCGTCACATGGCTAACACGTGAACTTGCTTGATATGCTACTTTACATAGAATAAAACAGCGTCGTATTTGAGAGCTTGGCCAGCTTAGAAAACGATAGATACTACTCCCTCCTCTTTATATTATCATCCAGTTTATCCAGTGCATTGTTTAAGAAAAATAATTAACTTGATTATTTATATTGATTTAATATGTAGTTTTTTTAAAAGTTTATGTGTATGTGACTTATAATTAAAATAGGGTGAAAAAGTAAGGGTAAAATAGTAAAAGTGATGTTCTAAAAAAAATAATTTTCAAACTGGATAATTATTTTGGGACAGACGAAAAATGAAAAGATGAACGATAATTTAGGGACGTAGGAAGTAGATGTTTGTGTCCATATTATAGGCATGGAATCAACTGTCAGTATATTCTATTCTTTGAAGTAATATTGCATAAATAGAAGCAATTCAACAAAATAATATAATTAAGGGGGTACATTGCTTCGAGTGATAGTTGAGAGACACAATTCAAACTTGGCCCATAGTTTAAAAATGAAATAGAGCATGTATGACTGAGTATTTCTTCAAATGTAATAGAGCATGTATAACCGAGTATTTCTTTTGCTTCCAATTTGATACTCAATTCATTAAAAATAAATTAAAAATGAGTCGCACTATATAGACACCTTGTTCCTATAAGCAGACCCAAAAAATTATCAACTTCCTATTTTACTCTTTTAATTTTTCCTCTCCAACTAATCATACCCCCTTCTCCCTCCCTCATGTTGTTCACTATCTTCCGTCGCTCCCCCCATCTTCCTCTTCCTCTCTCTCCCATGAACAATCTCCTTCTCTTTTTTTTCCTTCCCATCACTCCCTCTCTTTTCTTCGCAATCCTCTTATCCTCCTTCCAACCTTATGTTTTTTTTCCCATATCCTTAAGTTTTTTCCCCCACATCCTTATTCTTAAGTATTTTTTTCTTCCTCTAACCACCACCGAAACAATTTTTTTATTTCGAATGTTCAGCCCTTGGTTAGCTGAACAACATTGTGTTGTTCGACTAGCTCTAGCCGAACATTATTAAGTTTTATTTTTTTAAAAAAATCTACTGTTTGGTCACACTTAGTCGAACAACACTGTGTTCTTCGGCTATAGCCAACCGAACCACACAGTGTTGTTCGACCAAGTATGACCGAACAGTATAATTTAAAAAAAATTAAACTCAGTAATGTTCAGCTAGGGTTAATCGAACAATATAATGTTGTTCGGTCATCCAGAGATGAACATTCGAAATCATTTTTTTTTAACAGTGCGATTTTGGGGAAGATTGAGAAAAAAATATAGAGGAATAATGGAGGAGGGATGGGAAAAGAATGGGACGCATCGCACAGGAAGGAGGGCGGGAAGTTACAGGAGGAGGGATAAGGAGGAAGAATAGTGAGAGATGGGGAGAGAGGAAGAGGGAATACATGAAGGCAGTTGGAGAGGGAGAGGAAAGAGAGAAGGGCTGCTCCACAAAGGAGAAAGGGAGGAGAATGGGGTATGATTAGTTGGGGAGGGTAATTTAAAAGGGCGAATAGGAAGTTAATAAGTTTGGGGGGGTCTGCTTATAGAAAGGGGGTCTATTTAGCGCACAAGCTACCCAAACAAAAAACTCTTCCAACAGCTTGGCACAAACCTAGAGCCGGCAAAAAAACCTAATCCAATGGGCCAGCCCAGCCCATCCAACATTTTGACTAGCCGGGTTTGAGATATTGATGATCAAAAAACAACGGGTCTTTTTGGCCCGGGCCAATCTGGACTCGGATCAAAAAGGCTTGGGATTTTTCGGGCCATCCCAATCAAATTTTATTTCTAATATGTTTTAGACAATATAAAATTACAATTATAAGAAGTCCAAATCTAACTGTCCAGCTTGTCCAACAAATAGGCCCACTGGCCCAATCGCCAAACAAAAAGGGTCTGTCAAGCACTCAAGTGACTCAAGCCGTCGAGGGCACCCGCACAATTGAACTTGGGAGTTGGGGTTAGTGCCTTTTTTTCATTCAAAAGTTGAATCATATATGTCAAGCAATCAACTCTGAATTGGTGTTACAGAATTGTGTGTTACTGCATTGACATTTTCTAATCATTTGGTGAAGAATTAAGAAACTTATAAATATAAGGCACAAACATGAGTTTATATTTTTATTAATGTGGTCATGTTTCTTTTATTGATTATTGTATTTTTTCGAGTGCTACATAGATGATACATTAGCTTTTCATGGTTTTGAACTTTGAAATGTAAATTTTATAACTTTATATTTATTTCGGGTCGGGCTAGGAAAGCCCATTGACCCACAAGTCGGGTCATCTAGTATTTTGATAGACTCATCAAATTTCGAGCCGAGTCGGCCCAGTCCAAAAAATTAATTAGGCCCACCATATACGGGTCGGGCCAGCACATTGCCATCTCTAACAAATCATACACCACCATTTTTATCTTCAACTAGTGACACACCCGTGCGTTGCACGGTTTGTACACATGTATAAAATTATATACTCAATTAAAGTTGAATAATATACAATTAAAAATTTTAATATGAACAAAAGAAATAAACTATAATAAACAGTAAAATAAAAGAAAGAAAATTACATAAATTTGAAAAAATTATTATACATTTGAAATACTTCTTTATATACAACATTTGTCGTTGAATATGTACAATTATTACGACTATCACTAACACATAATAATATTCGAAGTAAATAAAATAACTAACACGCTGATATAAATAAAAAAAATTAATGCTAATAAAATAGACAAATAATTGTAACTAAATATTATAAATTTGATATATATATATATATATTAGTTAAATAATTTTAACGCAAAGATTAAAATTATTATATATATGTTACCTATCAATATTACTGAAGTTCCAACATTCATTCAACATATGATTAACATTTACAGAACATTTGATTCCATTTAAAAATTCATAAGTATAAATATGTTTCAAAGAAACAACATTTCCATTATAAAAAAAAGGAGATAAAATTTGGGACTAACTTATCCTTAATTACACTATCTAAACAATTAAAATACAAAAGATTTAGATGAGTCCAATATGTCCTTAACCCAATATCTTTTGCTTTGAAAGATATAAATTACACCACAACGACAATTAAGGGTGAGCAAAATTTTTTGGGTGAAATTAGGCATGTCCCTTTTAAAAAGTTTTCAAAGCATTTTTTGGGAGAAAAATACTACGATACCTTTAATAAACCGAACACGTGCGTGCAAAGTATCATTTCATGCATCGATTTTGCATCACAATGCACAAATCGAATCCTATTCATACATCGGGATTTTAAGTATCATCGATTTTGCATCGCAATCCACAAAATAAAATCAAATTTAAGGATCGGGAATCCAATTTGTACATCAGAACCCCAATTGAAATCAATTTATGCATCGCAAATCCATTTTGTGCATCACGATTCAAATTAATGCATTGTGATTAACAAATTGATGCATCACAGTGTATTGAGTAAGTGATCCTTAGCGTGCCTAAATTGCAAGGCACAAACTTTGGTTCTGTGATGCACAGCATGCCTGATGCAATGCATCGACTTTGGATTTATGATTGTGCATAATGTGTGCGTGTTTTCCTTTTATTAATGACATATTCACATTTTTGATTCGAAAGTTTTTGCGGTTAAAACAAGAGAATGCTATAAAGGTTGAAAGGTATTGAAAGAGAACCGACCTGAATTTCTCCCAAATTGAAATAGGTAATAAAATTAATGCATCTCATTAAAAAATTGATGCAATTTAAATTGATGCATCGCATTGTAAAAATTGATGCAACATGATCTAATTGAGTAAGTGATCCGTAGCACCCCTCAGACCCATTAAAGGTATCGTAGTCTTTTTTAGCACCCAAAAATGACTTTTTCGATTAAAAAAACATAGAGTACTGTAGTGATTGAAAACTTAGCAAAATGGACCTACCCAGATTTACCCCCTAAAACAACATCAAGAGTCAACAACAAATCATAGTTTGTTAATCTCATTCACACTTGCTCCCTCCTGTGGCGTCTTCTATTTCTATGGCTCTTTTCTCATAGAATTCTAGAAAACTCTACAAAAATTTTAAACTCATAATCCCAAGTTAAAGTCATATACAATCCTTTACATTTCGCTTCCAAAAAACTCAAGCCACAATTTAGAAACCCACCCAATGCAAGTGTCCACTTTTTGCATATTCGGCGGTGGAAGATACAAAATTGTCTTGCCGGAGACTTGTTGATAAGTTAACAATTTTATAAAAAAACTCATTTAATGATGCAATTTTTTTTATTATTTAGAGAAAAAAGTTACATTTTGCAGATCTATCATTTATTTCTACCTAATAAAGTATATTTTCTGATTTATTTGAACTACAATACAATTTCTCAGTAATTTCATCATTATGTGTCTAAATATGAGACACACATAAATCATAAATTATTAGATCCCCATTTTTATAACATGTATCGGTTTCAAAAAATAAAATCATATGTCAATACATTGATTTTTTTGGTTCGTATAACATCAAATCCAATGAAATATACAAAATACTAAATCTGAGTATATTTCTAAATACATTTCCACATCGACGATATAACATGGAATTTGTTATTATGTCCGTATGTGTGGGTTTTTGATCGGCATCTCTTACTTTTATTTAAATTATCGGCTATTGTATTATACTATTATGATAACTTTACAATAAATTATCTGATACTTGTAATATCTTGGGCTGACGGTCTCATATCTTCATTATTTGTGTATGATGTAGCAGGAGCAAACGAATATCAACATTACTTAAATTAGCTTAAACCAATGTCTTCACATATTCTGAGATTTCGATGTACCACCACCACTTTCTTCTTTTTTTTTTTATCTTTTCGGACCAATCAAAAGTATCTTTAAACAGACTTTGTTCGTTTTATATAAAGATCAGTAAGATTTACTATCATTATCAAAGGAAAATTTTCATATTTATATTGGAAGTTATCATTGAATCTCTTTGAGGAATGAATATTCATGGGACTATCATTCTTCCAATACATTCAAATACAATTGAATGAAATAATTTGTCAACTAATTATTTTTATTGTTTTGATATTATATTTCTTTATTAATAATTTGATATTCTATTGTAACAGTAAATGAAAAAAAATATTATTATTATTATAATGATAATCTTGTAATTGTTTTCATATTGTATTTGTTTACGATTCATCCTAAATTTCTTTTATATTATTCAGTTGACTAAAGATAAATAGAAATGTGAAAGGGTTTTGAATTATTTTATACACTTAATGATAATGACAATATCTAGGCATCAAAAACCGATATATTAATGACTCTTAAACTAAACAAAAGTGTTACTATTTTTGGAAAGTTCATTTTGACGGGAACTTTCCAAATGATGCACCTCTCTTTTTATATATGTATAGATAAGGCAATAACTTCAAAATTTGGAAAAAAAACATTTGATATCCAAATGAATCAAACCAAATCTTTATTTATAGAAAAAAAATATGTACTTCTTAAAAATGATTTTTTAATATTTTTTTTGAATTGTAAAAAGACCGAAAATCAAAGAATTTTTTTTAAAAAAGGCATGGACCTACTTCCTTGTTTGGAAAGAGAGAGAACTGGTTGGGAAGATTTAAACAATTGCCAAGTATCTCAATGGTCTAATCGACATCAAATCTCTAAATTAGATTCCCACTAGATTTGGATACTCTCGGTTGTCTCTACTTTTAAATGGTTATTTGGAATTGTCACATGGCCATGGTCGTTGGATTTTGTAATTGACATCAATCCCAACCACATGATAACTTGAGTAAATACCCCAAGCTGTTTTATAACTCAAATGAATTGACTACCTTTTATTCCAATGTAAACATGTAAGTATTTTTAAAATAAAAAAAAACTTGAGTTTTGAATCTTTTGATATGTGCAAATATTCGTTGTTACGGAAGAGTAAAGAGTACTTCCCTCGAGTCGCTAAATTTGAAATGATGATGGAGGAGATTAGCATTATTTGCTCATGAGTATTGAGCAGGGTTGGCGATTGGGGGTGAGTTGTATTTGGTAAGAGTTGGGTCAAAATGAATAATGGGTTGAAACGAGTCGTGATTCATTATAACACAAAATTAAACATGTCAAAATGAATTGGGTCGAAATGTGTAATGGATCGACCCATTTCGACCCACAATTTTTTTCATAAAAAAACTTATATTTATATAGCAAAAAAACAACGGGTTGAAATTGGTAACGATTTTGACACGCTTTAATCCGACTCAAATCGATCAGTTACTTTTTTTTTTTTGGGTCAAATTGGGTAACTTATTTCGACCCAAAAAATTAACGGGTCGGATTATATCGGGTAATTTTCAAGTCAAACAGGGTGGGTGAGCGAGCTTTGTGTTGTAATTGTCAAGCCTAGTATTGAGTGAGAGAGAGAGAGAGGCATTGGATTGGACGAGGGAAAAGGGCAAATATAGTCGAGATTCATTGTAACGCAACAATAGTAATTTTAAGCTTCGTTTGTTTTATGGTAAGCGATTTCTGGAAAATAATTTCTAGAAAATGAAAAGATGTTTGGTAAATCTTTTGAAAATAAGTTGGAAAACATTTTCAAGTGTTCGGAAAATATACAGAAAATGTTACGAAAAACAATATATAAATAAATACAAAAAATATATTATAATATTAATGCACATATTGAATATAAGATAATGTTGAACTTTAAGTAATTTTTCTTTTAGTAATTCAATTTATCATTAGTGATGTTAAATCAATAATGTCCATCTTTTTTTATTCTTACAAATACAAATAATTTTTTTTGATAATTGATATAAAAAAGGTTTTAAAAAGAAAATAGACAATGTTTGAAACGTCTCTTAATAATATAGTTGACACTAGTATTTATCAAAATATAATTTATATATAGTATACACAAACTCCATTTATATTTCTAAACAATTTAATTATTGAGAAATTTGTGCGTTTATGTAAATGTGTGTAATTATGAAAGATGGCAGAGATGTGCGAGAACATTTGGAAAGTGATTTACGGAAAATGAATCCGTAAGTCATTTTTCGGAAAAAAAATGCTTAATTTTTCGTTGACTCGAAAAAAGTTTTTACGTTAATTATATTTTCCTAAGGTTACCAAACACCGGAAAAAGAAGAAAACGTTTTCCAAAAGTTATTTTTCCTAAAACAAACGGAGTCATGGTACAAATTACAATTGTGTGACATTCCATATGGCGTGATAACGAAACACGAGTGTTTGCATACCAAACAAATACTTACAAAATACAGTTCGGGAAAAACAGTTATAAATCTGGTTGACTGATTAAAGGAATGAAAAAACACTTTTGAACCCAAGAAATGAATCTGCTTTATTTATTTCACCTGCTGTTGCCAATGAACAGCATTGCCATCCCGATAAACTTGGAGAGTACAGCTGCTTCGGATTCGTTTCCATTGAGCTTCCTGGGCATTGGACTTGTTGCCTTTCCAAAGGAGTAACATTTGGAGACGTCGTTTTCCCATACAAGTCCTGTTCCATCCTCGTCCCACTCTTTATGTGTTCAGGGTCTATTACAATCACCCTATCTCGATTTGAAGATGCCTCCTCAAACATGCTATAATCATAGTTGTTGAACTGACTGTTAGGGAAGACTTCGTTTGTTCGAGTGAAGGAGTTGGTCCTTAGGGTCTTGATTTCGCCAGCAGCAGGGAAGGTCTTAGCTTTTTTCCGTATATGTTCAAATATTGTTTCTCCCATCAGTGTACTTGATTTTTCATGTGAATCAACAGAAGTCTGATGAAGAATTTTCTCTTTCTCTGTTTCATCCAGAACTTTTGTTGCACTATTGATTTCTTGCTGCTTCTCGCGAGTGCGCATTATGAAAAGAGATAACGTTTCCAAAGATGGGGAACATTCTTTACTTAATGCAGGTGTTGAAAAGGTAGGCAAGTTCTTGGCCTTCTCACGTATGTGATTAAATACAGTCGCCTTGGTTATAATTTTGCAATCATCTTCTTCACTTTCAACAACAGGCACACCTTCAGATAGAAGCAGTAACAAGAAAAATTATAGATTTAACAAAAAAATAAATAATAAAATCTTACGCACGTCTTATAATTTTACCTTCGTCCCATTCTTCATCCAAGAGATTGAAACTAGGCCTGAACATGGTGAACATAAGGTTAAGTCTGTCCTAAAACCAGCGAGTGTGCTAAGCATTTGTTTACGAATAAAGTTTAAGGGCTTACATTGAAGCTTCTTCCCTTGCAAATTCCTTTAGTATGTGAGGCTCCTTAATTGGAACTTGGGATGTGCAATCAGTGTCATCATCTATGATACAAACATCATCCGGCTGAGGCAAAGAAAGCTTCTTCATTCCATATTTATGAATTACATTTGAGCTAACCTCCTTCATTAATATAACCTTCTCGTGTATGTCAATACCAACTGCGTGAACATCAGCACGAAATGAATCTGACGAACTCATACTCCAAGAGTACCAGATTCTCTCTCCGTTCCTATCAAAGAGTCCTATTTTCTATTTTGAGATGCTCCACGTGAAAACTCATGTTTCAAAACCAAGCTTATTATTCATTCTGTGTTTTCAAATTTATCCTTATCATTTTAAATCTGAAATCATAACTTGACTTGAATCCTTAAAAGTTAAAATTAATGGTGCTTATGAAAATTCATTTTAATCCTTAAAATTATTTGACCAGAAAGGAAGTAGTACTTAATGTACTAGAATGTGTAATGTCATGAGAAAACTTACTGAAGTCTTCGAAAATCAGATTTGCCTTAATGGTAAGCTTCCCTTGCTGAGGGATTGAGAGTAGAACTGTTGCACTATAAGGGCTGCACACCGATGGGGGTAAAAAGGAAAGAAACAGAACGAACTCAGCCTAGTAAACCACCGGAGCCAAATTAGGCCTAGAAATGCATTGAGCTTTTTTACCTTTTAAATATATATAAATAACTAAATAAACCCAAAGATTAGGGATCACAAAGGCTTCGTACCTTGAAAACTCTTCCACTCTGCTGAAAGCAATTCAAATGGAGAGTATAAATTAATCAAGTAATACTGCATGATGCAAGTTTATGCATATAGAGACAACAAATATATCAAATTAACAATTATGTTCCTCTTGTGAGAGCTATTGGTAGGAAAATGTAAACTTGTGCAAGGGGGAACAGGTTGAAGATTCATTTTATTCTTATAAATCATCGTACCCTTAGTAGTATGCAGGGGAAAGTTGATGCAGCATCTTTTGGAAAAGTTGATCCTTAGGTTATGCCCTTAGAGCAATGGTTGTTAGCACACCCCTTATTAATAAACCAAGGGTCCTTATCTCAAACAAAGAGTAAAATGGGGAACTCCACTACCCTATTTAGTTGGAAGGTAAAAATTATGACAGCACAAGGCATTTGATTCAAGCACTGACCAACATTATGCAAGGCATTGTCTCACTCTAAGTTCCAATTGGCGCCTTGAAACAAGCAACAAAAAATTACCTTATTTTCTCATGGAAAATTATCAAGTTATCTTCTTCAATACCAACCACCTGTGTAAGTTTGAAAACATAAAACAAAAGGCAGTTAAATGAATCGATAAATCAAGGATTTGAAGCAGTGTAATAAAAAGAAATTCCTAACCACACAGGCACAAACCATATCAGCGTAATGTCGTCTGGTTGATTGCAGTGATTCTGATAGTCTGGTTAATGTCATCACTAGCTTGGAATTTCCTTGCCTGGCGCATGCTGTCTCCTCAATCTTCATCTCAACTTTTGGGGGTAATGATAGTAATGATTCCTTAATATGGTTGCCAAATGGGTACTTTCGACCGGTGACTATCTCTATCTTCCTCGGGTCAGCTTCAGAAAGCGTTTCAAATGACTTTACTCCCATTGAATGTAAGGCCTGAGTAGAAACATTTGGTTATAGGGATCATACAGCTATCTTGAATCATTGGTATTATTGTGGAAAAATAATTGAAATTGTTCAAATAGGTTTTCAGGAGTTCACAGAAAGGCAAACCTTTGCAGTCACCATTCCAATGCCAGGCAATTGTTTCAGCAAGAATGGACTGTCTTCCCAGAGTTTCTGATGTAACGATTTAGCTAAAAGGATTGAATTCAATGCTCCTTTGTAATTCTTTTTATAAATGAAATACTCTTTCATGCACCTTGCAATTCGACACCCATTTGAGCATATAGAGTTTGTGTCCTATTGGATAGCACATTACCCCATTTTAGATTAAAGGATTGACCAGGAAAAGAAAAGCAAAAATTCTATCTCTTCAACAAACGGAAACTAAACCTGGGTCATGGATAAATCATGGGCTAAAGGGTCCCCAGTCAAGCAATCATTTGTCAAAACAAATATCTTCTCTTCTCTGGTTTGAATGCGCTTTTTCTTTTTCCCTTTATCTCCAAGGATGTGAAACCGAAGGCGACTATCTTTGTCGGTGTTTATGTCATTTAGGAGCTTCTTCTCACTGCGTCTGAGCTGTATCCCTTCATTTCGACCAAAAGAAAAGGTCAACTCCACACTTCATTCTCATTATATATCCACATTGATATGAATACATACAGGAGATTTCTTCCGCATGACAAATAATATGAAGTGCATCTTCCATACTGCAGCTTGAAGGAGCCTGAATAATGTGTTTCATTGTGTCAAATTTCAAATAGTACTTCGTCATCAATCTTCCAGGCTCTGAACAATTAGAAACCAATATCGATCGAGTCAAGGTCAAAAAATATATGCAAATAATGTACAGAAATTTGTGCCTGAAGTTGTAGTAAGCTGGCGTTAGGTTCATGATACCAAGGGGCTTCAAGAGGAAACCATCTTCATCAGTCCAGATCATTTGATAGTGTGATAACTCGTTAACTTTCTGAACACAAATCTCTGCAAAACCAACTATGCAATGAAATGCTTGTGAAGAAATTACCGCTTTTCTTCTTTTGTTTTCACTTTTCAGTATAGGAAGTACCTTGCATATGCTTCTCTATACGGTCACTAGGTAGACCCTTCTTCATTGCATATTTCTCCGGGTTCTGATTTGCAAGAGAAGTTTCAGAAACATAGTTGAATGGAAAGCATAGATATGATAAGTTTCTCCTAGGTAGGCTCATTAGGAGTTGGAACATGCCTTTTTCATTCTCACATACAAATATGAGCATTTCATCCATTCTATTGCCCTTGTTATATCAGGCAGAGTCAGTTGAACTATCTCAGCAGTTAAATGCTCCGTAATGCAAGAAAGCAGCCTAAAAGAGACATGGAACCATCATAACACCCATAATGCTGTACAGTTTACATAAGAGCTTGAGAGCATCTAAAGCGAGTTAGAGAAGTTAGTGGACATACTGGGATTCAACCAGTTCACACCCACTCAGTAGATTCTCGTACAAATGCACCTATGATCATGAAAATAAAGCAGCATGTCATCTATAAAGACAATGAAGTAGATGACCTTTCTTAAGTTACCCCTTACCAATAGAAAGTAGCATGTATCATCATGCACATATAGATATATAGTATGTACTTATTTAGCAGTTTTTCATGTATATGCATATGCATCAGCACATGTGTCAATCTGTGGAGAGAGAGAGAAAGTGGTTACTGTTTCTCTTCTTGTCATGATTATGACCAATCCAGTATCATCAAATGGCGGACGGCCAGCCCTCCCACACATCTACACAACAACAGAGTCAATTATGTTATTATTAAACAGCAATCAGCAAAAAGCGAAAACATACTGATCCACATCTACATCACAAACAATAAACAAAAACTATATCATGAACAGCATTTTAATTGATCATTCACAATGCAGGTTTATGTTTGAAGTGTACGTAGTTGTTTTGCAACACACTACAACAAACATATGCAGAAAATCTCAAAGACTCACCTGCAATACCATAGATCGATCATATTCCATGTAGAGCCCTTTTTCCTTGTTGCTGGGCAAGAGAGAGCACCAGTTTAAAGCGCAGAAGGGGATATTTAGAATTTCACTAAAAAGTCAGAAAGAAACAGCGGAACATACAAGTGCTGTGTAGATTTGATTACAACCGTGTGTGCTGGTAGGTTAATTCCATGGGCAAGAGTATTTGTTGTGCACAGAATTTGAAGATCACCATTAAGAAAAAGACCTTCAATAAGGTTGCGATCCTTCGAGGAAAGTCCACCATTATGATAACCAACTGCAAATATACCAACCCATTATCGCCCAAAGTTATAGCTTCTTTTCAGGATTAACTCAGAATGAAGATTTCTGTAATAGTCATTATTCATGTAGTAGTCAAATTTGAGTTCTAAAGGAAACAACTGCCCAGACCTCGAGGTCCTTGGTTTTAATCCTCATACCAACAAGGGATCACACTAACCTATCAAAAAAAAGAAGTATCACACGAATGAGCGCTTACCACCATAAAGGATATATGATTGCATCTGTTTGTCACTGCACGAAAATGACGCTTCCCTTAACCGCTCCTGCTGCTCCCTGCTTTTGATGAATGGATTTGAATAACCAAAGGTCATTGCAATCTGGGAGAGGCGCTGTGCTGCCTCTTGTGCTCCCTTTCTGGTGGAGCAAAACACTAGTGCAGATTTTCCTTTAGAATATTGCATGAGAAGATCTGCAGATAAATTTTGGGATTAAATATATTGGTTGATCTTCAGTATAGTCTAGTGAGAAAGAGCTATAACAGATCAAACAGAAGAAAGTGATAAGGAGAATCTTATTGGTTTGCACTGTTTACCAAAAATGTAGTTCTGAAGGCGCTGGAATACAGTTATACAGAGCAAAAAAGTAAACACAAGAAAATTAGAAGGGGGTTATCATGCCAAAATTGACTTCCAGAATTCAGGTTTTTCAGTCAACACAACTTCTGGTGAAAAAAGGCAAAGATTAAATTAATTAGAACATCAATATGAAGACTTAGAATGCAAGAAATCAGAGGAACTTACCTTCTCAAACAAAAAGTCATTTTTTGCTGGGGTGTAGCCTGCAATCAAGGGTTTTGTTAGGAGAATGCCTAAATAGGCTATGTATTTGACTATTTGTGAATGATGGTGTCGCTTAGAAATATGAGTAAATGAGAGACACTTGATGACGGAAAAAAAACCCGATGGAAATCTTTTATGTACCAAAAACTTTGGTAGTCAACTTTACAGGTCTCATTTCCTCTCCAAACCTGTGGAAATGACAAAGGCCATTCAGTAGGAAATGTTACTGATTAGAACAGCATGGGACTGCATTTACATGTACCTTTTAACTCCTTGGGCAGGAACAATAAGCCATTCAGCTGCAATAGGAAAACTTGGTTAACCATTAAGTATGTTAGACTATAAATGGAACAGGAACACCTAATATAACAGTAAAGATTTACCAAGGTCATCAATATTTGGGATAGTTGCAGAAACAGCTAGGAGACGAACATGCGCTAATGGACTTGATTTCATGTCAGGGTTGTGAGCAAGCATTTTTATTCTACTAACTATTGCTTCCAAAGCTGCTCCGCGAGAATCGTTCAACAAATGAACTTCATCAATAAGTACTAGGGATATATCACCAAAAAAGCCTAGGCCACCATCCTTTATGCGATACCGAGTCACTGCATCAAATTTCTGCACTAGACGAGTAACTTTAAGCCACACTCTGGCAACAAGATTCAAACTCAAACAAATAAGAATGTACGCAGAGCAAATTGACCTCAGGAGTGGTCAGAATGATGTCTGCTTCTTGTATATTTTTTATGTTGTAAAATTCATTATCCCCTGTCAGCTCTAGGCAAGTTATCCCCCATGATCCAAGCTTCTTGCTCCAATCCCGAAGTTTCTCTTGTACCAATGCCTTGGATGGGGATATGTATATCTTTACACCACCAGAAAACAAAGACAACCCAAGTAAAAACACATCATCATTTTCTGCAAGGATTTACACAAAGTAGCGTGCAATAAACATAATAAGAGTCAACTTCAAAATGATGTCAGAATCTAGATGAGTGTGAACATGCAGTAAAGCAAGAAAGTAACCAAGGAAGTAAGATGCAGGCCTCATTTCTGAAGGATGACAGAGCATTTGTAATAGATTAGTTATAGATTGAAAACCTTCAGCATATCATCCTATATGATGACTTGGCTTTACGTATATAATCATTAAAAGTATTGATAAGATATGTTGGAAGGCTTAAAACTCCAGTGTAAGAAAAGGTAAGCACAGTCAACCGTTTTCAGAGTCCCGTTTATAAGGATAAATTTTCCTTCCGCAGAGATAAATTTTGACAGAAGCCTCAAGATGCATAGCTCAAATAGCACTGTTTTCCCGCTGCCGGTTGGTGCTGATATAACCATGTTCACATCGGAGTGGAAACAAGCAGAAAAACATTCACTCTGCAGCGAGTTAAAGTACCTGCATCCACAATAAATGGAGATATAGAAATTGATCAATTCTGCATAGAAAGAGACCATTATCATTGAGAACAAATTATTCAGACAAGTAGACAACTATTTAGAACCATTCAGGGCATCAACATCAAGCACCTAAAATTGGCTTTTGTAATACTGCCTGAAACTTATCAAATGAGTCATACTTTGACCCTTTAAAGTCAATTTGACAATTTTCGAATAAAACATTTATATGTGTTTTTATTTTCAAGACTACAGAACTTGAGGTTCATTGGTACTTTGCATGTAGCTTACAAAGGTCATTATCATAATCTCTTAAACTCGATAAATATATTTCATCTAAAAAATGGTAATTAAAGTCAAAACATGGCTTCTTTTTGGAGACAAAGGTAGTACTTCTATATACACGTCAACCTACAGAAAATTATGAAATCCTAGAAAAATATTTTGGCATGCATCCATCTTGAACTCTTGATTATTTCACCAACTGGCAAAACAACAGTCTCGAATGAACAAGAATGTGATAAATAACTTGGTTGTTTGTGGATGCTCGAAAATGAGAAGCAAACGATTTATTTGTTTCTAGAATTTTGTTCGAACTCATTATGTATACCAATTAATAGAAAATATAATCAGAAATTGTTAACACATCTGAAATCTCAATCAAACGTGTTAAAACCGACAAGGTTGATAAACATAAAATCATCTGTAAACCAATAGAACCACATAACAATAGATTTATCATTGAGTTGCATTATGAGTTTTGATAGAAACACTGAAACCTCAATCAAACATGTTTACACTGACAAGGTTGATAACATAAATGCATATGAAAACCATTAGAACCATATAACAGCAAATTTACCATCACATTGAAGTATGAGCACTGATAGAAACACCGATTAAAACTTACGGCACCTGAAACTAAAAGCTGATCGAAAAGGAGCCGGTAAATCGGAGATGGATTTTAGTGCGTACGCATCCATAGACGAATTCAACATTACTCGATGAATTGATGGAGCTCACTACAGAATAGTTTGCAAATTGAATTCAAAATTAGTACAACTATCCAACGAACTAAATCAATTAAGGTGGCATATTTGAAGCGTAAATCGGAAAACGAAGGATATCATACTGCTTTGAATGTCTTGTAATCTCCGTGTGTGTGTGTGTGTGAGAGAGAGAGAGAGAGAGAGAGGGGATAACCTTCCAGAAACGAGCTTAATCGCAGCACGGGAGAGATGAGAGAGAACAGAGACGGTGAAATGATATGGGAGTCGATGCAATTGAGTCCTTGGCGGGAGAAATTAAGCTTCTGGACAGTTTCTCGATGCCACTTAAAACCTACTAAAAACGGCCTTATTTTCCATTGCAATAAATGATTTAATTTTGATTAGCAGTCGGTGGACGAAAATTAAATTTTGGTTAATTTAGTTAAATTTTGATTAAAATATTATAAGAAAATTTTAAAATTATTGAAGAAGTTAGAGATGAGAAATGAAGAACACGTGAGACAGAAAGAGGGAAAGTGAATTTTTATTAAGAGAGAATCGATCAGTTTTATTCAAAAGAAGAAAAACAATATATATGTACAACTCATGTTCCAACAACTAATCTGTAGAAAAGAATCCTAACAGAATCCCTAAATTCAAGGTCTAGAAAGTGATGTAATGTTGCTATCCAGCTCACTCCTAAACCCACGTGATCAATCTTCTTTATTTCCCTTTCTATCCTTGTGGCCGTCAACTTCTTTGTGTTTGTGTGCCTCCATATTAGCCCCCTTCAAGCTGAAGGTATTGAACAGGTTCAAGACATGAAGCTTGGACATAAGAAAAGAAATGGATTCCTTAGGCAATGCTTTGGTGAAGAGATCAGCAAGTTGATTGGTAGAGGAAACATGAAATGGGGAGATGAGGCCAGCTTTGATGCGACCCCGACTCAAATGGCAATCGATCTTTATATGTTTGGTGCACTCATGTAGGACATGATTAGCAACCAATTGCAAAGCTGTCTTATTGTCACATAAGATAAGAACTGGAGTAGGAGCTGTCACACCAAAATCTGTGAGGAGATTAAGTAACCACACCACTTCACTGGAAGCATTGGCCATGCTCTTATACTCTGCTTCACACGAGGATTTAGAAACCACAGACTGCTTCTTGGCTTTCCATGACACAAGAGAGGAGCCCAAGAGAACACAGAAACCAGACAAGGACCTCCTAGTGATAGGACATGCGGCCCAGTCAGAATTACAATAGATGGAAAGCTGAAGGGAACTGGTGGCTGAATATAAAAGACCTTGGCCAAGACTGCCCTTGATGTACCTAACTAGCTTTAAAGCTGCCTGCCAGTGAGGAGTTCTGGGAGCAGCCAAGAATTGACTTAAAATATGAACTCCATAACATAAGTCAGGTCGGGTAATGGTTAGGTAAACCAATCTCCCTACCAGTCTCCTGTAAGGTATAGGACTGGAGAGCAATTCCCTTTCATCTGGAGTCAGAACATGTTTCTTTTGGAAAGGAATTTTAGAAGCCTTGGCTGCCATGAGACCAGCATCAGAGACAATATCCAAAGAATACTTTCGTTGATGAATGCATATGCCCTCAGTTGATCTAGCTATTTCAATACCAAGAAAGAACTTAAGAGGACCTAGATCTTTTATGTTGAAATGAGCATGCAAATGGGCTTTAACCTCTGCAATAACAACCCCATCTGATCCAGCAACCAGAATATCATCTACATAAACCAAAATGGCAGTAAAAGAGGCTGGTCTAGTAAGAGTAAATAAAGTGTGGTCATGTTTGGACTCCACAAAGCCAAACGAACCAAAGCAAAGGCAAACTTACTGAACCATTGTCTTGGAGCCTGTTTAAGTCCATAAGGAGACTTAAGAAGTTTGCAAACTGGAGGCTTGTCTGTAAAATGTGTAGGAGGCAAGACATAACCTGGAGGTAAACTCATATACACATCCTCATCTAGGTCACCATGTAGAAAGGCATTAGCAACATCCATCTGAGAGAGTTGCCAACCTTTTATAGCAGTCAAAGCAAGAAAAATCCTCATTGTAGTCATTTTTGCTACGGGAGCAAAAGTTTCAAAATAGTCTTCTCCTTCAGTCTGAGTAAAGCCTTTGGCCACCATCCTGGCCTTATATTTATTGAGAGTCCCATATGCATTGTACTTCAACCTATAGATCCACTCACTAAGCTCCCATGTATTATTTTGTTCAAGAGCAGAAAGTTCTGCTGCCATAGCATCACACCAGTTTGGATCTTTTAAAGCTTGGTGATAGGTGGTAGGTTCAGATAAGGAATAAGTGTTACATATGTAGGAATAATAAGCAGAAGAGATCCCAAAATAGGATATGGTGCTTATATCTGCACAGCACCGAGAAGCAATGAATCTGGAGGGCAAGCCTATATAGTCCTTGTATTTGGATGGAATAATCTTCTGTCTAACAGGCCTCAATGTAGCAGATGGAGGAATGAAAGATGTAGAAGATGACTCAATTGAGGTAGAAGGATTGACAGAGGAAGGTGAAGAAGTAGCAGAGGTATACATAGGTGAAAGATGGACAGATGAGGGTTGAAAATTAGTTGTGGATAGAGGCTGAAAAGTGGCAGTGGAGGAGGGTTGAGAAGGAGTGTCAAAAGAAACAGCCTCATCAAAAGTAGTTGAAGATGAAACAGGAAACATAGGTGTGGCAGTGACAGATGATGGCAATGCAGATTGATATGGAAAGACCAGTTCATGAAAGGAAACATCTCTGGAATAGAACACTCTGTGAGTGGACAAATCATACACCTTGAAGCCTTTTTTCCATAGGGGTAACGAAGAAAGAGACATCTGCTGGCCCTATGAAAGAACTTATCTCTAGTGGATTTTAGTGTGGAAGCATAACACAAGCAGCCAAATACTCTCAGGTGAGCATAGGCAGGAGGTTTGTGAAGGAGCAGTTCGTAAGGAGTTTTGTAGTGAAGAAGAGGTGTATGAGTTCTATTGATAAGATAAGTTGTTGTAAGAACACAATCACCCCAAAACTTAATAGGTAGGTGTGCCTGAAATCTAAGTGCCCTAGCTATATTAAGGACATTCCTATGTTTTCTTTCTACCCTTCCATTTTGTTGGGGAGTCTCAACACAAGTGCTCTGTTGTTCTATGCCAAGTGAAGCTAACCAGGTAGACACAACATTATTAAAGAACTCGGATCCATTATCTGGTCTGACACTTTGGACACATGTATGAAATTGAGTTTCTACCATCTTAAGAAACAGTTGCAAGTGATGGATAACATGAGCCTTAGACTTTAACAAATAGGTCCAGGTAGTTCTTGAAAAATCATCTATAATGGTTAAAAAAGAATTAAAACCATTGTAGGTAAGATGAGGATATGGCCCCCAAACATCACAATGTATTAAGGAGAAAGGAACCAATGCATGACTGAGACTTAAAGGAAAAGGAACTCTACATTGTTTAGCTAAATGGCAAGCTTCACAAGGTTCATGATTAACTGGAGACTTGTTACAAGTAATAGGAAAGTATTTGAGAGTATTAACATGTATATGCCCTAATCTGTAATGCCAAATCTGAATTGAAGAAGCAGGTAAAGACAGAGATGAACAAATGTGAGAAGTATAGGTAGGATCATCCAAAACAAGCTTGTACAGCCTCCCTTCAATTCACCAATCCCCATCACGGTCTTGCAGGCTAAGTCCTGTATAGAACGGTGAGAAGCAAGGAATTGAACACAACATTTATTGTCAGTAGTTAATCTTCTTACTGATAATAAGTTGAAAGAGAACTGAGGCACATATAACACATTAAGCAAGAGTATATGTGAGTTCAATTGTATGGAGCCTTTGTGAGTAATTGGAGACTTTTGACCATTTGGTAGATGTATAACAGAGTGGAAAGGAACATGATCAATAAACAGGTCAAAAGAAGAAGTGATGTGGTCTGAAGCACCAGAATCAATGATCCAATCAGTTGTGTTTATGACATGCAGAGCTATTCTAACTGAGCTCAAAATACTAGGTACAACAAGAATATTACCTGCAGTTTGAAAAGTAGGAGAAGAGGTACCAGTAGAATGTAGAGATGAGATATTGATTGAAGCTTCATGTTCTGAATGAACACAATTTCCAGCTGTGTGAGTTGAATGAGAATTGCCTTTGATTTTCAAGAGCTTAGGCATTCTAGATGGATCAGGAGTAACACTAAACAGCTTGTGCCACTCAGGAAATCCATGTATGAAGAAACAATTCTCTTTGTTATGTCATGTACCTCCATAGTGTGCACATACAAAATTGGACTTATTCACAACTTTTCTTCCACTAGGTTTATTTGCATAGGACTGAGGATTATTCTTAGCATAAGAGACTGAGAATTCTGTAGTTGATTTCTGACCAGTTTTGGTAAGCAAGGCTGAAGAGGCTTCAGTAAAAGAAGATTTAGTATGACTGGAACATTTATTAAGCCTCTCATCTTGCATTAGCAATGCTAGAGTGGCATTGATATTGGGTAAATGACTCTTAGTTAGTATGGTGCTCCTAATTTTAAAATAGGAGTCATTTAGGCCAATAAGAAACTGAGTCACCTTTTGCATGTGCTCATAACCATCCAGTTTTTTATCAGCTCCTAATTTGAGTGAACCTAAATTCTAGATCCTCCCAAATTTGTTTTGCAGATTTAAGATATACAAGACTAAATGAGATGTCTGGTGAAACATCATTCAACAGCCAAGATGTGACCATGTCATTGCATCTCTGCCAGTGTGTGAGGTATTTGGATTGGGGATTAGGTCTCTTATTTTTACCAGAGACTATGCCTAATTTTAATTTTGATGAAAGAGCAATGATCATGGCTCTTCACCATTGATTGTAATTGGTATTGGTTAGTACATGATTAACCAGAGACATGCATGGATGATCATTGGTGTGGAGGTATAGAGGATGAGAAGGAGGTAACAAAAGGTTTACCTCAAAGGCTTCATATTCATCGACCTCGATCTCATGAACTTTTACATTCTTGATCTCACTTATAGCTTCATTGTCCTTTGAGGTTGATTCTTCAGTTGCAGACATGATCTCGAACAACAACTGATGAATATATTTGAGAAGGAAAAGCAAATCGATCAAAGTGTATACAACAGAATCTTACAAGTGCTCTGATACCATGAAGAAGTTGGAGATGAGAAATGAAAAACACGTGAGACAGAAAGAGAGGGAAAGTGAATTTTTATTAAGAGAGAATCGATTAGTTTTATTCAAAAGAAGAAAAGCAATATATATATATATATATATATATATATATATATATATATATATATATATATATATATATATATATATATATACAACTCATGTTCCAACAACTAATCTGTAGAAAAGAATCCTAACAGGATCCCTAAATTCAAGGTCTAGAAAGTGATGTAATGTTGCTATCCAGCTCATTCCTAAGCCCATGTGACCAGTCTTCTTTATTTCCCTTTATGTCCTTGTGGCCGCCAACTTCTTTGTGTTTGTGTGGCTCCATATTAATTATGAAAGTTGGAATTCTTAATTTCGGTGTTCGTTCTTATTCGCAATTTAGTAGTTTGGTGAGGTGAGGTGACCACTGCAGCGATGGTATTCACAGTACTGGGTATGATTCCAAGTTCTGGGCAAGGGGTTTGGTGGCTTATAATCTTCCAAAGGCTTTAACACTCCATGTGCCATTAACCCATGCAGTATCACAGATTGGGGAGCTTACAGTTCATCATAATACCGCTCACCCTGCTCGATTCTACGAAATTTCATCAGGCCATTATTCCTCCGATCAGATTGACACTCGGCCCATAGGACCATGGAACAGTGCTATAATTTTGGGTAGGAAAAGTGGCTGAGGCATTCCCTACCATATCGACGGCTGGTGCTAGTGCGGTTGTCTTTCCCTTAGAGTAACGGAAAGAGTTGGGGGGCGTATTGGCTTTTAGTTGCCCAGTCTGTATATCTTCATCAATACGAGTTCCTATCTCCACTATTTCTTTGAAATTGGTATAGGGGAGATACCGCATATGTTCCAAGTAAATGGGTTGGAGGTTTTTGATGAACATTCTGCATGACTCGGCCGGATCAGGTCTGTCAAAGGTCTGGGCCAACTTTCTTTTCCACCTGATTGCAAACTCAGCACATGTTTCTTTTTCCCTTTGGTGCACGACTCAAGGTCTCTTTTATTTTCAGGGCTGGTGTTGTCCTTGTACCTTTCAAGGAACCCTTCGGCTATTTGGTCCCAGGTATTCATAGTGCTACTATCTGACAACATTAACCATTGCTTGGCAGCCCCTATTAAGGTGAGGTGGAAATTGGAAGTCATAGCTTCAAAGCTAGCTCCCCTTGACTGCATGCCAGTGGAATAAGATTTTGAGTGGGATATAGGGCATCCAGTCCCATCAAACTTTTCTATGTCAGACATTTTGAATTTTGAGGGTAGTATTGTTGAGGGTTACAATGCTAGTGCCCGCGTAGAAAATTCTCCTTTGTTGAGAAGTTTGAGCATCATGGTCTTCATATTTTCCATGTCAGCCTCTATTTTGGTTTTTGGGGGAGTTGACTTTTGGTATATGCTGGCAAGATTAGGAAAGGCATGGTTAATTTCTGACTGCGGTACCTGGTAAGGATTTTGGGCAGGATAAAGATTTTGGACTGGATAGGGATTTTGGGCTGAATAAGGATTTTGGGCTGGTGGATTTTGGGCAATATAGGGATTTTGGGCTGGTGGATCTTGGGTAGTATAGGGATTTTGGGCAGTATAAGGATTTTGGGCAGTATAGGGATTTTGGGCTGGTGGATTTTGGGCAGTATAAGGATTTTGGGCTGGTGGATTTTGGGCAGTATAGTGATTTTGGGCTGGATTATTAACGGTTTCGGCTGGGCGGCCAAGATCATTGAAAGGTAAGTAGGTAGTAACTTGGCCTGGCGGGTTATAGCTTTGTGGGTCCATATGCGGGCTATTCTGGAGAGGGTTGATTATGGGAAAGGGGAGGTCATTTGGACTCTGGAGAACATTGGTGCTTGGGAAAGGATATGGGGAATAAGACGGATAAGGGTTAATATTTGGATAGTAGGGACTTGGTGGAGGATTTGGATTTGGGGTAGTGGCAGTATTTGGTGGGTTAGTGTTTGGTTGGGGGTTTGAGTTTGGAGGCACATGGGAGGTTGATGCTTCTTGAGGAACTGTAGGGGAAGAGATTACCTCACCATTGGGCTTTGGACCTTGCATAAGACTTGCTATTTGGCTTAGCAAGCGATCATTTCGTGCATCTAGATTTTGGTCTAGCCACTGCTGCATTACGAGTCGGCGTACTAGAGCCTCTGTATTACCATAGCGGATCGCTCACTTTCGCCGCCATACCGCTTCTTGTATGAATCGATTCTCGCTCTTATTCGATTCGATATCGATACCCTCGATTCGATTTGCACTTACTTCCCGTATCAACCGGCCAGTACTATCTTGCCTTTCTAAATTCGGGTCATGTTTCTGAGGAAAATGGGTTTGGAGGTATCAGAAGGTTGGCTGAAGGCTTTTTGGGCTTGGGGTACAGCGTGCATTTATTAGTATTTTTTATTATTATTTATTTTCACTGCAATTGACCGGATAAGCATCTGCTTTATTTTGATGGTATCAGGACTTTTCCTGGAACAATGGATTCTTTCCCCAGAGTATAGGACCAACGTATTCCACCTGCCTTTCGACTCCCCAAGATCGGACTGATCCCAGGCGAAGGGTTTATACTCTTTCCAGGATCCACCATTCGAAATGGTCTAGGTCGAGGATCAAAGAATAATAAATCAGCTCCTGTGTATTTATTTTTTTCTTGCGCGATTTTTTTATATCATCATTTTTTTTTTGACTTGCATATTATTATTATTATTATTATTATTATTATTATTATTATTATTATTATTATTATTATTATTATTATTATTATTATTATTTGACTATATTTTTTTGACTTTTTTTTATTATTTATTTTTTTTCACAAGGGCTGACCTACGATTCAAAGATGCAAAAACCGGTCGGTCTTTAAAGTGTCCTGAGAATCTATATGCATTCTAACGATGGCTTATGTAGGGGATAGGTTGGTCATGGTGTAAGGTAGTAGTTTGGAATATACTTATATGCGTGCACGTGTGTGCGGCATCTAAAAAACAATAAAATCTTTTTTTTCAGATATAAAAACAGAAAATAAAGCAGATATGACCTGTCTTGTTGTTATTTGTGGATTTTCTCGGTCTTTTATTTTGAGTGCGAGCAAGCAAGCACATCACATTAAGAAATAGAAAGAAAAGCGGAGAATCTATCTATTTATATTAATTACAAATTGGTCTTAATCCCTAAAATAAAATGACAGAATGAATGCAAATATATACAAATTTTGCGGAGTAAAAATAATGTACATAACAAAATAATAATATGGAGCCGAAAATGAAGTAATATTTAAAAATAAAGCCCCGGCCCTTTTAATGTGCTGCCCGGAAATTTATTGCAAACATATATATGATATATATATATATATATATATATATATATATATATATTTTTTTTTTTTATTTTGAAATTTTTTTGTTGTTTTTCTCTTTTTTTTTTTTTTTTGAAAAATATATATATTTCTAAACATACTTGTAACATTTATTGGAACGAGACTGCTGCAAGATGGAGGATCATATCCACAAATATAAATATAGATGTTATAGGAACGCAAATTTTCAAATGCATAAATTAATATAACAAGCATACTTTAGCTAGAAACAAAGAAAAAAAAATTATGAGTCTAGTCCTCCATTTTTATTTTAAAATATAAATGATCTCCCCAGCAGAGTCGCCACTGTGGGTTCCCGGGAAATGCGCCCGCGCCCCGCGCGCCCTTGGATAGGGGTGCGTGTACGTGGGGATGCGAGACACCACTGCTCTTATTCCATCCTCACTTGTTTAGGGGAAAACAAAAGTAAAAGTGCGAGAGGAGTGATGTCTAAGATAGCGCGTTTGAATACGCCTCGGTAACTTTCAGTGAATTTTTTGTCCAATATGGGAGCTTTGTGTTTTCTACATCAAGTTATCCCTTTTTTAGGGGATACCAGGATATAGGAATACATCATCCTCCATTTTTTAGGGGAAAACGAAAAAGTGCAAGAAAGAAATGTTGCGAGGCCCCACTATGGATTTTATGAAAATAGTCTTATGGCCTATTTCGGATCACTATGGGTGCTTTGAGTTTTCTACATCAAGTTATCCCTTTTTTAGGGGATACCAAGATATAGGAATACATCACCCTTTCATTCTCATTCTCCCATTTTTTTTGGGAAAACGGAAAAGTGCAAGAAAGGATGATGCGATGCCCCACTGGATCCAAAATGTTTTCTATAGTCGTCATCTTTATTTTAGGGAAGAAATAAAGAAAAACCCAAAAAGAAAACTAGAGATTGCAAAAACGGGTTCGGAGGCTAAGTTGCGAGTTGGGAAGATGCTAGGCACCCAACTCGCCCTTTCGGTCTCAAAAACAGTTTTTGGCTAAAGTATGTTTTTTGTTATATTTATCTAGCAAATAAATAAAACATTAATTACCTACAAATACACTCATATTTACATTATTTACGGACTTGCAGCTCGTCTCCTTCCAATAATTATAAATATGCTTAAAAATATTTGGCTATAATAATGGCTCTTTTTAATGCTATTTTTTAAATAGATCCAGGCAGCACAACGGCTTATATTTTTACATTTGGACCGGATTTAAAATAACACTTTTTAAATAAAACTTTTAAAAGCTTACCGTATGGTGTGCTCGCTTTGTCCTTCCGGGAGAGGGAGTCTTTTTGTTTGTTGTTGTTTGTTGCCTTTTGTTGTGTAGATGGAGTGTTGCGCTTTACCTAGAATGGGTAAAGGTGGTGAGAATTTGGGCAGCGTAAGTGCTTGTGTTTGTTGATTTTGTTGATTTTGTTGTTGTTGTTGCGGGGATTTGGGAAGTGTGACTGCTTGTATTTGTTGATTTTGTTGTCTAAAATTGGACAGCGTAATGACAGGGTGTGTGTTTGTGTGTGTTTAAGTGTGTGCGTGTTTATGTATGTGTGTTGTGTGTGTGTGTGAGAGGGGGGGTGCCGTGAGAGAGAGTTTATATGTGAGTGTGTGGGGCTGTTGGGTTTGAGGGAGTATATGTGTGTGTGAGTGAGGGAGATAATGAGTGGGGGAGAGAGTGTGCCGGCTGGAATGGAGTAATTGTGAGGGAGCCCCTTTATTTGTGGGGAAATGGAAAGAGTATGGGCTTGTTTGATGAGGCTTATGGAGGAGTGCTTTTTACTTATGACTTCCCATAAGTCATATTTGAGAGTGTTTGAATTTTTTTTTTGTCAAATAAGTCAGAAGTAAGGTACAAGGGCTTTGAAGCACAATTTGCCAATAAGTCATAAGCATCAAGGCTATTGCTGATGACTTATGGAATGAAAAACACGGATGAACAGTAGATTTAAATGAAATTTTTATGTTCCAAAATTACCCTCATTTTAATTGAAATAGGGTTTCCTTCTCATTTGTAAAACACGCCTTCTTTCTTTTCACAACCCAAGGCGAGCCGCCATGAGCGATCGCGCCTCTTCCAGATCTTGAGCTCCTCCACCGCATCTCGATCTCCACCGACCGACTATTTCTCTCCATTCCCTTGGTCAGAGATCCACGTATGTCCCTTATTTGAAGCCCAAAATCACCGGTGCAAGTAAGTTCTTTCATCTAATCTGGTGGCCTCCTCGTGTTTTTTAAGGGACAACGAGATTGGGTCTGGGATCCGTAAGAATCCCCCCCTTTTTTTTGGTTTAAGTTATCTGTATCATTTTTATTTATTGTTAATTTCTATGATTTCTATTCCTCTGTCGGCAGAAGCAGTATTAGGAAAAAATGCTGAAACATGTATTAGGAAAATTAAAATTAAAAGCAATAGCAAGATCTTTTTAGTTAAGAAAGCAATTTAAGAAACTAGCTTCAGTTCCATTACTTGTTAACTTTTATTTATTTTTATATTATCATCTCTTTTTTGATAGAATGTTCCATGACCTGTTAATAGAACAACAATGTGTGTGAGAATCCTGAATGTGATTTGTAGAAACAGTGAGTTTGTTAGTTTTTTTTATGAGTTCAGTGTGTTGTTTGATGAATATGTTTCCCTGGATGTAAGAAAGTTCTGCAGATGAATGAGCTGAACTCGATGTTTGCGGTATTTAAAATTTTCGATTATGAATTTAGGATGAATGTGATAATCATCAACGGGGTCATTGTCACATTCTTACTTGTATGAATAATTTCACTTTTGAAATGCTTCATCAGTTTCCCCTGCTTTGTTGGATATATGCTTATAAATTAATTTTTTAAGTCAAATTTCTAGTGTAATAATCAAATGTCACGAACTTTTTCGGTCAGCTTGTCTAGTAGTAGTTATCCATGGGTTCTTGTTGATGTTTTATTATGTTTGGTTCGTGGAGTTTGTGATACGGTGTCAAAAACTAGAACCAACAAATCTGAACCAACAGCCCCGAAACCCGTCTTGAAACTCTCTAAAAATTGTTTGTCTTTCTTTTCTTAAATGCACTAGGCTGTCACAAAAATAGAAACCCAAAATTCCCTAACAATCTGTAAAAAAAACTACTAGTTTGTTCTAGCTTTTTAGGCTGCCCAAACCTGCTCAAATATACTCCAACTTCAGCCACGAACCTGCTCAATAATCCTTGCTAAAACAACCCTTAATCTAGCTTGTAACACCAGTTTCGATCAGCCAAAACACTATCCAAAACTCGCTCCATTAGGCTGCCCGAACACGACTCAAAACAAAGAATACTCACACAACACACACACGCGTCAGTAACAAGAATAAAAAGGATAACAACAAATTAAAGCACTTTCATTCATGAATTGTTGTTTCATTTTCCTTATTTCATTAATGAATTTTCTTTCTATTTCCTCATGAAATCCATGAACTAGACATCAGTCATCAGATAATTGGACATGTGTTGCATCTTTTTTTCTGACTTATCTCCCTTTCTGTTCTGTGATAGCTAAGTTCAATAGTATGGACTGAGATTGACTTTGATGAACACAAGGAAGGATGCATAAGTTGGGATTAAAAATAAATGCAAGTCTTAGGCTGAGTGAATGGAAGGGTGGGGTAATGTTGCAAACTTGCAAGTTGCAATAATGATAAAAAGAATTAAAATAGTAGCTTAGAATATTTCAATAAAATTCATAACTTATCTTTCTTTTTTTTCCCTAAATTGTATACATTATTTGTTTTGTAGCTCAATTTTACTTGGTTGATGCGGGGTATCCAAATAAAATTGGGTTTCTTGCACCTTATGAAGGAGCACGATATCATTTACCTGAGTTTCAACATGGCCAGCAACCACGTAATGCACATGAGAAGTTCAATGTTGCTCATTCTTCATTGAGAAGTGTGATTGAGAGGACATTTGGAGTTTGGAAAGCCAGATGGATAATTTTTGCGGACATGCCATGTTATAGTTATGAGGATCAAATTTGTATGGTTTGTGCAACAATGGCGATTCATAATTTCCTCAGGAGAAGAAACATAGAGGATGATGAGTTTCAAGCTTATGATGTTGATCCTAACTTATTTCCAGAGGTTGAGGAAGATGACCCTAATGTGGTCAATCAAACACCTATCTCTTTTCTGGGTACGGCAGATCCAGAGATGGAGGCAATGAGAAATGCAATGTGTTATCAAATATGTAATAATAATATTTTCAATTAGCATTTGTATATTACCACTTTGAACTTAAATGTATTTTTGTTAAACACATATCACTAGTTATATGTAATTTGGATATTATCAACTTTGAACTTATATATGTATGTAATTTGGATATGTAGTTTGGATATTATCAACTTTGAACTTATATGTATGTAATTTGTGTTTCTAATTTGCATTGATTTACATTTGGATATTACAACTTATTTGTACTTTAGGAATTCTCTTTCAAATATAAATTTATTTATAAAAAAAATTAACATTATTTGTAACTCTAATTTAAAAAAAATTTGGAAATAAATTTGATAGTTATCACAGCTTATTTTAACAAATAAAAGATTGTATGATGAGGTTAATTTAGTCTTTTATAGTTTTATTCAGCATTTTTTCAACTTATTAATCAAGCAGTCACACTGACTTATAACAGCTAATCAGCACTTTGAAAAAACTAAATCAAACAAAGATCATTCATCACCCATTCATCATAAGTCATCGCATCATAAGTAATAAGTCATCAGCACAAATCAATAAGCTAAATCAAACGGACCCTATATATAGGTAGGAAATTGATTAGGGAGTAAGGAAATGGGGGGGGGGGGGGAAACCGGCAGCCCCCATTTCCCTTTTCTTTTTTCCTTTTTTGTTTTTTTTTTTGTTTTCTTTTTGCTTTTCTTTTTTGTTTCCTTTTCTTTTCTTTTCTCTTTTCTTTTCTCTTTTTTTCTTTTTCCTTTTTTCTTTTTTCTTTTTTTTGTTTTCTTTTTTTGGTTTTCTTTTTTTGTTTTCTTTCTTTTTTGTTTTTTTCTTTTCTTTGTTTTTTTTTTTTTGATTTTTTGATTTTCTTGATTTTTTTGTACCTTTGTTCCTAAAACATACAAAAGATAATTAGTAGTCCATTTTGCAATATTTATTGGACAATATAAAATATGGGTACGAATTTGGGGGTGTCTACACATAGGATCCTCACATTGTGCATTTCAACATGCTCTTCCTGCAATCAAATAGTTAAGATTGTTAACACATAATAACACAAATTTAATGTCATATTCCAACTAAAAAGTTGGTGGATGTACTCTGGGTCATGAAGTTCAATGTTGATATATTTTGCATTTGACCACCCACGACTGTTCGTTTGATGTTTCAAATATCCCTTTCTAACAACCTTTCCTAAAACATCCGTAATTGAAATCAAATGGGTTTTTTTTTTTTCCAGATCTAGGAATATATATTGAAGTTTCAAATATTTAATGATACCTTTGTTTAACAAATGAAATGGTTAGGGGAAACACACCTAGTAATCCAGAACCATTCAAATTTTGAAATACATGATTTCTGGAAATTTTGTAATTTGGAATAATCTTTGGAAAGTTTTCAAATACATCTAGTGTTTTACTCTAAAATTGAGACAGAGGTGATGGAAATTAATGAAACCTTCAAAGTGGCTGCAATTATTGAAAAATTGCCTCCAGCTTAGAATGAATTCAAGAGTTACCTAAAGCATAAACGAAAGGAAATGACTGTTGAATAGCTTGTTGTATGTCTTCTTATTAAAGAGGACAACAAAGGCAATGAAAAGAAAACGGTCACTTCTATGGTTGTCAAAGTCAATGTCGAGGAGCATGGTCAAAGCTCTAAAGGCAAGTGAAAGTTTGCTAAAGTTGGAAAAGGGACAAACTTAGGTCCTAAAGGAGGAGTTTTTAAGAAGAAGTTTCTTAGAAATGCTTCAATTGTGGAGGCATGGGTCACAAGTCCACGGTTTGCAAGAAACCAAACAGGGAGCGTGAAACCAACCTTGCTACAGTGATCTCTGAAGTTAATTTGGTAGGTTTAAACCCAAATCAGTGGTGGATTGATACCGGTGCCACTAGGCACGTTTGCTCCAAGGAGATGTTCAACACCTTTAAAGCTGCCGAGAATGGGGAAAAGCTCTACATGAGAAATTATGTCACCTCCGATATCAAAGGTCAAGGGAAAGTGGTTTTGAAGATGACTTTTGGGAAGGAATTAACTCTCAACAACGTGCTCTATGTGCCTGAAATTCAAAAGAATTTAGTGTCTGGATCTTTGTGAAGCATGACTTTCGTGTTGTTTTTGAGTCTGACGTTGTAACTTTAGCTAAAAGTGGAATGTTAGTAGGCAAAGGGTATGTTAATGATGGGTTGTTTAAGCTACATGAAATGGTTGTTAAGCCTAAAAGCAATAATAATAAGAACAAGTCTTCTGCTTACTTGCCTAAGTCTTCCAGTTTGTGGTATGGTAGACTAGGACATGTTAATTATGGTACTTTACGAAGGCTAATTAGCATGGATTGCATACCAAAATTCCAAATTGATCCAAATCATAAGTGTGAGACTTGTGTCAAAGCAAAGTTAACAAGAACATCATTTCATTCTATTGAAAAAATAGTGAACCACTTGGATTAATTCACATTGATTTATGTGATTTTAAATCAACACAATCACGTGGTGGAAACAAGTACTTCATTACTTTTGTTGATGATAACACAAGATTTTGTTATGTGTATCTTCTTAAAAGTAAAGATGAAGCAATAGAGAAATTTATTCTCTATAAAACTGAAGTTGATAATCAACTTAACAAGAAAATTAAGATGCTAAGAAGTGACCGTAGAGGTGAATATGAATCACCATTTGCTGAATTGTACGCTAAGCATGGAATCATTCACGAAACAACAACACCTTATGCCCCCCAACAAAATAGCATTGTTGAACGCAAAAATCGTACATTAAAGGAAATGATGAATGCCATATTGCTAAGTTCTGAACTACCTCAGAACATGTGGGGAGAAGTCGTGTTATCAGCAAACTATCTTTTAAATAAGGTACCCCGGAAAAAGCTTGATAAAAGTCCTTATGAGATGTGGCATGGAAGAGTGTCATCTTACAAATATTTGCGAGTGTGGGGGTGTCTTGCTAAGGTTGCTATACCTACACCTAAGAAGGTGAAAGTTTGACAAAAAACTATTGACCGCGTATTTATAGGTTATGCACAGAATAGTAGTGCCTATCGTTTTCTTGTGCACTAGTCTAAGATAGAAGACATACACAAGAATACAATAATGGAATCTCGAAAAGTTTCTTTCTTCGAAAATGTATCTCCTTGTAAGAGAAGCGATGAGTCTAACTCATCTAAATGGGTACATGCTTCAGAAGAAGAAGAATAAGAAGAGAATGAGCAAGAAGAGGTGGAACTTCAACGTAGCAAAAGAAATAGGGTAGAAAAATCTTTCGGCTCAGATTTTCTTACCTACATGCTAGAAAGTGAACCTCAAAGCTACAAAGAGATTGTGAGTTCCTTCGAGGGACCTCAATAGAAAGAAGCCATTAAAAGTAAAATTGATTCAATTCTTCAAAATCACACTTGGGAACTAGTGGACCTCCCTCAAGGAAGCAAACCATTAGGGTATAAGTGGATTTTCAAGAAGAAAATGAAAGTAGATGGAACAATTGATAAGTATAAGGCTAGACTTGTAATTAAAGGTTACTGACAACGTGAAAGCCTTGATTACTTTGATACTTATTCTCCAGTTACGAGAATAACCTCCATTAGATTAGTACTTGTTATTGTCGCATTGCGAAATCGGGAAGTACATCAAATGGATGTAAAGACTGTCTTTCTAAACGGAGATTTGGAAGAGGAGATTTACATGGAACAACCAGAAGGATTTTCTACACCAGGGCAAGAAAATACATGTGAAAATTAGTAAAGTCTTTGTATGACTTGAAACAAGCACCAAAACAGTGGTATGAAAAGTTTGATGAAGCCATGTTGAAGAGTGGATTTAAAATCAATGAATGTGATAAACGTGTTTATGTAAAGGACACTGAAAATGGTTATGTCATTTTATGTCTTTACATAGATGACATGCCTATCATTGGAAGTAATGAGAAAATGATTAAATCCACAAAAGATATCTTAAATTCAAAATTTGACATGAAAGATGTGGGCCTAGTTGATGTAATCCTTGGAATAAAAATATCTAGAACGTCAGGTGGACTAACTTTAAGTCAGTCGCACTATATGGATAAAATTCTAGATAAATTTAGCAAGGATGACTCTGCCATAGCTAGAACCCCTATAGATACAAGTCAACATCTATCAAAGAATAGAGGTGAGACTGTATCTCAAGTAGAATACTCTAGAGTCATAGGGAGTCTGATGTACTTAATGAGTTGTACAAGATCGGACCTAGCCTATGTTATGAGTAGACTAAGTAGATATACGAATAATCTAGGGACTGACCACTGGAAAGGAGTAGTGAGAGTACTAAGGTACCTCAGGTATACTCGTGATTATGGTTTGCACTATAAAAAGGATTCAGCTGTAATAGAAGGATATACAGATGCTAATTGGATCTATGATATTAAAGACTCGAGGTCTATTAGTGGATATATATTCACTTTGGCAGGTGCAGCCATATCATGGAAATCTTCTAAACATACTGTAATAGCTAGATCCACGATGGAGTCAGAGTTTATAGTTCTAGATAAAAGTGGTGAAGAAGTTGAATGGCTACGCCAATTTACAGAAGATATTCCAAGATGGACAAAACATGTGCCGGCAATTTGCATACATTGTGACAGTCAATCAACTATTGGTAGGGCACAGAGCAACATGTACAATGGTAAGTCTAGACACATACATCGTAGAGATAATACTATTAGACAACTACTCTCTACTGGTACTATCTCTATTGACTATGTGAAGTTAAAGGATAATATAGTGGATCCGTTAACCAAAGGGTTAAATTGAAAGTTAGTTGAAAAGTTATCAAGAGGAACGAGTCTCAAACCTCTTGAAAAATAAGTCATTACAATGGAAACCCAACCTAGTTGACTGGAGATCCCAAGATCTAGGTTCAAAGGGACAACCTAATTGTAAAAAGACTTTTGAGTCGATGTGGGAGATTCATCTCTTGTCAAGTGTTTAAAGACCTTTTGGTTGGTGCATTATGAACTCATATTCAGTGTTAGGGATTTGATCAATTTGCAAGCATATGGTAATGTCATTTCGTTGTATGATTTGAGTGCTTCATGATATACATCCCTCTTTAAACACTTTTGTGTGATTTGAGAGATGCCGTGAGAATAGTCGAGTCTTGCATATGTGAAGTTGAAGGATAATTTTAGAGACATGCAAATCAATTTAAATTGAAAAATTGACGAATTCCCATCATGTTTATTGAATTTTGATTTTCAATATGAGAATGCACATTTGATGTCAAGTTGAGAACAATGTCTGTTTTTCTTGGGTTGGTTGGAGCAGCAATGATCATGTTCATGAAGTTTAAAAATGCTTGAGGACAAGCATCGTTTAAGTGTGGGGGGATTTTGATGAACTCAAATAAGTGTGATATTTAATATCATTTTTGTGACATAACTTGTTATAAATGTTGCACTTTTTATGGGTATTTTGTATGTTTGGTGATTATAGGTATGAGAGATTGATGGTGAAAAAGTGAAAATAATACCAAGTTCAAAGAAGAAATTCGGATATCATGGTACCGAATGGGCATTCGCTATATATCTGAGGGGAGCTGGAGCTGAAGTTGGAAGCAATGTTACGTTTTTAAAGGGAATTTTAGACATTATCCATTTCAGTAATTGGAGAATTATTATTTTTCTCTAAATTGTTGTTATTTATTTTATTTCTCTTTTGTAATTAATGAAAAGATAGGATAAGAGATAGATTAGATGTTGTGGACTTTGTCAACAACTACCTAGGAGTGGGGGTTAGGAGTGGAGATCATGACCTCTATAAAGGAGGAAAGACTTGGAGAGCAAGGAGGGGCTCAGCTATATAAGGAGAAGTCAGTTTTAGAAGTGGGCATGCAATCACAGACAACACGATTGATACACATAATCATACACACACAAATACACTGAAGATTTTTGTAAAACCCTGAAATATTGCTTGCTTGTGATAAGCATGAACTCATACATTTATAATCATCATAAATATGTTCATTTAGCTCCCGTATATGTTTAGAGTCAATAGCATGTTCGTTGACGTCGTTTGAGATGCTTGTATGCATTTTTCCTTCACGAGATGCTTTGAATCTCGGGTTTGTGTTTTATGTGGTTATCACATGGATTATTGTTAGAGGGCATTTATAACATCATTAATATGCCTTGGATGTTGGTTAGATGCTTGTTGCATTGTCGGTTTGGTTGCTAGTTTGATTCTAGCGAAAACCCTTCTCAGTTTGACTTTTTCGATTGTCGTTCGGGAGAGTTTTGCCTGAGTTCTTGGCCTTGTTTTGTTGAGGTTTGAGGCTTGATTGTTTTGGTTATTGTTTGGAGGTCATTAAGGTTGATTAGTAGACCATTTTTGGCTTGGAAGGACTCAAGAATACATGCGGGGGAGTCCGGGACCGAGCAAGGAAACAAGAAAACTTAGAATGCTGAAAATTCAAGTGATGCAGTCGCATCACCCTTTCCCCAAGCGACTGCAAGGGTCCCTGATTCCAGAATACGGGATTTTGCATCCTTTTGTGTGCTGTCCGAATCTTAGCCACTTAAACCCAATCTAAACCTATCCTAAACCCACTTACTTAACCTAATACTAATCCTAAACATCTATTAGGAGATTTAGGGGTTAATTAGTGAGTTAATTAGAGAACTAATCTCCCATATAAAAGCAAAACAGCCGCTCTCTCTCTCTTATTGTCCGGCCACTGGATACGACTCTCACTTTCTTTCTCGTGAGCACCTCTGCAGAGCTTGAGAGAGCTTGAGAAGGAGATTCTTGGATTCTTGAAGGGCTTGAGCTTGGAAGCCACAGCCTTGGGTCGTTCTTTCCCCCTTCCTACCCGTGAACTTGAGGAAAGAGTTGAGGAGAAGACATCATCCTTTGGGTTTCGAAATTGGGCAGTTTGGGAGGCCGAATTTCTGTAAGTTCTACCTCTCTTCCTTTGATTCTTGGGCTCCATTGACTCTAGGGAAACAACCATTTGTGCTATTTGAGGTCAATGGAAGCCATTGTTAGGGTTTATAGAAGATGCATGAACCCTAGGTTTACAAATTTATGATAGAACTTGATTGACCTATGTGAGACCATGATTATGTGAAATTCATGTTCTAACTAGTCTATTGAACTTAGTTGTGTTGATTATCCATGAGTATTGAAGTTGGTTTGGTTGAGATACTTGGAGGGTGTTATGCCCTAATCTTGTTCTAGCTTGCCAATTATTGATGTGAGCTTGATTAATATGTTTTATATGCTTAATAGAGTATACTAAACCATGTTGTGTAAGTTTAATCATGATTTGAAGATTATGATTGGTATAGTGACTTGATTGAAATTATGCACAAGATGGCTAATTTGTTCTAAGTTGCATTGTTAATTATTTGATTGGGTTTATATGAGTTTATGGAACATTGGGATTATGGTTTTGGCGATAGTTATGAACATATGGGGATGTGGAAGCATATGCTTCTATTCCTTGAATTTTCGGAAAATTTAGATTGGACTCAACGGAGTCAACCTTTGGGTTAGTATGAATCCTAGGAACTATAATCTTAAGTCCTACGGAATTTTGGGTAGAATTCATGGAGGTCGAGCCTCCAAGAAGTTTTGAAGTGTGTGAAACACACTTGATTATGAGAGCTCATATGATTCTCGGTTGTGATATTTATGCTAGTTGTGGATGAATTGCATGACTAGTTTGATGGTAGAGTGTTTACCTACTTGTTTTGAGCATATGAGTATATATTACTTGTGCTTGGGTTTTGAGTCCAGCTGGCGTCGGTCTGTTGAGTCTTTGGTGGGACGATACATCGTCTTCACAAATTGTGGGATTCGTGATTGCGATGGATCACCGTGCCAGGTTTGCATACACCCCTCCATCGATGGCCACGGTGGGGAAGTAGTTTATCTTAGTTGTAGTAATACACATGACTTTGATAACTATGGAACTCGAGCGAGATCTGCTCGGGGACGCCGATATCTACGAGAGGATATCGAGGGCACATAAGGGTTTTGCACGTGTTTTTGCGTGAGCGACACGCGGAGGAATTTGGGTAATGGTATCATATCCCTTATATATGAATTGTTTCACAAGTGCTTAAGTGAATAACGTGCTTAGTGAATTGGATATGATATGGTGTTTGTTTTGGTTTCTTACATGTTATACTTGATAGATAACATATTGATTAATGTTGTTAAGCGTATATGCTATCACATGGACATTATTGGAATGTTGTTTATGCCAAAGGTATAAATCATTATTGTTAAGACTAATATGCCTTGACATGGATTTATGATGAGATGTTATACTTTAATGATAACACATTTATGTAATGTTGAGCATGGATGCCATAACATGATTTTATATAAGGTTATTTCATAGCGATAGCATGATGTAATTTATGATTGAGCATTATGCCATGGTAGGAAGTTATGGTTAGTAACTTACTAAGTCATTGTGACTTACTTTTATTTGTTGGTTGTCTTTCCCTAGATCCGAGCCGTGCGAGCGGATCCAAGTAAATCAAGAAGGTTACGTTGACAAGGAATTCTTTTGGCAAGGTTGCTACTTAGATGTTTATTTTGTTTTTGGTGAGGTCGTTGGGAAAATGAAGTTATGTAAACTTCATGATTGGGTAGCAAACCTTAATGTGATTGTAATATTGTAATTGTGTTGTTAGTTTATTCTTTTGGTAGCCGACAAGTAGAAGTCGTGCTTGATGTATATTTATGGTTATACTTCCATATGCTTACTTGTTGTTAGTACTTATAATTATTAGTACTTATGTTGTTGGTAGCCGACTGGTTTTAGTCGCGCTTGGTTAATTGATGATTATGTTTAGCATGTTACATTACTAGTTAAATATTATATTTGTTCTCCGGCATGTTTTTAGCCGTTGAGTTGTTAGACTAGAGTCTTAGACTTAGTGTAATGTTGGGTTCCGGCCGTAGCTTCGCCGATGACTTGGTTTATATTGTGTTATATTTGAATTGCATAACAGGGAGTTTGTTCTACGTGCCCAATGTTGCGGCACGCGAGTCGAATTTTTGGACCGAGAGATTAATTATCTCTTTGGTTGTTTTTAGTTTGAGCTTGTTAGCTCGGGCGCCACTATTTTATTTCATTAGCTTCCGCATGTGTTTTAAGTTGTCGGTGTATCGCCGTTATGACCCTACCCATTATTTGCTACTTGTTGTTGTTATTTGTTTCCCTGGCGGCACGACCTTGGGATCCGGGTCGGGTCGTCACAATTTTGGTAGCAACTTACTCGTTTCTTCCATCACACTGCTGGGTTTATTTTCGTTTTGAATTCATTTTGTAAGTAATCTTTAATTATGTTTAGTGGGTAGTTTTATTTCTTTCAGTTAATGAACAAGTAATTCTTTGCAAATTTATACTGTGAGATCTAAGTGTTTTAATTCTCAATTGAGTTTAAGTATTTATTCATTCTCTATTTGTTTGTTACAAAAGGAATTGTGACTTAGGATTATTATGTGTAGTTAATGTTTGTGGCCAAAACCTTAATTAACCTAATAGTTCATAGCTAGTTAGTACCGTTGATCCGTAATTGTCATCGGGTTCTAATAAAGTAGCAAGTAACACACCGTTTAAGCATCACAAGCATATTCGATCCGTGTTGCGGGAATGAGTAATCTAAATTAAATGATATTGCTTCAATATGCACTGTTTATAATCGGGTCTCTCACTCTTAATGCTTTCAAAACATTAAATCCTATGAGCGTCCTGGGGGTTGTCTTTTGATTAGGGAAATAGTTAACGAGCTTCTCTTGACTATCGAGACAGTAAGGAGAGATTGGGTGTCTGGCGGCTGTCGACAACTATAACCGGTTTATTTGTAGCCAATTGAGTCATCTTTGTATCTATGATCAGTAGTAAACTTATGGGATTACGTTTAGTTCATTGACTGAAACTTTTTCGTTATTAGAATCAAACATCATTTTCTATTTTGTTAACATTTAGTCATTTAATTTCAACTTTTAATTAAGCATTATTAACATTTAGTCATTTAATTTCAGCATTCAATTAAGTCATTGTTGCTAATTAGTTAGATTAAAAACCACAATCTTTATCTTAAATTGTTTTGTTAAAATTCTTAGAAGAAGTGAATTCGACGTTCCTTGTGGATACGATCCCTACTACCATATACTCATTATAAAGAAAATAGGAAATTATTTTTGACGGTTTGACACCCGTCACCGGACCTTCAGTGCATAGTCATCTGGTACCACCGTTGTATCTTGAGAGACAATCGTCCCATGTAAGAACTCCACGCACTTACAGGGAGTGGGACGAATAACATTTCAAGGAAATTGTGTGATACACAGGCCTCGGTCACAACTTCCTTCCACCACCAGACTTGAAGAACATACTTCATTCCTTCACCAGCAGACTTCGTAGCAAGTCACCAACAAATTTGGAACAAAACAACCAACAGACTTCAAAAGTCTTCTGACTTTAGACGAAGTACCAGCAATAGTTCTGATCAACAGCAACAGTTTTGTTTTCTATTTTTTATTATTCTGTTTCATTTTATGTAAGATTATAATAGGGATATTCCCAAAACACACACACACACACACACACACACACACACACACACACATATATATATATATATATATATATATATATATATATATGTGTGTGTGTGTGTGTGTGTGTGTGTATATATATATATATATATATATATATATATATATGTGTGTGTGTGTGTGTGTGTGTGTGTGTGTGTATGTATGTATGTATGTATGTATGTATAACGATAGTGCAATTGAAATAATATATAAATAAGTAAAGCTATGATCTTAAAATTTTGATTTGTAAAATTAAACTAAAATTTTGAAACGGAAGGAGTATGTATGTAAAATGAAAATAATAGAGCAACATAATTCATCTACGAGACTACGACCTTGATTTATAACAAAGTTTTATGTATTGGCAAAAATTTGTGTAGGATAGAATTTGGTAAGACGGAGCTCCATTTAGGAATTTGTAGGTTATAATAAATATAAAACATGTTACTGAAAAATTGAAAAAATAATTTAAGATGGTTTGGGGCGAAGATCTTATCCTTGGCGGAGGTCTCGTGTTTGAATCCTATTAGCCCCAAAACGATTTAAAATTGAAATGTTTCAATTTTTACTCTGGTGCCCCTGGTTTTCCAACAGTTACTGTTCTTCCTCCCTAACCTTTAGCCCTCCGTTAACTTTATTCGCCTTAGGATGCTTGGCGGACCCTAACGAACTTTAACGAAACGCTAAGTAACACATTTAAAGGCAAAATTGACACATTTTAAATTCAAAAGTGACACTATCAAGGGAAAAAAATATTACTATTATTTTCATTAAAATGCATAGTGGTATTTATAGGACCAAAAGTGATACTTTTAATGATAAAAAGTGACACATGTAATGTTAAAAAGTGATACTTTTAAGGTCAATAACAACAATTTTTAGTTATAAGACAAAATGACACTTCTAGGATCAAAAGTAACACATTTATTTAATACTAAAAGTGATACTTTTAATGCTATAAAGTGACACTTTAATGTCAAATGTAATGTTTTTCATTTATAAAAAATGAGATTTTTCAAAATAAAAGTAATACATTTAAGGCTAAAAGTGACATATTTAAACAAAAAAAGTAACACTTTTTTAGGGAAAAATGATTATTTTCATTAAAAATGTAAAATGACACTTATATGACCAAAAGTGACATTGTTAATAGTAAAAAGTAACACTCTGCATATATAAACATGAAGAGTGGCGTTGTAATTTTTAAAAACTAAGGGGTTGCATTGAGATTTCTGAATTTTATCTCATTTAACCTGGATAGATCCGTCTTACGGATAAGAATCCATAAGATCGTTTTACAGAAAACTACCTCTTATTTATTTTTCGATATAACTCATCAATGCATTGATTTCTGTACTTTACTACACCTTACATCTTATTGTAAATCAATTTTGTTGGTCTAATATTTGTACAATACAACTCACCGATGCCATGATAACTGTATTGTATAATAACTCATTGCATTGAATAACAATACACACCTTGCTCTAAATCAATTATATTGCTCTCATAAATCTAATCTAATAAATTTTTTTTTTTAAGTTTTTCGAAGGTTTTTCTCAGACCTGAAAACCCAAGACTAATCTCTCGAACATGATAACACCATAAAATAACTGTAGAAACTAACCAAATAAGACGTCAATAATAAATAAATTTTATAGGTATTTATAAGTCCTTTTTTTAAAACCAGTTTCATTTCAATCGGTTAAAATATGCAATTTGGTGAACATTGTTTTTTGGTGCACAAAACCCGCAAAAAGAAAGGGAGCGAACCCCAACGAAATCAAGCACTTACAACCGTCCGATAGGCATTGTGATTAACAGGTAATTAACTTCAAAGTGAATAGTTAGACCGAAATGTTTATTGCAAAGCCAGCACAGTTAGTTGGTGGTGATTACTGCGCGCACTTGCTCTCGCACTCGCACTCGCGCATCTAAAGAACAATTTCTGTAAATTATTTTCAATCCCTACAGTCTCGAAGCTAAAATCTGGGGTTTGGAGCTTATCAGTCACTGCGATCTTCCTTCATTTGCTATTCGACCGTTACAAATTTAATAGAATCGTTGCTCTGGATCAATTTTGATCATTTGGGGGTATACGTTTAATAATTTCTTCGTTTGAATTATTGAATGAGATCCGCATTTTATTTGGGAATTTGAATTTATTTATGTTTGCAGGATTTATATGTGTTATGTGTGTGTGTGTGTGTGTGTGTGGGGAGATTTAATGGAAATTGGAATGGTTTGAATTTTGATATCAATAGAGCCAATCATATGAGTTTTTCGACATCGGAGGTCACATTATCTGCTAGAATCACGTAATTTCGTAATGTACGTATGATGTTTTGGTTCGTTGCACAATGTGAACCTCTTTGAAGTATTTCAGCAAACATTATTTAAGGTTGATACTTCATACTTTTGCAATTTCTCGAGAATTTCTTCAAATAGCTTATAAATGAACGAATTCCGTGATGAAGTCTTGATTTCATTTTTATTTTTGATTGGAAGCGAAGATTATGGTTACACTTTCCTGTTTGGGGCTACACTGTAGGGGTAGCCTTCTCTTTTCCTGAGTGGAGATGTCATCTGTTTGGCATGTGTCAAGACTCATACTCCCAGCTGCCACAGCTCGGAATTAATTAATTTGTCTAATGATCTAAGAAACCCTATACTTTGTGGTGTGAACCTCTAATAAAACATGTTTTTGCTTTTTATGTGAGACATTTCAAAATTTTGGACGATAGTCACGATATACTAGAATGACTGTAGTTTTTGATAATATTCTGTGCAATCTGCTAGCTAAACATTTGTTATTCTGGTGGGTTTTGGTTATAAGCTTCTGTTAATGACTTTATTGATGCAGTATTGCAACATTTCAACTTGCTTTATTTGTTTTATCAACTTACTCCTAAACTTTTTCATAGTTCATCTGCTTATCATTGTTGATTGTTGTGTTTCTTTTTCAGTGGTCGGATGAGCTCCACAGACTTTGCAGATATAGGTAGCCAAGATAAGATCAATACTTCAGATGGCAAAGATGGTCAAAGATCACCAGATTCTGTTTCATTAAGACTAAAACTAAATGGGAAGCATAAGGTCATAAAAGTTAGTCGTGAATCAAAAGAGAACTCTTCAATACATGCGTTTGAGAATGAATTTCTAGTACCTAAGAGTGAACCTAGCATTTCTGATCAACGTGCTTCTCAAGTTGACAAGTTAATTTCTTCTTCTCTTTCTTCGACCATTTGTCCGCCACCTATTTGTCGCCAATTCTGGAAAGCTGGGAGCTACCACATTGAACAGAGAGCAAAAGCTCCAATAAAAAGTAATTTTCTCAACTGTTCTTATTGTTCCTAATTTATTGTGTGTGTGTGTGTTTGAGAGAGGGAAGGAGGCTGTTTCAACTGGAACTGGGATGCAACATGGTGAGATCTAGGCTCCTAGGAAAAAAAGAACTTCAATAGTGGGTTGATTTGAGCAATTCTATAAGAGATACTATGGGCATCCAATTTGATGGCTGAGTAATTCTATTGAATATCTCAGTTTTTGGTGCACAGAGTGCTCTCGGAGTATGGGAGATTCTTTTGCTGAATTTTTGGATAGATTTTCTTTTGTATAGGATGGTTTGGTAGAGTATACTCCTTATATACAAAGGATGCGTCACCTACTTTAGCACTTGTTTATATATATATTCTTATTACTTATCAAAAATAAAAAATAAAAATATAGATACTCCTAAAGTCCTAATTGTAATTTTGTTTAGAAAATAATGTGTGCTCTGCTGTTGATGTGGTTTTAAGAGAAAATATGTTTTGCTTTTGTATTTGCAGATGGAAAAAACCATTTACGTGTTCATCCTCTGTTCCTTCACTCGAATGCCACCTCTCATAAGTGGGCGTTTGGAGGTACGCTCAATTTAAATGTTTGCGCGCTTCAGTGTATTCTTCATACCTTTTGCCCTTTAACTTCTATTAGTCAAACAATATCAATTGCATGCCTTGCACCTTTTAACTTTATTGCTCCTCTCAGCAATTGCAGAGTTGCTTGACAATGCCATTGATGAGGTGAGGCTCCTGCTAAATTTCGTTTTCACTGCATCCTAAGTTACTTTCTAGAACTATTGAGAGAATCAAGTAAGAGAACCCGCACACTGCTAGATTTGTCTAATATGAAGTTTTTTTAACCCTGTCATATGTCTTCTTTTGGGTGGTTTTCTTTCAAAGAGGTACATGGCATAATTTGTGTCTTGATTTTTTCAACCTTTTACTGCAGTCAACAAGTCTAGACAGCTGAAATATTAAGATATAAAAAGCTCATTTTACACGAGACATGTTAAACATAGCACGCATAATATGCTAAACGTAACACTTTTTCAAGGACTTAACTAAAGTGCCCTTATGCCTATTTATGATATATATAAAAAATAAATCAACACTTTTTGTTAGGTTTCATTAAATTCCATCTGGCCTCCGTCAGATTTTACAGAGGCTAGGGTTGAATCGCTAGAAAAAAAATGTTAACACATCAGCCAGCCCCTATGGGTAATGGTTGGATTTTCCATCCACCCATTTCTTCAAAATTTCAACACTTTCTGCCAGTTTCTGTTAGATTCGTTAGATTCTGTTAAGTCTGTTGGCCTTTTTTTTCCTTGCGATTCAGTCCTAGCCTTTGTAAAATTTGACGGAGGCCTAATGGAATTTAACGGAACCTAACAAAAAGTGCTACATTAGGGGGGCCGGTTTTTCAGCTGGCCATGATCAATGATGGCCAGATTTTTTGGCCGGCCATTTGTACAATATGACCGGACTTTTCGGCCGGCCATTGTTAAAAAAATAAAATGGAATTTTTGAATAAATGGCCGGTTGTAATGTATGCCCACCAACCCTAATGGCCGAATATCGAAAATTAATTTTGTTACTTAATTGTTTTAAATTTTAATAATTGTTATTAATTGTTTAAAAGTTGTAATTTAATCATAATAACTCGGGGGCAAAAATGGAAATACATTAATAAACACTTAAAAAGTGCTACGTTTGGCATTTTTCATATGTGCTACGTTTAGCATTTTTGTTTTACATTAGTGTATGAGTTACCATTTTAGCATCATTATTCTGTTTAAGGGCGTTACAAACTCCTGATTGACATGTTTTCCTGGACTAGATACACAATGGTGCTACTTTTGTTCTTATCGACAAGATCAGCAATCCGCAGGACGGGAATCCATGCTTGCTCGTTAAAGGTAAATATGCATATTATAATACCCCCATTTCGCATAGTGTAGATGTGAGGCTTGAATGCGCTTTTTATAAAGTGGTCACCCACTACCAGTAGCCATTAGGCACCAACATCATCCATGGACTTTTGGGTGAGATTGTGGTAGACCTAGATGACTCAAGGTGGTAGGTGCTTAGCGGGCTTGTGTGTGAGCTACACGTAGTTGACCGAACTTTTGGGCTTTGGGCGTTACACATATGCTCTTCATTATTTGATAAAAAACTTGTTGATTTACAACATGATATTCCCGTACCTAGTTTATCAGTTTCACATTAATTTATTTGAAACCATGTGCTTTGCAACAAGATGATGGCGCGGGAATGGACCCTGAGGCTATTAGGCGGTGTATGAGCTTTGGATTTTCTGATAAGCTACTGAAATCTGGCATTGGACAATGTATGGAAACTAACCCGTTTTGTTCATTTTGTTCATTCCATGCCTTGTCCATATTTTTTGTTCTAACTGGTCAGCTTTAGCCTTTCAGATGGAAATGGCTTCAAGACTAGTTCTATGAGACTTGGGGCGGATGTTATCATGTTCACCTGCCACTCAAACAAGAGGTTTATTTAGTTTTAGAATAAAGCTCTTTTCTATTATTTTTGTTCTTCTTTGTATCATCCCGACTTGCCAACTTTATTGATATTTGGGGTTGAAAGCAACCCGTTTAAATGTGGAGTTGGTAATATGTGATTATTTTGAACTGGGTTCAACACACACACACATATGTATATATATATATATATATATATATATATATATATAATTATTTCTAAGGGGGAGTTGGGGATGGTTTTCAAGTTAAAAAAGTTGTTGTATGGTCTAAAGCAGTCTCTTAGAGCTTGGTTTGATTGATTTAGTGAGGATGTGTTAGGGTTTGGCCTTATGCGGTGCAGTAGTGATCATTCGGTCTTTTATCGTTTATCGTCAGTTTGAAGTAGGGTGTATTCTCTTGGTTGTGTATGTTGATGATATCGTCATTACTGGTGGAGATAGTGTGGATATTTGTGCTCTAAAGTCTTTCCTTCAAGAAAGATTTCAAACAAAAGATCTTGGGTACCTCAAGTACTTTTTGGGAATTGAAGTTACCCGTTTGAAACAAGGCATCTTTCTTTTTCAATGGAAGTATCTACTTGACTTACTAACACCGGGATGTTAGGGACAAAACCAACTGAGACTCCTATGGATGCTAATGTGAAGCTTAGGATGATGATGATAATGAAGAATTGAATCATCCGGAGAGGTATCGTACGCTTGTAGGGAAGTTGAACTATTTAGCTGTGACTAGACCGGACATTGCATTTGCAATAAGTAAAGTTAGTCGGTTTATGTCTCCTCCACGATCTGGGATACGCATCCTCCGATATCTCAAGGGAGCTCCAGGTCGTGGGTTACTTTATCGAGATCATGGGCACATAAAAGTTGAGAGATTTTGTGATGCTGATTGGGCTGGGTGTCCTATTAGTAAGAAGTCAACTACAGGATATTGCATATTTGTTGGAGGCAACTTAGTGTCTTGGAAAAGCAAGAAGCAACAGGTTGTGTCGAGATCAAGTGCGGAGGCGAAGTATAGAGCTATGGCTCAGTCGACTTGTGATTTGATGTGGATTCGCCAAATACTTGAGGAGATGGGGTTTGGTAGTTCAACACCTATGCAGCTATGGTGTGACAATCAAGCAGTCATCCATATTGCATCGAATCCTGTGTTTCATGAACGCACAAAACATAATGAGGTTGACTATCATTTCATTCGCGAGAAGCTACAACAAAATATTATTGTCACAAGTTATGTCAAGTCCGGTGAATAGCTGGCTGATGTTCTGATCAAGTCGGTGGTTGGAAATAGGTTGAGTTATATGAGTAACAAGCTGGGCATGCATGATATTTATGCTCCAGCTTGAGGGGGAGTGTTAGAGAATAAGGGGTATTATAAAGGGTGTTAAGTGTAACAACATTGTTTAATATGCACGTATATATAAATACCCTAGCCTAACCAGTTTAGGGTTACGGCTTCCAAACCATATTTCATTCTTCTTCTCTTCTCTGTTAATTTACAAGTATTATATTAAAATTTCCTTGACGCATTGCTCTCACATCAATTTATCCCTAATATCAGATTTACATAGTGCCTTCATGCAAGTATAGAAGTATTGCCTTCACGTACAGTCAATTTGTAGGCTTCATTTAAATTGGTATTGTTTTCACGATCAGGACACAGACTCAAAGCGTTGGACTCCTCTCTTACACATTTCTGAGGCAAACAGACCATGACAGAATAGTGGTACCAATGGTGAGTTAGATCTTGAAGGTTACCACCGCCATTTGAATCAGATTGTTTTCTTTTTATCATAATCAGATTGCTGTTATTACATATATCCATGTCAATTTCAGAGATCAAAACTAGGCCCTACTGTTGACACTAATGGCACATCTTTCACCCTCTAGATGCCAGGTTTTGAATTCCTCTTTAGATATCAAAGAGAATCTGAAGAGAAAGAAATTACGCAAGATAGTCTATCTGTTATGATACCGAAATGCATCCAAATTCAAAGAACAAGGCTTTGTGCTATGTACTGTCTGGGAATTTCCAGGACTGGTTCATATTTGGTTATATTATGCCAGATCTCATCCTCTACTTACATAAACACCTTGTTTTCAATTGACAGTTTTCCACTATAATAGTTGAAAGTTCATTTTTTTTACCCGGGTAATACCAATACTCTACCTCAATTTTTAGCTGCTGACTTGTGTTATTGTTGCATCTTGATGACCTCAGGTGGATTATGAGTTGGATGCATCAACAAAAAAGTTTAACCCTTTGCTTACTTGTGGTAGTGAACACTTCTCATCTAATCTAGCAGTCCTTTTGCAATGGTCTCCATATTCAACAGAAGAAATACTGCTTAAGCAAGTAAGCTTGCAAGTGTATTTTCTTATTATTTACTTTCACACTGCTTGTGCTTGATACAACTTGAGAACAGATTTTTTAAAGAGCAGCTTCCACTAGCATCACAGTACATGCTCTCTCCAAAATTTGTCCTCTGAGTTCTTCTGAATTTTGATTTATCTAAATTATACTTGAAAACTTTTGAGAGAAAAAAATCTCATCAGAGTACTCAACAGTGTTTTTCATGCTTTACTACACACACACACACACACACATATAGGGAGGGACACATTATGACATTAATGTGTCCAAGGGAACCAAATGCAAGATCAAAAGCTAGTACCCAAGACCTAAGAATTTGATAAGTTACCGACTCATCCAAAAGCCTAAGGTACTATATAGAGCTCAACAGTGTGTACATCTTTCATCAACCCTTTCTTTACTGGGTTTCAACCCAGACACTAGGATTCCTAATTCCATATGCATCTATTTGTACCACTTTATATTACTACTGCAAACGAGTTAAAAGGTTTACCCTTATGGTGTACTTTACGTCTTCCTCCCCATTAACCCTTCTTTGACTAGTTGTCAATGTATAAGCAGTAGGCATCACTGTATGAGGCTTACAACCACTTGGAGTAGATCTGACCACCAAACTCTTCCAATCTTTCTTCTGCGTTGGATAATAATTAATATTTGAAACCATATGTCTTGGGTTTTTTACTTACTACCTAATACTTTCCTAAACCAAACAACTAGCATGTTATTGCAGGTTGTGTCGTGTTTCCTTCTATAAAAGCTTGTCCTTTGTGTTATTGGTGTATAATTCGTGAAAAATAAGGGCACAATCCAGCCTTCAATCTCATTGTTCATTACAATCAAAATTTAACTTTTCTCTACTGGCAAAGCCACAGCCTGCATTTGGGTGTCAGTTGGTTTCCTTTATCTTTGAAATTATGTCATTTTAGTACTATAAGATTTAACAAAAAATTGACTCTTTACATTTAAAAACAACAATTCTATCAACTTTGACCCCCTTTGTCTTTTTTAGGAAAAAACTGTGCTATATTATAATTTTGACCCTCATTTGGGTCAAATTTGGATATCACCATATTTCCATTCCTAAAAAAAGAGTCCCCTGTGATTAAGTAAAGTTTATTGACATTATCATAAATATTAGGAGGTTGGGTATTTTCCATTGATACCCAACGGTGAGAGGGACCCATCAATTAAAGTAGAAAGAAAATCAAGGGTAAATGATAAATTAATGTCCCAAAAAGGAAAGATCAAAGAGTGGACACTTTTTTGGGAACAACCTAAAACCGAATAATTGACTCTCTTTTAGTAATGGAGGGAGTAATATTTTACCATTAAAATAATCTTGACGCCCTTACATCAAAGTCATGGCTTCACACTGTCTTTCTCCAAACTTTTCAAGCTTCAGTCTTCTCCATTTTCTAATCCTTATTAGCACTGTGGGCAGTTTGATGATATAGGGAATCATGGAACTAAGATAGTTATTTACAATCTTTGGCAAAATGGTGATGGCGATATGGAACTAGATTTTGGTTTCGATGACGAGGTATCTTTTCATCCTTTAACTTGTTATCTTTTGATTAGAACCTATTGGATTGGCTACTTATACTCTCATACTTGCAGGATATTCGTATCAGTGTTGATTCGAAACTAATTCAGACGGGAGAGCACCCAAAAGCAGTTTCAGACCAGCACATGGCGAACCTTTACCGCTATTCTCTCCGTGTAGGTTATGCATTAAATTTTTGACGAGCCAGAAAATTTATCTGTTACCTCATGGTTTCCAATTGGTTGTTATCATGTTCTACAGGTATATGCTTCAATCTTGTACCTACGACTACCTGAAACTTTCAGAATAATCTTGCGTGGACGAGTAGTGGAGCATCATAATATTGCCAATGATCTGAAATTTCCCGAGTTCATATTGTATAGGCCTCAATTTGGTGGAAAGGAGGTTTGTGCTGTTTGAGGGCTTAAATGTTCATGCTTTTATGAAAGCTTGCAGCAAACATGTCTCAGCTTCATGTATGGTTTCTAGTGCTTTGCATTCATGATTCGGTGGCTGATTGACTTTTTTTTTTGAAAAGTTGTGAATTTATGGATATCTGAGTTTCAACTGAAGTGGTAAAGTGCTTAGTCGTAGGATGCTCTCTAGACATTTTTCAAAGAAAAAATAACATCCAAAGATTTATGGTAATAAAGTATCTGGTTCATACATTTGCTTTTCCATTACAACAAGACTATCCTGGATGGTTTTGTTTGTTCTCTTGGGTGTTTAGCTAATTAGCAATCTGAAGTGAGAATTGAATGAGTAAATGGATTGACAATGCACAAGGGCTCTCATTGGTTTGTATATTGATATCATCTAGAAACTGTTCTCCCTCCCTCCCCTCCCCTTCTCTGTGCATGTTGGTTGTTAGTTAGCCGTCCGTCAGAATGCTTCATGGTTTTGATTGCAGGCTGCAGTTGTTACTACAATAGGGTTTCTGAAGGATGCTCCTTATGTGAATATCCATGGATTCAATATCTACCATAGAAACCGCCTTATACTGGTTAGACTCGTTCTCCTCTTTATGTTATCTCATAAAAGACTGGAGCTACCGGGATATAGTACTTTTTAGGGGTTTTGATTTTGAATATCATTTCACATATCTATTATCACTTGTTCATAAATAAGAAGATGATCTGATTGAGAAGATACTCCTTGAAAAGTAATGTCCTTTTTATGCCTACGGCTATGTGCAAGTATGTGATTCACTGATTTGTTAATCATATGTTATCTATTCACAATATAAAAATTAATCGAATAGCTTTATATCTGTTACAAATTTTGACAAATAGGCTAATTATTCTCTTAAAATGCGTCATTATTCATTTTTGCAGCCATTTTGGCGTGTGGTCAAGGATACATCAAACAGTGTTTCAAGAGGAGTTGTTGGTGAGTACCGAGTAATCAATCATGCTTCCACTTATGGTGTTGCTCTTAGGTTTTGGTTCAACTTTGCTCAAATTGTATTGAATATATTATGAATTATTTAATAGTACCTGGTAGGTATTCTGGAAGCTAACTTTGTCGAGCCAACTCATAATAAGCAAGATTTCGAGAAGACTTCCCTTTTTCAAAAACTCGAGGCTCGTTTGAAGGAGATGACTGTGGAATACTGGTGAGTACTTGCCCCAAAATAACTTTTTCTCTTGAGAGATAAGAGTATAAATTAACCAAAATTGTGACAAGGGTATATGACTGCACTTGAAGTAATTTCATGAAAATGTTAAGAGAGCTGTGGTGATGGGCAAGGTTGTTAATTGAGACAAACAGTTCTGAACTGGTTGCACGGGTTATGATTTGATAATCTACCATGCTAGTCATGAGCCACAAAATTGGACATCAGATCCACTCATGGGTGACGTGTCAACCATTGAGCCAAAAAATAAATTTGGTTGGTAAAAATAGCTAGGTGCCTTGCGCCTTGTAGAACTGATCAGCAATAAGGTTGTAGGTTTTCTTACTTCTGTCCCCAAATATATCCCATTTGTTCTGCACTTTTGGCCATTAGATTCCTAAATTGAATTCTATAGCAGTCCAACAGAAATGATAACTCTAAAGATCATTTAACACATCTCAGTTGGTATCTATTTATCTGTCTATCCATCAATGTATATCAATAAGTCTTTTTATGTTTAGATGTGTATACACACTTTTCCTTTACCCCTAAGGGGTGGCCCAATGGTAGTAGACATGCCTCACAAAAGCATGATGTCTCAGTTCAATCTCTTTGCACAACACCCCCCCCCCAGGTTGGGAAAAAAAGAAAAGAAGCTTTTTCGTTTGATCCTAGTGTCTGTTTAGATTTCTGGTTTCTAATTTTACCTTGTATGTTCTATTCTGAATCTTGATAGGCATTACCATTGTGAACTTATTGGCTATCAACCACAAAGGAAGCCTCCGTCAGCATCAGTGTCTTCTTATGAGTCACCTTCTTCACGAGCACAAAATTTTGGGGAAGAACCTGCGTTGTCAAATGATAATTCCCCTGAAAACTACGAAAGAGCTCCACAGCATTTCAAGCCCAAGGGTAAGAATCTAGGCCATATATTGGCAACCATCATATCAGGCCCCACCATAGGTGCCTGACTGCCTGCTGTGTCAATAGTACCTTATTAGCTGGTATATGGGGTTGGAATCACTTGAATTCCTCTATTCATGCCAACGGTTAATCAATAGAGGAGCGTAATTGGACATATGGTAGATCTAACTTTTCTATGCTTGACATGCGAGGTATAAACCAGGACTAAAGAGGAAAAGGAAGAAACATAATCTTGAAGTAGAACTTGAAACAACAGGGCACAAAGTATCAGGGTCCTATGTAACTGATACCCAGCATAATCAAGTTGAACAGGTTTGCTGAAAGATGTCTCCTTTCTTTACTCTGTTTGAATATTTATTTAATATCTATATGCCAGCATAGTACTGGACCAACTAATTAAAATGTGAAATCACTTACTGAAATAGACGATTTTGATTGCTTACATCTAGGCCTGTCAATTTCAACCCATTACCCATGAACCCACCCAACCCAACCCAACCCATGTATAAAATAAATTTAAATGGGTTACCCAGCTTAACCCATTTAATTTCATGGGTTAAGTTGGGTTGAACCAACTAATTTGAATAAACCCGGCAATTGAAACCTACAATGATTTTCTCTCCATGACGTAAAACAAAGTTGTATAGTTATAGCTGTTGTTGCTGCCGAAAGGTCTCCCAACTATATTTGCAACAACACATGGCAAGGGCAACGAAGAGCCCCCCCTCCACCCTCTCCACCCTCCCTGCAAACATATATAAACAATTACTTCCTTTTCAAGTTTTGGATAACCATCAATGCTTCAACGATATATGTTCTCCACATGTGAATCAATCTGATGTTACCTTCTTCCCTGAAATGTCTTTTATCACACACACACACACACACACACACACACATATATATAGATAGATAGATAGATAAATGTTAACAAGTGTAAAGAACTCGAGGATAAAAAATTTTTTAGATTTTATTTATATACGAATGACTTAAAGTTCAAATGGGTTCACCTGTCTTAACCCGTTTATTATTTTTGGGTTGTACTGTGTCGCATCGCCACCCTGACGAGAAATGTCACAAATATATATATATATATATATATATATATATATTTTTTTTTTTTTTTATTTTTTTTTAAATTTTTGACATGAACATTTTATGCACTTTGATTAAATTCTTATGGACGATGTTTCGTTGTTTAATGTGTTGGGGTATATTTTATTTATCCATAAAAAATTAAAATAAAAAAACGGGTTAAAGTGGGTTGATCCGCTTTAATCCAACCCATTTATGACCTGACCCATTTGACCCAATTTGGGTTGTGGCAGGTCATGACCCATTTCAACCCATTACACACTCCAACCCAACCCAATTGACACCCCTACTTACATCTTTAATAGTGCATTGTAAACAGCTGTATTTGTCTTTATTCCTGGTTAGTTGATTCTATTCAGAGATAACAGCTGAATTCAAAAATTCAATGTGATGCTGAAGAATGTAAATGTGAAATTCATCAGAGGGAAACAATAGTTTGGCTTTTCAGGTCTTTATCTGTGTGGCTTACATTTCTTAAACTATAGTCCAGCTCTTTAGAGTGGCTTATAGCATGAGAAACTTTCTAATGCACAAGACATACCCATATTTTTGGTTCTTAAGTAAATTTAAACTAAAGAAAGTTTCCCAACCCCACCACTGCACACACTTCCAGTTCTCAGTTTGTTAGCAGAAGAAAAATGATTATGATCAATCCACGAGTGATGATCTCAGGAATGTGCTAATTCTAACGCTTATCGCTCGACTTTGCTACTGGTTTGTTCGACTACATTTTGTCTTTCTTTTGTGCAATTTACTGTTCTACATACATGTACTCTCAGTTCAAATTGGCCACAACATCGAGAATCTTTAAAATGAACTTTTAGCCATGCTCGTGTGGAGTTTATGCTCTCAAGAATTCAAGTTAGTATATAATAAGCATTACTCTGCCCCATATCTTGATGTATTTTTGCAGTCTTCTCTATAGTATTAGTGGGTATACAAGCTAAATAAGACTACCTGTGCTTAATACTTATAAAAAAAAGACTACCTGTGCTTAATCATTGCTTCTGTCTGCTGTAGCCTTCCAAGCACCACGATACTCAGTTACATGATGAAGAGACAGAAAATTTTTTCCTAGAAAACCAGAAACTCCGATTGCAGTAAGTACAGAGCTACCTTCATTTACACAATGTTTTTGGAGCTTCTCCTCCATGTTACTTTCTTCCATCAGTTTCAGCCTTTATATTGCAACTAGTTTTATACCCATGCGTTAAACGCACAGACGTATATTTTTTTCAATTAAACGATAATATACAAAACGGAAACGTAAAATAAAATTAAAATAATAAATTAAGGATAAGTAATGTTAAAAGTATTTCCCTGTTCGCAACGGCCGTAGCAAAATGATTTGAACCATCATCACGATGCGTTAAATCAACAATTGGCAAGTTACTTGAGCCCGTGAACGATGGAAACCAATAGAAATTTATCTTTCTAGTACAGTAATACTTGAATAAATGCTTATTATTTTAAATAATAATATATAAATAAATTTAATAAAATTCACTTTAAAAACATAACTATTAACAAAATTAGCAAATAATCGTTCTATAAATATTATTAGTTTGATGTATAGAATTAAATAAATTAATTTACCTAAATAATTTTTGCACAAGGGAAGAAATAATATGAATTTGGAATCTATATTAATCTATATTATACTAAACATTCATTTTTTTAGATATGAAACTTATGATAATTAAAAATCATTTAAAAAATAATTTTTTATCCATCGGCTGTGTATAAACGTTTTTGCAAAAGCAACCTTTAAATATAACATGTGGCCAACCAAAATCTAAAAAAATAAGAGTAATTTTTTTCATCCGTAGACGGTGTAGAATTTTTTTTTTTGGACAATTTTTGGTGTCTAATATGATCAACAATAAAGTTGTATGCCATTTCATATTCCAAAGCAAGCTCATATTCCAATGCATTTACAACTAAATTAATCTAGGGCTAAATGAGAGTAATAATTAGATTTTTGTTTCCAATAAATTCATTTACTCATATTAGATAAAGATGACTTTCTATTTTTAGTAAGTAGATTTAGGCGGGAAACTGCCTTATCTGGCAGTGTTATGTGCATCTGTCTTTATATATATATAGTACATAGATTTAGGTGGGAAACTGCCTTATTTGGCAGTGTTATGTGCATCTGTCTTTATATATATATATATATAGATAGATTGAAAGGTTTTTGTAGTATATATAAAAGTAACTGTAAATAGTATGAACGACCAAGGCGGGTGTAAAAGTAAAGCTAATTCGTAGAGATATAAATGTTTGAGCAACCTTGGATTTTAGCCAATGCCAGCTTTCAAGTGATCTGCCAATCCACTCCATGGTTAAGAAAGCTGTTTGGGCTTTACACATGTGGTCTGTACTGGCTTGACTATTGGCAATTCGCCTAGCTTACCCATTTGTGCCATCTCATGTTGATTTATGTTCCTGGTTTTGTTAATTTAACTGAGAGGTAAATGAGTTTTTGCCCTATAAGTTTCACCAAGTTTCTATGAGGCCCTTAATCTATGTAATATTTAATCTTGGCCGTAGTAACTTTGTATTCATTTTGAACTCGGGTAAATAATTTAGCTCAAACATAAAAATGAAGGAAAGTAGTGAACCTTTAAACCTTAAGAGTTTAAAGTTTAAAAAAAGAAAAAAAAAAAAGCACGATCACTAGCTCCGCCCAGATGGGTTGTTGTCTAAGCACCACGACAGTCCCCAATCCCCAAATCTCAAATCATCCAGATTCCCTGAAATTCAAACTCAACCCTAAAGCTGGTCCACCATCTCCGTGGCATCATCGCCAGAAGAAAAGGTGAAGGAATTACTCAAAACCATCCGCTCCAACTCTAATTGACACCCAAACTAACAATCAAATATCCCAAATTCAACAAGTGAAGATCGAGTCGGAGGTAACCACTAAACTGGCGGTCGAATTCTTCTTCAAAGTATCTGAGGATTCTGAGCTGTATAGTATCACTGAGAGCTACTTAACGATGACACTGACTGAAGGGAGAGCCGACAATGATGAGGGAGAAGTTACTCAGAGTCAGCCTCTGGTAGATGACCAGAAACGGTGAATATTTGAGAAGCAAGGAGAGGAGAGTTAAATCACCCGTAAAAAGATCGGTATTGTGTCTGGAGAAAAGAGGGCGATTGCGCTCCAGATCGCTGTCAGGGGCCATTGAAAATGAATATAAAGTTACTTGGACCGGGACAAAGTTTTAGATAGATTTAGGGACTCAGAAGTATGGTGAAACCTAATAGGATAAAAATGTGATGACTCCTTTAACTCACATTAACACCCACGAATAGAAATGGCCTTTCCTGCCACTGCTAGCATGTAACTGATATGCTACGACGGTCTCTGCCTCCTCTGTTTAAAGATATTTTAGACAATGAATTGTTTTTTGCTTATTGTTATTCACATGGATGTCTCATAAGTGTGCTTTTCTAGGTTATTGGAATTGGAAAGAAGTGAGGAAGAGCTTAACCTAAAGGTATCTCATTTTGACTATGCAAAATACTTTGTAAACTATAAATTTTTTGTTCTTCAGAGCTACAAATTTATTCTGCTATTAAGTGATTTGGCACAAAAAAGAATGCTTCTATCTTAGAAAAGGACCCCCCCCCCCAACTCCACGCACATAAATCATTTTTATTGTAATGAGACAAACTTGATCCCTAGCCAATCTAGACTTATATGGTAGGAGACCTCGCTGGGACATGAAAAATTTCTTAGCAGTTGAAGAGATCATATGATTACAACTAGAGTGAAACTGCACACAAGCAGGCTTTTGTTCAATTAACATCCATATAGGTTAAGAATGTATGGTTTTAGTAGTCATCTTCTTTCATTCAGCCACTGAGATAGCTCTTTTCGGCTAAGGATGGAGTTAGAAACTCTTCCTGGAGTCCAAGCTTAAAGGTATGGGTTTTCAGGAGCACCCATCCTTACCTAATAACTAGAAGAAGTTAGAAAGATGTGTTGAGATGTCGGATGGGGTGGTACGAGGTAGGTTAACTGCAAATTAATCCATTCTTTAACTGCCAAGCAAGTACATCAAAAGATTCTCCTTTTGAACTTTCCCTTTTAGAATAAAGAAAATCCTCTCCCCTTTTTAAATTGAAGCTGTTACAATTTTGGAACAGGTGCAACAACTTAGAAGTGAGCTTGGTGATGTTCAGAATCAGTACACAAGGCTATTGGCTGAATCAGAATCAGTGGGCAAAATAAAGGAGGAGAAAAATGGATATGGTTGATTCTATATTATCTACCACAGTAATTGTTTTTGCTCTTGTTCATAATAGCGTCGTTGTTCATAAAACACTGCTGTAGCACAACCCTTTCACGAGTACGATGAAAACTCCCCTGGGTACTTGCCTGGCATACCTTTCCTTGTGAATGAAAATGCATTCTCGCTGGGTATGTGTATCTCCATGAGTTACTTTGATTGTGCTATTCAAGTTCTTCCCCCCACCCCACCCAGGGACGGATCTTTTCACTTGTGTCCTAGCTTCATCACTCACATAATATATATATATATATATATATATATATATCTAGTATTTTTAGGCACGGCGCCAAGGAGGTGGGATCGGAGAGTGTTAATATTTAAATAAATAAATATATGTTTTAATCATGTTTCAAAAAAAGTCTAAAATAACAAATTGAAAATAAAAACCTCGGTAATCAATTAAAACAATTAAAACAATAGTCTTTTGTAATTTTGAAAAAATTAAAAGCGTGTTTGCTAAATTTTTTAATGAAATAAAATTACTAAATTTTATTAATAGAAATAAAATTACACTTTAATTTGACATTACTTTATATATTTCTTTTTTTTCTTCTTTTTTTTTGATATATATTTCTTTTTTTTCTTCTTTTTTTTTTTGATAAGTATATATTTCTTAATAACTTTGGGTAGAAATATATATATATTATAAAACAAATTGAGACTTTGGTCCTTCTAGTTTACAATGGAGCAAAGAAAATATATATATATTATAAAACAAATCTCTTTGGGCAAAAGTTGTATCAACACTACTTCTTTGTTAAAGTAAGTCGGAACCATTGCATTCTTAAAAATCAATAAAGTCCTTCTAGTTTACAATAGCAAAGTTTTACCTCTTCATCAACTTTGGGCAAAAGTTTTTAATTGTAATCACTTCTTAAAATCTGAACCATGGGCACAAACAGTGCATTCTTAAAAATCAATCAGCACAAATTAGAAAGAAAGAGTATATCTCTAAAAAGAACGGAAAAACATTTATATCATGAACCATCAAATGTTGAAGAGAAAATAAGGAGAGAAGGTCATGTTGAGGCCTCCATTTTGTTTTTAATTGTACTAAAGTCCATGGGCACAAACAGTGCACAACAAATTAGAGAAGAAAAGTTACCTCAACACCTTCATTAAAACTACTAAAAAAGAACAAAAGAGGGGGGTGGGGAAAGAATACTATAAAATTGCCCAAACATCATCAAATGTTGAAGAGAAAATAAGGGAGAGAAGGAAACTCATGTTGAGCAAACTTCGAGTAAATGTATGTAGGCATTCCTACAACTAATTAAAAAAAATATACAAATTATTTCCATTCAAAGCACAAAACCAAATGTTACCTCAACACCTCCTTCATTAAAACTACTGGACCGAATATGAATTTTAGAATACTATAAAATTGCGCAAACTCGAGAATAAAAAGCAAACTCGAGAATCAAAGCATTCCTACAACTAATTAAAAATATACAAAAATTATTTCCATGAAAGGTGTCAAAGTCACTTTTCGGACACCTCCTCATACTCCTTCCGTCCACCTGGCTGCCTCGCAAATTTAAGCAAAGAAACAAGCAAAGTCTAATTCAATTGCCACTCATTTTTAGGTTTTGGTCGAATGAGGAGAGTTGCCATTTTTAGCACACATGTCTTTCATCGGTCTTATTTGGGCTTTCTTGTGGTTTTAGGACCATCCAGGCGTGGCGGCAGCGCGTCCTAATTCAATTGCTTCATTTTTAGGTTTTGGTCAAGTTGTACAATCGAAGATTTGGGGTGGAGGAGGAGGTGGGAAAGGCTGGGAGGCAGGGAGGTGATGTCGGACGGATGAATGACGGGAATAAACAGAGGAGATGATGAGATATAAAGAAAGGGAATAAACGAGAGGAGATGATGAGATATTGCCAAGTCCCATAATGGATCCGTCGGGATGAGAGAGAAAGAACAAAAAGATTAGGATGAGAGATTAGGATGAGAGAGAAAGAGATAGTGGAAGAGATAAGGATCGGGATGAGAGAAAAAACAAAAAGGGATGAGAGAGATTAGGATGAGAGAGAAAGAGATAGTGGAAGAGATAAGGATCGGTTGTGGGAAAAAAAAACGTGTTGGGAAAAAACGTGTTAAAAACGGTTATAGATAAAATGGAATCATGGTTGTCGAATGTGTTTTGTAAAAAGAAATCCTGACCGGTAAATAGCTTTTCAAAAGATTTAATTCAAAAGATTTAATAGCTTTGTTAAAAACTTTGTTCACATCTCGTCGGTAATTAGCTTTTGATATCGTTTTATATATATATATATATATATATATATATATATATATATACCCAGACGGATCTTATCAAATAGGAATTTAATGATGCAGACAAGGGAGGGATTTGCAAAGGGAACCGTTTATTACTATATCTACAGCACGCTGCGCGAGAAATTTTCTTGACCAACATGCCATTATCCTTATTATTTTTTTGGCGAGGTTGACTGGGTTGGCAGGATTACATGGGAGGGGTGACCGGGATGATGGGTTGGCTGTCATGGGTTGGTGGCCGGTGGTGATGGAGAGGTGGCTGACATGATGAGCCGGCCTTCTTAAAAAAGAGGAAGGTTAGCCGGAGTTCATGGGTTTGGGTGGTGGCTTAGAGGGTGGGCCGGCGGTGATGGGAAGGTGGCCGGTAGGATGAGCCGGCCTTCTCCATGGAATTAAAAAAAAAAAAAAAAAAAAGAAGGAAATAGTGATGGAATATTCAAGGGCAAAAATGAAAAAAATATATTTGCATGTTGCATTTAGAGCCGTCAAAATGGGCCAAATCCGCTGGGTTGGTCCGTCCCGCCAAACAAAAAAGGTGGGTTGGGTTGGAAAATCATTGGTCCGCTAGGAGGCGGGCCTAACGGGCTTGGTCCGCAGTCACGGCGGTGCGAGGCGTAAAGTCAAAATTGAAATTTAAAAATATTTTATTAGTCTTAAATAAATAAATAAATAAATATATATATATATATATGTGTGTGTGTGTGTGTGTGTGTATGTATATATAATATATATACTACTAATATATAATATATATACTACTAATATAGTAATACTGTAATATATAGAGCCGTCAAAACGGACCAGCGGGGCGGACCAACCCGTAAAATGGCGGGCCCCGCCAATTCGAGGCGGACAACCCGCGTAAATGGCGGACTCGGAAGACATTGGCCCAAACCCACCTTGGGTTGCGGGCGGGCGGACCAACCCATCAACAAAGAAATTGTGTCCAACAGTCCAAGTCTGTCATTCACTCATTTGAGAAATTGAGAGAGATTGAAGATTAGATGGTTCGAACTCTTATGGTGGACTGAGAGAGAGGTAGAGAGGCGAGAGGGACGATGGTCAGATCTAAGACGCGAGAGGGACGATAGTCAGATCTGAGAGGGAGAGAGACGAGAGGTCAACAATTAATGGTTGCTTGACTCTTGAGAGTTGAGAGTCGAGAGTAAAGAAGCAGGCGTGAAGTGCGTGATAGTGATTGTGAGAACTGGTGGGCAGTGGCAGTGGACAAGCGGGAAGATGTCGAAGTCTCGAAGAGAGAGAGATTGATGGCAGCTTGAAGATCGATTGGCAATGGCGGCCTGAGAAGATTGATTGGCGGACGGCAACTTATCTCTCCTGCACCTGCACGCAGAGACTTAGAGATGAAATGTTTTAATTTTGAAATTGTGGGACACAATGATTATGACGGTGGGGTTTGGGAGTCTTGAAACTTGGGTTGGATTATTGTCTTTATTGACTTATTGGGTTTTGATGTTCAGACTAGCTTTCTTTTCATTGTTTTGGAAATCACCAAACAAACCATGCCTATTACTATATTACTGTATTACTATATTAGTAGTATATATATTATATATACATACACACACACACACACACACACACACACACATATATATATATATTTATTTATTTATTTATTTATTTATTTAAGACTAATAAAATATTTTTAAATTTCAATTTTGACGTTTGCCCGCCCGCCTTGACGAGTGACGTAGGCCCGCCTCCCGGACCAATGATTTTCAATTTTCCAACCCAACCCACCTTTTTGTTTGGCGGACGGACCAACCCATTTGGCCCATTTTGACTCTAGTAATATAGTAATAGGCATGGTTTGTTTGGTGATTTCCAAAACAATGAAAAGAAAGCTAGTCTGAACATCAAAACCCAATAAGTCAATAAAGACAATAATCCAACCCAAGTTTCAAGACTCCCAAACCCCACCGTCATAATCATTGTGTCCCACAATTTCGAAATTAAAACATTTCATCTCTAAGTCTCTGCGTGCAGGTGCAAGAGAGATAAGTTGCCGTCCGCCAATCAATCTTCTCAGGCCGCCATTGCCAATCGATCTTCAAGCTGCCATCGCCATCTCTCTCTTCGAGACTTCGACATCTTCCCGCTTGTCCACCGCCACCGCCCACCGGTTCTGCCACTATCACGGACTCACGCTTCTGCTTTTTACTCGACTCTCAACTCTCAAGAGTCAAGCAACCATTAATTGTTGACCTCTCGTCTCTCTCCCTCTCAGATCTGACTATCGTCCCTCTCGCCTCTTAGATCTGACCATCGTCCCTCTCGCCTCTCTACCTCTCTCTCAGTCCACCATAAGAGTTCGGATCATCTAATCTTCAATCTCTCTCAATTTCTCAAATGAGTGAATGACAGACTTGGACTGTTGGACACAATTTCTTTGTTGGATGGGTTGGTCCGCCCCGCCCCGCAACCCAAGGTGGGTTGGGCCAATGTCTTCCGAGTCCGCCATTTACGCAGGTTGGTCCGCCCGCCCTCATTGGCGGGGCCCGCCATTTTACGGGTTGGTCTGCCCCGCTGGTCCGTTTTGACGGCTCTAGTTGCATTAAGAATTTTACGGATGTACAAAGCACCCCCACACACAAACACACGTATATGTATTCTCTCTTGCAATACCAACAAAATTGGTAGATCACGACTATCAAAGAAAGAAGGTAAAAACTTAGCAAATATGATTTTTACGGTAAATATGATCAGCTTATTATAAACAAAAAAAATGTACGGGAAAAAAGGGAAGGGCATAGAGAGGGAAAATCGGTAATCTATTTAGAGTATCACCGTAATCATGAACTTGATACGTAATTAACACTTTTAATTATATATGACAATTTTTCTCTTTTTATTCATATTCAATTAAAATGAATCAATGTAAATGTGAATTTTGATCTTTTGTTATATGTATTCTACCGTTAAAATAAAATTTGACAAAAAAAAAAAAAAAGAAAAGAAAAAAGGAACAACCAATAGAAAGAGTTTTTCAAAAAAAAAAATTGTTGATCAAAAAATGACATTGTTATCTATAATACAAAGAAATTTGATTGATATGTCATATTCATATTCATATTCATATTCATCATCCTTATTTGCCTTGAAAATATTTTTTTTCTTTAGTAAAAAAATGTAAGTGACATCTAATTTCTTTCGCATTTACATTAGTATTGGTGATGATCTCAGAGTTGAATGTGGTGCCACCCTCCATCCCGAGTCCAAATCTACGTCCCACGTCGGTTTTCAATTATTTTGGGAGAAATTGTTGGCTGGTCCCCTTTCTCAAATTTCTAACCCCTCTAATCACATTTTTTTTCCAACCAAAAGTCTATTTTCATAAAATCGCTCATAAAATTCCCGCATAAGAGAAATAACGGTTGTAATTCGCAGAGATGAAGAAAAGGATGGTGGGAGGTTGGGTGGTGAAGAACACTTATGAGTTTCACCTTAAATTCGATTAATCCATCACCCTAACTTCCTCTCTCTTTCCTCTTCATCTATCGATCTTCAGTTTCACATTCGCCTCCTCATTCTCCTCCTCCTTTTCTCCTTCTCCTCCTCCTCCTTCTTCCTTTCTCCTTCTTATTCTTCTCTGTCTCCTTTTCTTTGAGTTGTGTTGCTATGCATGTAAAAAATTCGATGAAATGCCTGAATATAAATTTATTCGTTATTGGTCACTTCTTTTTTTCAATCTTGATGCATCAATTTTGAATCACATTGTATCATTTATCAATCGTGATGCATAAATTTAGATTTTGGATGCAAGAAAGATGCGTCAATTTGAAATCATTTGTTCATGTTCAAGAAAGAAAGGACATAAAGGATCTGATTCATTATAATTTGCAGCACGATGCATCAATTGGTTGTTCACGATGCATAAATCAAATTAGGTAATTAAAACTAATACATCGCGATGCATAAATTTGATAATGTATTTTAAATTGATGAAGCACGATGTATAATTTGATGCATCACTATGTATAAATTGATGTAGCGTGATGCATACTAAGTAACACACGTTATGTTCATTAAGGATATCGTTATCTTTTCGCTTTCAACAAATAACTTTTTTTTGTTGGATTGGCCCGAATTTGCCCCATTATTTTGTTGTGATCGTATTGCCCGTCTGAAAAATGATCAACATCTTCGTTGTGGGTTCCAACTTGGAATGGTGTACGGCCATGTTTGGCTTCAAAATTTACTTGTTCTTTTTGTTTTGGATTCTCTCTCTCTTCTTAGTCCACCATCTCTTTCAGTTCTTGAGTCATTATACAGGAATTTGGAAATTCAAAAAATAACTTCAAGCCAAATGCAGCCTTAACGTTTTCGATTTAATGGGTTTTTTTCTTGAATTTAAATATGTTTGAATCATATGAATTGAATTTCATACATAGCTTGATCTGGCTCCTTTTCTTTCACTAGAAAAGAAGCTCCAATCTAAAAGGGTTGGCCATAAGAGTTTTTAAAGATGTTTTGTTCACTCAATCACACGAATGATCTGATAGCCTTGGCATTGCTTTACAGGGTCAAGTTGGTCCTGTGAACAACCTCAACTATCTACCTTCAACGGTTCAACCCTTTGAGCCAAATGCGGAAAATCTAGTCTCCGCAGGAATTTTATTTTTTATCAAATAAGTGTATTTGATACCCATATTCCAAGACCGTACAAACTAACCAAAGCAAGACCCCCACGAAGAGGGCCTAAACAAGATGACTGACATATGCTAACTTTGTATTGAAAAGATGCCATTAAGTAGACCTCACAATTGGTTGGGTATGAATCGGGTTGAGACGTGTCACATATCAAAACGGGTTGGAACTCATTAAAACCGAATATCAAATAGGTAGAAATAGGTCACGTTGAATTAGATCTGGTTAAAACAGGCCGGAGCGTCATAACTTGGATTTCTTCCCAAAAAGTAAACATTTATAAAGTAATAAAAACTAGTGGGTCAAAATTGGTGACCAGATCGACTCGTTTTAACCCGGCCCACCCGTTTCAACCCAAAAATGTTAACGGGTTGTGATAGGTTAAATAATTTTTCGGTTGGGTCGGGTGAGTTAACGGGTTTCAAGTTGTAATTGTCCAGCCTCCCACTAAGTGTAAAAGGTAACCGTAAGTTAGAGAAAGAAATGATGGGATCAATGAGTGAGCAAGTAAAAATGGAGAAAAAGAAAACATGAACCATCAAACGAAACATGTAAGCAAACATAACAAGAATTTAAATAAGCTATTCTAGTTTGAAATTAGGATATTGTCACTTGTCTCAACTCTTACAGCAAAAGGACCATATCAACTATTCACAGGATCCTGCCTTACAATCAATAAAAACTCAGGGATGATTGCTTTCTCCAGAAAATGCCTCCTTGCCGCAGTGCATGAGCCGCTTCCTCAACTTTCGATTGAGAACCACCCACAAGCACCACACAACACCATCTCAAATACCTGTAAGATGAGTTATATCCGCCACGCCAGTAGCAAGTTTGTTCTCCTACTCTTAGAAAAGAATCTTTGTTTAGAATTGAAAAGATTATATTTTTTACCGTTCGAAGCTATCATGGACAATGTTGCTCGTTAAAAGAGTCATCCCACCATGCCCGTCTACTACAGGGGGTTCGCCAGTCAAAAGCTCGTTTGGGTTCGCCTGAAATCTGAATGGATCTACCAACATCCTATAACTGAGAGCAGATGCAAACTTCAGAACAAATTTAAATTGGTTGAATGCTAAAACTTTCAGAAAGCGAGCAATAACATCTTTTCTATTGGAAACATTAATTTCTACACACTTGCCTTTGCAAGTGTTACTCATTTTACAAATGCATAATCTTATTTGTGCATGCTGCATAGTTGTATGTGCGATATGAGAGAGAGAAAAGGGGGGGGGGGAGGGGAAGAGGGGCAGAGAGGTTCTTCTAAACATATTTAGAAAATGAGTAGAAACAAAACAAGTTGCACGTCAGACTATACCAGTTTGTCATGAATTAGATTCGTGAAAGGCTCCAATCCAGTAGCAACGCATCCCAGCAATATGAGTAGATCGACTTGGATGAGCTCCATGCCGTCCACAGGCAGAATTCACAAACTTTAAAATCAATGCATTTGCCTCTGTAGGATCAGCATATCAGACTTCAGTAATTCCAGCATTCCATAAATATCACTTGACTGAGAGTGATTTCCATCCTGAGAATAAAAAAGATGAAGCTCATTCCTCACCTCAACCCAACTACAACCTCCACTTTTTTTTATTCCTTTCTCATTCATCAGTTTTCTTGTTTTCCGGACATCCATCCATCGTCCAGCTGAAGCATAGACATTTGACAGCAGAACATACCCTCCGGACTTCTTCTCCGCCAATTCCTGAATCTTCCGGGCTGTCCTCTCCGCCATTTCCTCTTCTGCATAAGTTTTACAACCACTTAATAAAGCGGCCCATGCATTAACTTCAGGCTCACAAGGCATGCTTCTGATCAAATTTTCTGCCTCAGCAAGGCGTCCCGATCGAGACAACATATCCACCACGCAGGTGTAGTGTCTCTCACTTGGCTTAATCTCATAAACCTTCTCCATTGAATTGAAGTACTGAAGCCCTTTATCAACTAGACCGCAATGAGAACAAGCAAATAGAACTGAAAAAAGAATGAGCTCATTTGGTTTAATCGAAGAATTCATCTCCATTTCTTCGAAGAGTATAAGAGACTCTTCTGCAAAACCATTCTCCGCAAGCCCTTGAATCATAGCCGTCCAAGAAATATCATTCTTTCTGGGTATTCTATTGAAAACCTGCTTAGAGCTCTCAATATCTCCAGCTTTCCCATACATATCAGTAAGTGCGGTCCCCAAAAAAGTATCATACTGAAAACCCAGTTTGAGAATTTTTCCATGGAGATCCTTCCCTTTTTCTAACGAGGCTATGTTCGCACAAGCACATAGAACACTTGAGAAAGTAGACTCGTTAGGTCTTTGCCCAGATACAAGCATATCGTTAAACACTTCAAACACCTGATCAAATTGTTCATTTTCTACATAACCAGAAACCATTGAGTTCCAAGAGTCAATACTTTTATCAGGTATCTGGTCAAATAGCTCTTTAGCTTCTTCGAGTTGGCCATTTGAACTATACCCGCTGATCATTGAATTCCAACATACAACATTCTTTTGCTGCAATTTATCAAACACTAAGCGCCCATCTTTGGCATTTCCACATTTACAATATAAGTCAATGAGCGAGGAGCTGATGAAAATATCTTTCTCCTTTCCAATTTTCACGACGAGTGAATGTATATATTTTCCCAACTGCAACGCCTCAAGGCTGGTCAATGCATTAATAGCACTAGAAAAGCATGATGAGTTTGGGCTAAAACCATTTATAACCATCTGATAGAAGAGCTCAACCGCCTCTTCTGCGCAGCCGCTTTGACTGTACCTCGCAATCATAGCACTCCAAGAAACTTCATTTCTTTCGGGCATCGCATCAAAGATTCGACGAGCTTCTCTCAAGTCCCCCATCTCAACATACATGTCGAGGATCGCTGTCCAAGTAACAACATCTCGCTTTTCCATCCTTTCAAAAATTTCCCGTGCCAAATCAATTTTCCCCAACCTCAAGTTAAATGTTATGAAGGAATTACAAACCGAAACATTATGCACATACCCAAGTTTAAAAATCAAACTCAAAACGCTCATCCCCAAAGAAAAGTCACGAAAACCTGCACAAGCTCTAACGACAGAAGAAAAAGTAACATCATTTGGCCTAACCCCAGATTTTACCATTTCCAAAAACAGCTCCATTGCCCTAGCATGTAACCCATTTTGTACAAGCCCACTAATAACCGCTGTCCATGATATCACATCGTTAAATGGGTTTTTCTGAAAATACCAAATAGCCTCCTCCACTCTCCCACATTTTAATAGACCAGAAATCAACGCAGTCCATGAAACCTCATTTCTATCGGGCATTTCATCAAACAGTCTACGAGCATCATCGAGATTTCCCCTATCAACACTATCAGAAATCAAACAATTATGTACGATCATATCAAACCCATTAAAATATTTAAGAATTTGATCGACTTCGGAAGATCTCCTACATTTTAAATACATAAGGAGTAATTTAACGGCTATGGGCTTATGTGAAGACATGCCCATTTTGATCAGATGGCCATGAAGGAGACTACCTTCAGTGATCAAGCGTTGTCTGGAGAAATCTTTAAAGAGAGAAAGACTGGTTTTAATGTATTGATCATAGCGTTTTGTTGGGTTAATTGCTAGGAGGCTTTTGAAGGCACTTATCATAATAATGCAGGAGGTGGTTATGTTAGTTGACGAGAAATTTAATTACAGATGGGGAGAAAATGAAAATTGCTTGCTGAGTATTGAGATAATAACTAATAAATATGGGTCGATTGATTTTGAATTCAATAAATATTGTATTAGTTATAGGTCAGTACCTTTTGGTGAAATTATAGCCGCCTAAATCCCTTATTTTTGTTTTAAACCGCTAAAGTACACTTTTAAAAGAAAAATAACAAATATACGAAAAGAAGCACGAAAAAGGCCTCTGCCCAAATTTGGACATCGCAATGAATAATTGAAATATGTCCAAATTTGGGCATCGTAATGCATAATTGAAGTTTGTCCAAAATTTCGGTATGACAATGCTTCCGAAACAAAAATTGGAAAAACGAAGCGGAGGCAATTAATAAAGAGAAAAATATTTTTTTGACCATCGTACTATTGACAGCTACCCGATTTAACCAATCATATTTCATAACTCTCAAATTGACCAATGTACTAAGTAAGTTGGTAGGTTTTGGTCAATGCCGTTAAGATCTCATCCAATTTCGTAACAGAGATGTTAATGTCGACTAACGAAGAGATTTTATGAGGGGTATTTTTGTCAATTTCCATGAAAATATAAATCCCCTCATAAAGATGGACATCTCCACATTTAATTTTAAATTCTTGTCTTTATATTTTCATGAAGATTGACAAGAATGCCCTCATAAAATCTCTCCGTTAGTCAACATTAGCATCTTTGTTACGAAATTGGATGAGATATTAATGGCATAGACCAAAACCTATCAATTTATTTAGTACATTGGTTAATTTGATAGTTATGAAATGTGGTTGGTCAAATCGGATAGCTGGCAACAGTACGATGATAAAAAAAAAATTCCCATTAATAAATGACTCCCTTGAAACTTGGTCTCGACATAAAAACACTTCTTGGAAAACGAAAAGGTTGAAGATGCACATTGGAAATGTGAAAATTTCATTAATGAAAGAGAAACATTACACAAGTCAAGGCATGTGAGAACCTTTCGGAGGACAAAGACCGTTTTTAGTATGCGCTGCTGATGGGTCTCACAGATTGAGAGTGCCAATTCTACTCATAATAGGTGAGCAATTTCTCCTCTTGCGTGGATCGGCCAAGTGACCGACAGTTTGCTGGGAGGCCTTGGCAAATTGGGGTTGTTTCCTGCCGGCCATGGTGAAGGTGGGAATGGATTGGAGCATGGCTGGGATGAGTACTTCTCTTCCCGCTTAATAAGTCTTAGCCCAGGCCTTCATTTTCTTCTCAACTCTGTCTATCCAATAGCTTACTGCAGCTTTCTTTGATTTCGCCCACAAGCATACCAAAAATGATTAGTCAATACGAAGCAAGCTGAGACATTCCTCATTTTCTTCTTTATCTCTTTAGTCGATTCGAGCATCGTAGGTTGCGATGCCCAATGTTTTATATTGCGATGCAAAATTTTGGGTGGACTTCAATTGTCCATTGTTATTTCCAATTTTGGTTGGACTTCAATCCATTGTGATGCACAAATTTTTCACTGCGATGCCTAATTTTGGTGGGACTTCAATATTCCATTGTGACGCACGGCTTTTGCTTTGTGATGCCCAATAATTTGGCAAAGGTTTTGTACGTGTTTGTTGTTCATTAAGGATATCTTCGTCACTTTATCCCCAAAAATGTATTTTAGCGATTGAAAACAAGTATCATGAACTTTTCCAGTTATAATTTCATCACAGGGGGCTGACCCGAATTTCTCCCATAAATATTCAAATTTTATGAAAGTTACTTTTAAAATCATTGCAATGCTATAGTTTGAATAATGTGTAGAATTCAATTGTAATTTTAGATTATTGTTACACTAAAATTTCAAAAATATATCAATTATCTAGTCTATCCTAGTGTTAATGGTTGTTAGTGATTATAAATAAAAACGGTTCAAACCTTGCTAACAACAAATTTATAAAAAATTATATTCTTAAAAATAAATATCATAGTGGTGGTGGTGTCCGGAGGCGACGGGCAGTGGTGGTCAGAGCCTCGAAGGTAGTGGTTGGAAGTTATGGTGGTGGTGGTGGTAAAATGAAGGTGAGTTATTATTGTGAAAGGTAATTGACCAAAATTTAAAATTTAAATTCTTAAAATTTGATATATATATATAATTATTTTATAAAATTGAGGTACTTGGAATTCCAATTCAATTCCAATTTTAAATTTTAAGTGTGTTCCGAAACGACGAAATTGGTTTTTAAGGCCTCAATTTCAATCTCAAGCTATGAAACTGAGGTACCTAAATATACCCAATGTTTTATGCACTTAATTGTGCATTCAATTTGCACTCACACTTGACATGTTCTTGTTTATCATAACATTATTAATTATAAGACCCACGAAAAATTTAACAATGGGAACACGTCAAGTTGATTTTGAGTACTCCTTTCGTCCCTAAATAATCGTCTTAGTTAACTTGACGCACAGTTTAAGAAAAACAATTGATTTGATTATTTATATTGGTATAATGTGTAGTTTTCTTTAAAGTTCATCTGTATGTGGCCAATAATTAAAATATGATGAAAAAGTAAAGGTAAAGTGGTAAAAATGATATTTTAAAAAGATAAATTTCAAACTGAACAATTATTTTGAAACGTACGAAAAAAGAAAAAATGACAATAATTTAGGGAGGAGGGAGTACATATTAAGTACATATAACATAATTTAATTAAGAATCCAACACCCATTCCTAAAAAATATGATCATTTCTGTATTAGAAAGTCAACATAACACTAAGGATAAATTCTTGGTCAGTACTTTTTGTTAAATATTTAACTACTCCATTTCTTCATCTTTTTTTTCAAATGAAAAAGGTCTCCTTTATAATCTATATTACAATAAAGTTCATTCTTACACATATATAATTGACTAAAACTATTTAGAGGTTGAGATTAAATTATTTAAAAAAAATTAATGGTTGAAATTCACTCTCACATTCACATGTATAAGAGTAGTTATCCACTTTTAACTCATATTTTCTCTCACCGTGTTATAAAGTCACACCCTATAATTAATATTATGAGCAGTCACACCCTGAGATTAATCTTTTAAACCACTAATCCTTACAAAACATCAATCTTACATTAATATAATCTCACAATAGAACTCAATTAATTGACTGAGACTATCTGATCATGAGGGTTGATTCTACCGCAAAATCAAACGTTCATATGTCAGTTACATATAACTTCTTACAAATAACCCCCTTCAACTATGGGTAGAGTTTGAATAGCGCCCTCAACTACCATTTGAAGTAATGTACCCCTCAAATGTAACATTTTTTAAAATCGCACTTTTTATTTAGACGTTGACGTTTCAATTGACGAAATCAGATATATTGGCACCGTACCAAAGGCACAAGCACGAAGATCTAGTATTCTTTCAAAAATGCTCAGATCCGTCTCCTTCTACGACTCCAAAATCTTATTCCTAAATTGTTCAAAAATCACAATTGTTGCGGCAACGAAAAAAAGGCTTACAAGAGAGGAAGAATAGATATAAATGAAATTCGTTTGAATCGCGATGTATCGATTTGGATTCGCGATGTATCAATTTGGAGTCCCGATGCATTGTTATGAAATGGAAATGGACCAGAATCACGATGCATCAATTTGGGAACATAATTTTGAAGTTGTGCATCGCGATTCAAAATGATAGTTACACGATTTGAAGTTGTGCATTGCGATTCAAAATCACGTGTCGCGATGCAGGAACAGATGCTTATCGCACGTGTGTTCGGTTCATTAAGGGTATATTCGTCATTTTGCACAAAAAGTACCTTTTTGTAAAGGGACCGACCCGAATTTCACCCTAATACTAAAGGTGAACTAAATGGCTTATTAGCTAGCTTAGCACGCATGGTCAACTAAAGCCGAGTTTGCCCAGTTGTGCCCGTATGGGCTATGTTCAGTTGGATCAGGCATTAAGAGCCATGAACCAGCGAGCTCAAGCCTAAACCGAGCTTAAGATATATCTTGGCCCGTTCATCCCGCCTTGGCTCGCTTACACGAAGACGACGCGAGCGAAATTAACAATACTTACTTCGGAGCTCCATTCTAAAGCTAATCATTTAAGGCTAGTTCAATTGTAAAGGTTTACCCATAACAGTAATTTGAAGAACAAAATTAAGAAATGAATCATTATGATTATTTTTACTATTATTGCTGAACACATTAAACGATATTTTTACTTGTCAAGAAGCATTAGGAACGTTACACTACATTAGTGCGACAACTTTCCAGAACACATGGATGGCACGTGTCTCTTATGTTAGAGTTATCAATTACATGGTCAAGTCATGTTACAAAGATTGTTACGAGCTTGATTAAGAGTTACAACAATTAGATGGTTAAGTTGATGATTATTTGGAATGCTCATGTCATTATTTAGAAAATGACAAATTTGATTTGACGATGAAATGATATAATATATATAATTTAACTACTACACTAACAATAAAGATTGTCGGATTATCATAAGCTTAAGCACATAATATGGTATGTTTATTGTAATTTGATGCATCAATTTAACACTAACACTTGAATAAGAGGTGCAAATCGGAACCACCGAACCACGGAATCGAATCGAACCAAACCACGGTTTAGTTCGATTTTGGTCAAAGATGGTTCGGTTTCGGTTTCAAAAATTAGAAAACCACGCGCTTCGGTTCGGTTCACGATTTTTGGTATCGAACCAAACCAACCTATATATTTTTATTTATTTATTATATAATATATATTATATTACATTTATTAATTATTTTGAACCTTTGATTTATTCATATATATATATATATATATATATATATATATATATATATATATATATATATATATATATATATATATATATATATAAATGCATACTAAACCAAACAAAATCTTGATTGTTTGAGAAATATTATCTCTTCCATTGTTTGTATTTATTTAAGAATTTGTATTGTTTTATTTATAATAATTTGTTGTTAGTAGGTTATTTCATAATTTTGATGTTAATTCCAAATTAAAATCTTATTTTTATTGTTATTTTTAATGTTGGTTAATTTCATTAAAAATAATTTATATAAATCACAAAGCCGAACCAAAACAAACCAAACCGAGTGGTTCGGTTTGGTTCCAAGTCGTACTCAGTTCAATTCGATTTGAGATTTTTGAAATCACTAAGAGGCGGTTCGGTTTGTGATTTTGACATAAACCAAACCAAACCAAACCACTTACACCCTTAACTTGAATAGATAAATGAGTTAAATTAATAAAGGGTTAACTTCACTGGTAGTCCATGTATTATTGGGTTTTCCACAGGTAGTTCATATTTTGAAACTTGTACATCATTAATCATAAGTCTTTCCTTTTTGCACGTTGTCAATCCCTTAGTTGGATGTCGTCATCTTGTTACCGTTAATTGATCATGTGCAATCCATGTGAGGCTTTTCTCAAGGGCAAACTTGTTATTCCCAATCAAGGTTCATTATCCCTTCTATTCGTCTTCTCTTCATATTCAGCTCACCATGACTCAACCCTTCTTCCAGCACCACCCCTTCTGGCATCTCTATCTCTCTCTCTCTCTCAAAACATTGTTCCAAACCCACTTCAAATTTTCAAACCCACTTAATTTTTTAAAATTTGCTTTATCAATGGTGAGATTTTGGTTCCAAGATTTGGGTTTGAAAGAAAGCCTGCTTGGTTTTCATCTCTCTCTCTCTCTCTCTCTAAAATCTATGTTTCAACACTTCAAATTGTTCAAAATGAAGGTGTAACTACTTTGATTTTCATTCCATAGATCTTTCTAGATTTTTCAAACTCACTTTGATTTCAAAATGAAGGTATGTAATTACTTACAGTTTTCGAGATCAGAAGGTTGTATTGGTTATTTTGGGGCTCTTTCTATCAAATGAAAGTATTTAATTATTTTGATCTCATTTCATAGATCTTGATTTCTTTAGCTATTGTCATCTATTGAACAATTTAGGATGTAATGTTAACAATTTTACGAAAGACCTTGGTCTTTCTAGGTCTTTAGCCTAAAACCCAGCTCATGTGTGTTCTTTCTTTGTTCTAGCTTTGTACCTGAAAACCCAATTGGAAGGACTCACTAGTTACAGAGGATTCCTCCTCAAGTGAACTCATAAACAACAATAATTCAAGGCATTTGAAAGCAAATGGGATGTCGACCATGACTTTGGAGAACCGTTCTGTGGGGCTGTTGCGAAAGGCTCCCATTGAATAGCCGACATTTTAGTTCTTCTTAGGTTGTGGGTGTCATCTTCACCAAAGTTTGAAGGAGCTCTTCAGGAAGCTCATTACTTGCTTAAATGAAGAATGAGCACTTCACTGCAATAATAGCCCAGAATTGGCTAACGTGAAGACCTTAAAGATAAGATAAATAATCTAGTGTAATACTCCCTCCGTTCTTAAATTATCGTCCTCCTTTTCTTTTTCGTCCGTCCCAAAATAATTGTTCAGTTTGAAACTTACCTTTTTAAAATATCGTTTTTACCACTTTATCCTTAGTTTTTCACTCTACTTTAATTATGAGTCGCATACGCATGGGCTTTAAAAGAAACTACACATTAAACCAATATAAATAATCAAGTCAATTGTTTTTTCTTAAACTGTGTATCGGATCAACTAGGACAATTATTTAACAACGGGGAGAGTAATTGCTTTGAGAATTTAAATTTTACATTAGATTATTAGTGTATCTAAAACACACTAATGCTCTTCCATCCTATTGACTTGGTTATGAGTGGATGCTCTTGCCCTTAAAATATGAAATTGATAAACCAACTTTTCAAACCCAGATCAAGCCAATATGAAGCATGGAAGGAAGAAGAAAGAGGGGATGCCTAACTAGAAATGACATATTTACCCTTGAGAAAAGCCTTACGTGAATCGCACATGATCGATTAACGGAATGAAAATGACGGCATCCAATGTAGGGACCGATCGCAAGCAAAAATGAAAGACTCAGGATCAGTAGCATACAAGTTTCAAAATGGGGACCACCAGTAGAAAACCCAATACTTAAGGGACTACTAGTGAAGTTAACCTATTAATAAAGGACATAATTTGTATAGACTATAGAGTAATAGCCAATAAAGACAAGTGACAACTGACGAGTGAAAGAAGCATGGCATCAATTGACAGCAGTATCCAAGTTCGCTTGACCTACCATATCAGGCTACATGACAAAAGTGTATGTGTAATGTGTATGGCGATGGGAGCCACCGGGAACATTGCGGCTCAGTTGCGGTAAATGTGCGGATGAAAAAAGTGCACAATAGATGATATAGAAATAACGGTACTCCCTCCGTCTCTAAATTATCGTTTTTTTTTTTTCAAAATAATTACTCAGTTTAAAACTTATTTTTTAAGAATATCTTTTTTACTACTTTATTCTTATTTTTTCATTTTATTTTAATTATGGACCACGTACACATGAGTTTTAAAAGAAACTACACATTAAATCAATATAAATAATCAAGTCAATTATTTTTTCTTAAACTATGCACCGAATCAACCAGGACAATTATTTAAGAACGGAAGGAGTATTACATAAGACCGTTTTATATAATTTTTTATTATTATTTTATAGATAGTCTGAATGAATATATGAACATAAATATAAATTGTCACCGCTATTCAAATGATATCATGGCCAAAACAAATATTTGGACTACATTTAAGAGTAGTTAATACAATATTCCTATCGGCTGATAAGAGAGTAGTTAATAAGGCAATTTTGTCAAAAATGTAACAAGTTTTTCACAAAATCTTATAATGTTATTTATTTTGAGTTAATTTTTTTAAAAAAAAATATCATTTATTTTAAGAGAGATGGAGTATTACTTTTACAAAGGGACCATCATTATAATATTCTACAAATAAAGAGTAATACCGGGACCACTCAATGAATACTTAAATTTTGTATAATAAATGATGTGGTATCCTTAGTACTCCGTATGTTCCTAAATAATTATCATACTTTCAATTTTTGTTCGCTAAAAAAATATATATCATATTTCTAAACTAACATATTTAAGAAACAAACTTTTACAATTTTAACTTTATGTTTTCTATCTATTTTAATTATGAACACATGATCAAAGAGTTTTAAACAAAACAAAACAAAATTTTATATCAATATTTATAATATAATCAATTACTACAGTTTTTATTAATATGTGTCCAGTCAAACAAGACTATCATCAGGGCCGGCCCTGTAAAATCGGGGGTCCAAGGCCAATTACTTTGAACGGGACCCTTCCTTTGTAGCATATTTTTTTTTTCCAATTTTTGAAAAATTAAAGAAACAAAGGTTATGTATGTCATTTTTTTCTATTGGTAAATCTTTTGATAATATGTCAAAAAACATTTTCGGATGTTTGGCAAACACACGGAAAACAATATATGAATAAATACAAAAAACATATTATAATACTAATGTCCATATTGGACATAAAATAATATTTAACTTTAAGTAATTTTCCTTTAGTAATCCTTAATTTATCATTAATGGTGTTAAATCAATAAGGTCTATTTTTTTTCAATATCACAAATGCAAACAAAAAATTGGTAATAATGAAAAAATGTTTTAAAAAAGAAAATTGATAATATTTGAGACATCCCTAAATAATATAGTGGATACTAATTTTATGATATAATGAGTATTTATTTAAATTATAATTTATAAATAATGTGCACAAACTCTAATTATATTTTTAAACAATGTATTTGTTAAGTAAAATATTGTGTGTTTGTAAATATGTGTAATTGTGGAAGAGGGCGAAGGGGTGCTCGAACATTTGTAAAATGAATCCGTAAGTCATTTCCTAAAAAGAAGACTTCATTTTCTATTGACTTGGAAAAGCTTTTATGTTGACTACATTTTCCTCTAGTTACCAAATACTAGAAAATGAAGAAAACATTTTCCAAAAGTTATTTTCCGTGAAACAAATGGAGCCCAAATCTTTTTTAGAAATTAGAATCGGACATTTATTTTATTTTTTTAATGATGTGTAGGGTTTTGGTGAGATTTTGGGACCCAAAAAATTGGGTATTTTTAGGGGGCCCAAGGCCATGCCCTCATTTTTCTTAGGGGGAATTTCAAGTGAGTACAATTTTGAAAACATCTTTTCATCTAGGACCATCAATTTTTTGGACATTTCATATAACTACAAATTGCTTGCCAAATGACAAAAATGTCATTAATGAAAACTCTGATGCCAAGTCTTGGCATCAGGATGATTAATTCCAGGCATCAGGATAATTAATTCCAGGCATCAGAACTCTGATGCCAAAAAAATTGTTGATGCCAAAAATGCTGATGTCAAATCTTGGCATCAGGTGAAATGCTGATGCCTACAATTGTTGCTGATGCCAAAAATATTTCTGATGTCAAAAATGCTGATGTCAAATCTTGGCATTAGGTGAAATGCTGATGCCTACAATTGTTGCTGATGCCAAATCTTGGCATCAGGTGAAATGCTGATGCCTATTACTGATGCCAAGATTTGGCATCAGGTGATGAACCGTTACTCGCCCACTCTCTGTATCTCTCATCCTTCTGCAACTCAAAATAACTTTGGATTTTCTCACAATACAAAGATGCATCTCAAAAATGACGATAAATTACCAGAAACAAGAATTTTACTACACTAATACACATGTACCCCTATACAATCCGAGCTTCAACATACAAAATAGCCGTAATCAAACGAAAACTTTGATCGGTTCCTGAAAAAAAATTGCACCGATCCATGAATTATGATCAACAACATATTACAAGACCTAGCTTGACCCCAAACCATAGTGAGGAACCCACGATCCACTCGTCTTAACGTATACACCCAAGGCCGAACACTGCTCGAAATCGCCGAGAAGCTTTTCCAAGGCGAGATCTCAACAGTGTCGCGATTTCGTCTTGGCTCAAAAAAACCCCAGAGTAGGAGCGGCAATGGCGGATAGAAGCTTGTTGAGGCCATGGAGGATGACAGCTCGAAGAGAGTAAATCTGAGATGTAAGATCTCGTCATGAAAATTGACGGTAGAGATGATGGGTGAGAGGGAGCAGGAGATCGAAGAAATGAGATGGGGAAATTGAGCGACAGAGAAGAGAGGGAGGGATTGATGTTGTGACTTGGATCCACATACATGGTCAGGAGGAGAGAGCAGAGCATGTGTAGATGGAAGGGAGAACATGGGCCAGAAAGGAGCCGACGGACTTCGACGAGGCGGGGAAGGCGACTACGACTAAAGTTTGAAGTGATGGGTCACTGCTACAACAGCGATTGTTGTACAAAATCAGGGGCAGTGATGTACTTTCACACTAAAAATGTACATAAAAGATATGTCTAAAAAATTGATGGATTGATTTGAAAACATGTTTTAAAAAATGTACCGGCTTGTAATTATTCTTTTTTCTTATGGCAGGGCGGCCATGACTATTATTTAAAACTGGATGGAGGTAATTAGTAAATACTTCTTCCGATCCAGGTAAGGAGTTTCAGTTTAAAAGTCAAACTTCTAAAATATATATATATATATATGATATTTTTAGTAATTAATTAATAATAAAATAAAATGTTTATGTTTTAATATATAAAAATAGATTTTTTTTAAAATAAAACATCACAAAATATATTAATGAACTCATTAACTGAGAACTGACTGAGTAACTATTTGCAGGATATCAGTTAAAATATCACATATTTTTTATGGAATTAAATAATAATTTGGTCCCTGGACATGTCGAAAATCAATGTTTTGATTCCCGGACAAAATAAACAATAGAATTTGGTCCCTGGACATGTATTTTCGAACCAATTTACTCCCTTCCAGGGACCAAATTATAATGATGAGAGGGGGCAAATTGGTCCAAAAATACATGTTAGGGACCAAATTCTATTGTTTTTTTGTTTGGGAACCAAAACATTAATTTTCGACAAATTTAAGGACCAAACATTATATTAATCCTTTTTTATGGTACATCATAAGTCATACTCCCCTAGTAACATTTTAAAAGTAAATACCCCCTAGTAACTATAAAGTGCAAGCGATGTCTTTCCTCGTGTCCTATGTTTACACCTGAAAAAATAAAATAAATAAATGCCACCGAATATTTGAACTATCTCCGCCACCTGTAACTCGAAACAGCTAAAACTTGCAAATTCTCTATCGCCGTCGCCGTCGCCACCATTCATGGAGGAGCCTCCTTCCAAAACCCAATCCCCACCCTTCTCCATCCCCGTAGACGCTGATCACAAGGCCACTGAATTTCGACCACTCTCGCTATCCCACCCTCACATGCGCGCCTTCCACCTGGCATGGTTTTCCCTCTTCTCTTGCTTCTTCTCCACCTTCGCCATCCCTCCTCTTCTCCCCATCATCCGTCAAGACCTCAAACTCACCCCCACCGACATCGGAAACGCTGGAATCGCCTCTTTTGTTGGTTCCATTTTCTCCCGTCTCGCCATGGGCCCAATTTGTGACCTCGTTGGCCCACGTATCGCCTCCGCCACCCTCTCCCTCCTCACCGCTCCAGTAGTTCTCTCCGCTTTGTTCATCTCCACCCCACTTTCTTTTATTCTCCTCCGCTTTCTAATCGGGTTCTCGCTAGCTAATTTCGTGGCTAGTCAATTCTGGATGAGCTCCATGTTCTCAGGCTGCACCGTTGGGCTTGCCAACGGTGTAGTGGCCGGGTGGGCGAACGTGGGTGCTGGTTTCACCCAATTAGTAATGCCACTGATATTCTCGTTCATTACTAGTTGCGGCGTACAATCCTTTACTGCCTGGCGTATTGCTTTTATAATTCCAGCAATATTCCAGGCGGTAACAGCACTCATGGTCTTGACTTTCGGTCAAGACTTACCTGACGGGAACTATAAACGTTCCCACCAAAACTCCAAAAAAGAAGTGTTGGAGATTTTAGTGAACGGAGTGAGAAACTATCGAGCGTGGATTTTGGCTTTAACATATGGGTTCTCATTTGGTGTTGAACTGACAATTGATAACATCATTGCGGAGTATTTTTATGATAGGTTTAATGTGGAAATGGGGACGGCGGGGATCATAGCGGCGAGCTTTGGGTTTGCGAACTGCGTGTCGAGGCCGATGGGCGGGGTGGTGTCGGATAAGTTGGGGAGGAGGTTTGGAATGAGAGGGAGATTGTGGGGATTGTGGGTGGTGCAAACGGTGGCTGGGTTGCTGTGTTTGTTGCTTGGGCGTGTTAACTCATTGTGGGGTTCGGTGATGGTTATGTGTAGCTTCTCTTTATTCGTTCAAGCTTCCTCTGGCCTTATATTTGGTGTGGTTCCATTTGTTTCCAAAAGGTACTATTTCTGGTAACTTTATGATTATGTGTTTTTATATACGTGATTTATAGATTGAGAAATGATATTACGAGCTAGAGCTTGTGATATTATTACGAGCTTTAGTGTTAGAGTCGTTAGATGATTAAGTTGGTGATGATTTGGAATGTTCGTATCATTACTTAAAAAAACATATTTAATCTAACGGTGTAGAGATCTTAGGAAATTTGATCTAACGACACTAACACTAAAACTTGTAATAATACCACAAGCTCTATCTCATAATATCATACCTCTTATAGATTTCAGTATTATATTATGATATCTGCTAATCAATCTATGGTATGAAAATGAAATTTTATACCCAAAATGTTGAACAATTAACCAAAAACTTGAATAAGATCGTTTTATGTGTATTTTTTGTAAAATTGATCCTTTTTACCCGTCCCACTATTTGTTAATATGTTGAGATGTGAAAAAGTGGAGTTTCATCTTACGAATTACTTCGTAAGATCCTTACAGGAGACCTACTCTTGGATATTAGAATGCATTAATTATATGTTGTTTATTATACTATTTTTGTATGTTTCATTTAAGCAATCCCTTTAAAAAGTGATGTCTCTAATATCTAAAACATTTTAACTTTACACACCAAATTTGATATTAACATATTAATTATACTCATATATTATTGTAATTATAAACAACTTTAATGTAAATCATAAATCACATAATTATTAGACTTTCTAACATAGAGGACTCTTTGGGTTTGTTTGGTAGTCGGATAAGGATAAACAGTATTAATAATCTCAGTACTATTAGTGCCTCGCTATTAATCCTCACTTGTATATCAGGGGTAGTTTTAAGATTACAAATGTTAATCCTAATTTTTTTTAGTGAGGGCGTTAATAATACCACCCTCCCCTTGATATTAATAATGAGGGGATAATGACATTATCCGGATAACTCGTGCTATTAGTCCCGATCACCTATTACGTACCAAACATCATACAACTCGATTTATTAATCTTATCTGGCCTTAATCATGCCTAGCCAAACGACACCTTGAATAAAACGAATGGTATAAATGTTAGGATCATTATTGAGTAAATGATGACCAGACGGATATAACACCCAATCCAACTTGTGCACAAAGTTCTTATATATCCCCTCTTACTTAATAATTGTCGGGTTTTTGTTTTTTTAAATTAAATTGATAGGTTTTCATTTGAAAATTTGATATATATATGTTTTTAATTTTTTTTAAAATCACAAAACACGTAATTTAATTCGTAGAGGTCCTCATCTCCTAATAGTAAAGACTAAAGACCGGTGTTAAGGTCTATTGATTGAGAATTCACAATTTAATTACCTATGGAATTTTCCTTACCTCACTTCCCAAATTGTGGGGGGTGCAAGAAAAGTCGTATTGAAGTGTGAATAATGACCCATGATTAATCATAAGGGTTCGGTCTCAGTAACGATATTATAACTGAAAAAATCTTATATATTTATTTTTAATCGTTAAAGTATATTTTTTTGTGATAAAATGGCAAAAATATATTTAATAAACATCTAACGTGCGCGTAAAGTCATTGTCCAGATTTTGGTATCGAAATACACAATTGAAATCTATTAAAATTTGACCGTCGAAATTTCAAAAGTCACTGCCCAATTTGAGCAATGGAATGAAAACATTGGGCATTGAAATACACAATTGAAACCTATCAAAATTTGGGTGTCGAAATTCAAAAAGTCACTGTCCAATTTGGGCATCGGAATGAAAACATTTGACATCAAAATACACAATTGAAATCTGTCAAAATTTGAGTATCGAAATTCAAAAAGTCATTGCTATATTTGGGCATCAGAATGAAAACATTGGGCATCTAAATGCACATTTGAAATCTGACAAAATTTGGGCATCGATATTCAAAAAGTCACTACCCAATTTGGGCATCGGAATGAAAACATTGGACATCAAAATACACAATTGAAATCTGTCAAAATTTGGGCGTCGAAATTCAAAAAACCGCTGCCAAATTTGGGCATCAGAATGAAAACATTAGCATCAAAATTGTCAATTGAATAATGCCATCAAATATCAATATAATTGGGCATCTAATTGACAAAATTAGCGTCAGAATGAATAAATCAAACATTATCACTAACTATCAACAAGGTTGGGCATCGAAATAGAACTCCCACCAAATATCAACATAGTTAGGCCTTGTAATGAACAAAATTAGCATCGGAATGAATAAATTAAACACTACCACCAAATATCAACAAAGTTGGGCATCGAAATTGCTAAAATTGAGCACTACCACCAAATATCAACATAGTTGGGCATCGAAATTGACAAAATTGGTGTCAAAATGAATAAATTAAATATTGGCACCAAATATCAACAAATGTGGGCATTAAAATTGACAAATTTGGTGTCAGAATGAATAAATTGAACAATGTCCCCAAATCTGTAAAAATTGGGCATCGGAAAACTTTCAAAACTCAAAACAGTGCTTAAACATCGTTTTTTGGCTTTGAATCGAAGACATCATGGGTTGTAGATCTCGTCGAGAGTTTCGATTTGATATGTGGTGGGTCATGTAGTTCAACTGAGATCCAAGTTATCGAGAAAATGGTCGAAAAATATGAAAAGAGACGACAATGGAGAAAAGAGAGATGGAGACGAAGCTGGAGAAAGAAGTAGCAGGAGGAAGAAGAAAAGAGAGTGTGTATGACAGGGTGAAGAGAACGAAGCATTTGGAGGTCACGAAGCAGTTTTGGGGAATTTCTTTAATGAAAAAACACTTTATCAGTTAAATAAAAATAAAATGAACTAAAGAGATTATAATATCTTCAAAATGTACCTACCGCAATTATTCCTAATTATAATGCTACTTTGGAGCCACCAAACTAAACGTTTTTCAATCCTTTTTGAAATTAAACATGATCATTGTTTACTTTGGGGACACCAAAGGTTGGGGGATCCAATAATTCATGACTTATATATATGGCTTAGAAACGAGATTCTTTTCGCTTAGGTTCATTCTTGTGGTACATTTTAACGTAGTTAGTGAGATATAAACTGAGACACGTCAAGTGTTGGTTGAAAACGATTTCCAAACCCCCTCTTTGGGTTTGAGGGATGCTATCAAGAAATTTACATACGAAAGCGACTCGATCTCGATCGAGCTAGTTCTTTGGTTTGGGAAGAAAACGACTCAAACGTGAGACATTCTCTTGTAACACGGTCTTAATAGCCGCACCCTCTCACAACTCAACCCACCAACACAGTGGGTCAAGTACGAAGAATCTATCATACAAAAAATATCCATAAGATCCTCTTACCTAAATTTTTGTCAAGTTTTATATGCAGGTATGTTTTTGGCTATGAATGTTACATAACTGTTTTGGTGCAGGTCGATGGGAGTTATATCAGGTATGACTGGAAGTGGAGGGACGGTAGGGGCAGTAGTGACCCAGAAATTGCTGTTTTCAGGCTCCAACAGATTCTCAACACAAACAGGAATCTCTCTTATGGGGATTATGATGCTTGTCTTCACTCTCCCAGTGAACTTGATCTACTTCCCTGAATCTGGTGCCATGTTATGTGGCCCTTCAGTCCACCCAGATTTTGTAGATGATCACTACTACCAGCTCAACTCGGCATGAGCGCAAGCAACCTAAATGATCAAACCCAATATAGGGTTTAAGGGAACTCAACATTCATCTCGAGTGTTATGAACATGTCTTCATAGTACTGTATGCAATATCAAATTACAGAAGGTAAATACTAAATATTTTTCAAATACACAGAAAGAAGACTGAAAAGAAGCTGTATATGTAATCTCAATGCAATTCAAACCCAGAAAACAGAATGTAAAATAGTTGAAAAGGTCAAAATGGAGAATGAATCCAATGAAAGAGACCTCGATGGAAGTTTTTATTATGCACAGAGTGGTCATTCCTTCACATTACTCATTGGAATTCCCACGAAAGAAAAAAATTGGGGAAAAAAAACTACGACTAGATAGTAACCAAGTTACAATAGCATAGCAGTTTTTAGTATTTCTGCAGCTCTGTTCTTAAGTGATGAGAATGTTCCCTGCATTGATGTCCTCTCGAAGACCCACCAACCACCCAGAATTCCTATAAGAGTGAACTTCTGGTCGTTTACTTCAACTCTAGCCACGCACAGAAATGTGTAATCCTCAACTTCAACTTTCTTTGCATACAACGACTGCATTACAAGACAATGATTCAGTAACTTCCCTAAGCAGCTGCTTCATACTGAATATTATTAAGATAAACATACGTATATAAATTATCCTTCAGGGCTGGGGCTGCAGGAACAGAATTAGTTGTTCAACATGAGTTCTTCTCAGTACATAGAAAATTAGGGTAAATTAAAGATGGACCTTTTGAGGTTAAAAAACATCTTACCAAAATGTTAATAAAATGAGGCAACCAACCGTAATTAGAGCAACTGAGTGTATATCGTAAATGAAAAGGGAACAAATGGCAAATACAGATACTGTCAAATAGGCTGAATCATTTAAAAACCTGGAAATTTTCTTTCTTTCTAATATTCTCTTTCAATACAGATGCACGTCTTGCGATTATTCATAGTTATAAAACTTACACGAGGTCACACCTCTTGGCCAAAATAGCCATCTCAACCCCCATTGATGCACGTCAATACCATCTCCTATTACATACAATCAGTCTATCACCTTACCACCATCATCCTCCACGATGTTCTGCCAAATGAAATCTCCAATTCATGTCAATCAAAGTATCTCCACTTCCAGCAATCTTTATCACTTCCTTTCCATGGACATCTCTCTTTCACCCCAAGTCCTCATGTTCCTAGGACAACCTCTCCACAGATACTTTCTACAAAACCACCTGATCTCTAATAACAGGAACTCGTAAGTGGCATGTATGACATTTACTGAAGTAGGGTCTCAACGCCCCCAATGACTGAAATTGCAAGTTATGGGAAGCTGACACCATACTGAATGAAATCCAGATTGGAAGTGTGATAAGGGAATCAGGCTGCTATAGGCCTCAAGGCTGTCCCAGATCATTTGACCACCACCCTAATTATTACCATGATAGGAATGCTTGTAAACACCAAGTTGTACTGATGATGAGCGGTAATAGGCCTTTGAAGAAAATACAAAACAATTAAGAACGACGTGACTTACATTGATGTGGCAGTTGGGTTTTTGTTGTTGGGGGTGGGGGTGGGGGGAGGGGGAGGCATAGGCTTGGTCCACTTGGATAACTGCATCAGATTTGAGGCGGTTCCTCACTTAGTAAGAGGTCTTTTCTGAAAACTTTGCCATACTTCTTTGGACCCAAAACTTTGAAACCTTCTCCTTATAATAGGTTTTACCAACTGAACTGTTGCCCTGCCATTTTCAGTATTTCAAGGGAAAGTATCAATTCACGAAACTACTGCCTCATCAACTGCCACTTATCTTGGTCAACTTTCTGTAACCTCCCCTCTCCTCTTGTCCATAACATTTACAAATTTATAGCTTCTTCAAACTGATTTCCAGTATTAACTTGTGTCTATTGTTTGCTTCTTTCTTTTGCCAGTATAATCCACAACAAATAACAATAGTGTTGAGTGTCCTATGGATTAACATAATATGATTTTAAAAGTAGTTTAGGGAATTCTAATCATTACACCAAAACCATTCCATCTCCATCCTTATGAGGGTCTGGGAGTTCTTATTTTGTCCCCACTATGACTCCCACCACTTGTACGAACAGCTTGATTTACAATGCAACAATACTGTCATCATCAACTTCTGTCAAAGTGCTAAGTGACCTCATTTGGGGACACATGAAATATTATCTTCGATATGTAATATGGCGAAACAGGTACTAGTATCAACTTCACTCCCTACTTAAATTTACATTTTCCTAACAAATATTACACACGTGTGCGTGTGTTAGTACTGAGTACTACTCCCTCTGTCCCTAAATTATCGTCCTCCTTTCCTTTTTCGTCCGTCCCAAAATAATTGTCCAGTTTGAAACTTACTTTTTTAGAACATAACTTTTACCACTTTACCCTTACTTTTTCACCCTATTTTAATTATGGGCCACATACACATGGGCTTTAAAGGAAATTACACATTAAACCAATATTAATAATCAAGTCAATTGTTTTTTCTTAATCTGTGTGCCAACTAGGACGATAATTTAGGGATAGATGGAGTATAAAGTTCCAACAGTTACTTCAAACTTATTTTCCTCAACATATCTTGATTTGATATTATAGGAGGTATGTGGGCCTCAAGGGTCCTGGGTATAAGTCTTAGGGAGTTCCTTTTGAGGGATTCATACATGGAGCCAGTTAGTGTTACACTTTATTAGTCTACGGACTGATTAGAGAGTAGTAGTAGGGTGAAAACCAAGACAAAGCTAAGAAGAGATAAGCTTCATGAACAAGTAAGATCTCTTTTATAAAATTTTCATGCCTAATGAGTAATGACTTAAAGCTAAAAAAAGAGATAAGCTTCATCAATATTTGGATGAAGCTATGAGCGATATGTATTAGCTATAACAAGTCTCATGGGGGAGGTTCTATTCAGCTCTCTATACTGGCCAAAGCTAAGGTCACACGTGAACCAGAAGTTCCACAGCAACGTACTCTTCTTCTCAGCCACCAATCCTAAATTCCACTGGATCTCAAGTTCAGTGCTCCAGGAGTTCTGGCTCTTGGACAACGACAACCACAACATACTCGCAGCTTGCCCTTGCCAGGGGCTCACTACAGAATTATGTGTCCTCCTTTAGGTAGTCAACAGGGTATCAGCAGGATCTTGCTTTAAGAAATTCCTTGTGCGGTATTAGTATGAGGCACTCCATCTTGAATGGGTGGGTTCTTACAAGCGCAGGAGGTCAATTGATGTGTCTAATTTAACTGCAAGTTTCAGCAAATATAAATAACCAAGCATTTGAGGCAATTTGGTAAATAAGTTGATGTTCCATGGAATAAAACCTTACTTCCTTTCAAAAAAATCCTAAATTGATGTGCCCTCAAAATGTAGACACATCGTATCCTTGGAACCTTCTTGAGCCATTTTAGATAATTCTCTTTGGCACCAAAATCATAGGTGTAATGAAACCTCGTTGCAGTATACAACTATTTAATATACCCAACAAATGCTCTTATCCATTAAAGATGACTCACTGGTCAACTATTTACTCCTAATTTAGTTCCTATGAAACATACCACTGAACAAATAATACATGACTGATTGCAAGTCGGGCGATAGAAGAACAATTCGCATGCCTAAGCACACAAATGAACTATTGAGCCAATATAAGAAAGAAAAAAATCAAACATTTGATTCATATACAAAAGACCTGAATTTTCATGAGCCTCCAATAAGCTGTGTTTCAGTAAATATGCTAATATACCAAGTAAAAAGCTAAGAAGACTGACCTTGAATTTGTACAGGAGGGGGTGTTGGTCTTTATAATTTCTTTGCCACTGAGATAGCCCGAATGGAAAAAAAAAATTGTTGATAAGAAAGAGATAAGTATACAAAAAGTTTGCATTGCAAAATCTCTTTGCTAAGCACAAAGACAAAATGTAAAATGCCAGTACTATACATTAATTCCAGAACTTGGCTCACATGTTTTTTCTAAAAGATCTTTTCATAAATTTCTAGATTCTTGATGCCACAGAGTCTGGCACTCATGTGAAAGCCTTACCCTTGGCTCATAAGAATAATAGAAACACATTCACACCTCCTATCAGGTATTACTCCCTCCGTCCCAAAAGTCGAAACAAGTCACATTTGAAAAGTCAAACCTATTGAAATTGTACTTCAAATTGCACTAGATTTATATCTTTTTTAGTGTGGCGCGTTAGAGAAATATCGTGTTTCCGAATAGAAAGAAAGATTGAAAAATAAAAATTTATAGCTTAAAGCGACCCTCTTTTGGGGCAAACTCAAAAAGAAAGTATGATTCTTTTCTTTTCCGGAAGGAGGGAGTAAAATGCTAGCCTAAATGTGTAGTAACTGTCGCAACATGGGGAAACTGATTTGGCTATCGTAATAGGCCCATTGATGACACCAAGAGAAGCCTTGCTCAGTACATCAAAATTGAAGTTAATATTCTGAATCCTGAATTTAACAACACACATACACACACGTGTAAATATAAATAAAGGTAAACTATTAAAAAGCCATGAGGTAACCCCTTTTCTAGGTCCCCTATAAATTCTTTTTTTTGTGATTGCCCCCACTTCGCAAACAGAGGAAACGGAATGAATTAAATGACCAAAGTACCCTTTTTTGTTAGAAAGCATGGGAAACATCACTTCGTTCTCTCCCTCTGACTCTTATCTTCTCCCTCGCATCAACTTCAAAACCCAGAGGAAAAAGTGACTTTTTCAGCAAAGAAATCAACACCCAGGAAAAGGGGGTTTACCATATGGGGTTTTTGACAGTTTACCCTATAAATAATACTCCCTCTGCCCCAAAATTATTGTACTGCTTTTCCTTTTCGTCCGTCCCAAAATAATTGTCTTGTTTGAAACTTTCCTTTTAAGGACAACACTTGTACCACTTTACCCTTACTTTTTCATCATACTATAATTATGAGCCAGAAAATCAACAAGGATAGTGAAGACATGGCCATATGGGAAGGGGGGCAGAACATGTCTTTTTCTGTGAAGTCTTTTTACCAGAAAAATGTGGAATACGGATAAATTCTTTCCGTGGAAAAGCGTGTGGAAAACAAAGGCTCCTCCTAGGGTGGGTTTCTTTATGTGGGAAGCAGCCAACAAAGCTATTTTGACAGGAGACAATTTGAGGAGGAGAAACAAGATATACACTAATTGGTGCTTCATATGCAAGAGGGATGCAGAAAGTGTCAATCACCTCCTGCTTCATTGTCCGGTTGCGAGGGAACTGTGGGGCTTTGTTCTGAATTTATTTCAGGTGTCATGGGCGATGTCTTATTCAGTCATTGATTTGCTTCGGGCTTGGTCTTTGTACAAACGGAAGAGGAGGAATTCTTTTTGGGATATAATGCCATTAGCGGTGAGTTGGACTACTTGGAGAGAAAGGAACGCTAGAGCATTCGAGAACGAAGAAAGGTGCATTGATGATCTTAAGAATCAGACTATCCATCAATTGTCTTTTTGGGGTTACGAGGAGGTGTCGCAGGGAATTAGCCCGTTTATTAACTTTGTGCATAATTTGTCTTGTGATTAGTGGTGGTTTTATTTTGTATACTCCATATGCACATAGGACAATAATTTTGGGACGGAAGGAATATATATTTATGAATCATAATCCATATTGATGATGTTCTGCCATACTTGATTAGCAATGGTGGTGGTATTAGTCTTAGTATTCTGTCGTAGTAACAACAAAAGTAGTAGAATAAGCACAACATATGTTGGCCCACTTTGTTCATGCTTGTGTCAGTTACTTAGACAAGTCTGTATTGGTGTAAATCACTGTTTATTTTCAGTGTTCATGACAATGTGATTATCGCTTATCCTACCAAAATTCCAAACCAGCAATAATAAGATGTGGAATTTTATAGACATTGAGCTATGATCTTTACTGACCTTGTCAATGATTACATACACTGACAAGGGGCTGGGCTTTGTACTGAGAAGAATAAGAATGGCTTTAGCTGCAATAATGGCAGGTTGACCCCAGTTCATCCACACAATATGAAGGAGAACAATAGGCACCAACAATTTCTTGATAAGGATCAAGAAAGTGGGTGAATTTTCTTCGGAATCTGAAGCACCAATGCCCGCCCGATGATCATCCTGAGACGTTTCATAAACTACAACATAAAAGTATCAGTGTTAAGACATTTAAATTTTTTTGTTAAATACAAGAAAATGACCATGGAATGCTTGGACTGCAAAACAACAGCAAGTATAATCCCCTTACCGTCCATAGAACTTGTGTAGCGTGGCCAAAGACCAACAGATCCAACTACAATTGACATTCCACAAAGCCTTCCCATGCTAAATTCACAACCTGGGTAACCCAGAAATGCAAGTTGTAACAACTCAAGGATATATAGTGTCAGACAAGTGAAATCAAATGAGGAAACATTAACAGAAACAAACCAAAATTTCAGCTTACTCCACATTCCCGATAGTGATTAGTGACAGGTTCAGGCAAACAGTAATCTGATACTAAGTTAGTATGGACCTTTTTACTACCTACGATTTACTGAAGAAAAATAAAATAACACCTTTTTCAACAGTAATATCACACTTATTCAAAGATAAAAACACATCAAGTAAATCACACGTGGACACTCACTTAACAAAATGCTTCTACAAGCACTTCTACTCTGACCAAACTCTCCGTACAGCCATTCTTCCCTTCTCTAATGTAGTTACATTTTTCAAAACAAGCAAGTAGCAACTTTATGAGTGACCTTTTAATGTAGTATTTGCGGCTTCTCTCTCAACAAATAAATCATAATTTTGCCCCAAAAAGGAAAACACATAGGAATTACTATATATCCGTGGTTCTAGGATCTAAGTTATCCGGATAAAGGAAATCAAGTTTCTGAAACTAAGTACTTAAAACATAACTGAAAAGTGCATGGCAATGTAAGACGCCAATCACTTAAGTTTCAGTTTTACCAAGGGGCACCAAAATGAATATCCCTAAATCCTATCCGCATCAAAACAAAACACAATAATGCTTGTTCTCCGTGTATAAGAGGATCTGCAGCCACAGTTATGTTCCATATGAACAGTTCTTTTTTAAGGCAAGTAGCCAATCTTATATTATCAAACTATACGATTACAAGTAACAAAACGGGCATACCTGTGAGAACCCAGTTTTGAACCCTCGTCGTGGGGTTCTCACAATACCTCTGGCTTAATTACAAAGAAAATCCTTAAGAAACACAGCACCTATCCCTTTAATATTTTCTGACTAATCCTCCGGTTTAGACAAACAAGCCAACTGTCAAGATTCCCTTCATATTTCCTTCCTCCTAAGATGTTCAGCCTAAGTCATGTATGTCCTTGCTGATCACTGCAAGGCTTCAGTACGAGGTGAAAGACTAGCACTTCTTCCATTCCATATATTGTAAGACAGCTATGCTAAATGACCGTTTCTCCACCATACTTATAAGATTCTTATCACACCCATACTCAAAGTTATCCCTAACTGCATTTCCCCTGTCACATGCAGTAGTGGTCTGCTCATTTTTGTTACTGGCGTTCAGCCAAATCTGTTTGGAGAAGGAGATTCAAAAAAATAAATGGTCTGTAGTCTCATCATCATGATTACAAAAAACTCATTGCCTGCAATTAACTACACCCAACTGAAACAACCTGCTTGTAGTGCCTAGCCTATTATGGCAAGCAAGCCACAGGATGAAGGCACATTAAGAGGTATATGCTATTTGAACTACACACATTTCCACCAGTCAACTTTCTCTCCTATTTGTGGTAGCTTCCCAAGCACTTTTAATGGTAAATTCGTCCCTTACTATCAGGGATCCACCATATTTTCTCCCCTGTACTCACATTAGGACAAAGCTCGATTTCTGCACTAGAGGCTGAATAATAGTAGAAACATAATGAGAAGGCCAATTTCATATATTTCCTAACGCAGTTACAATCATAGATACTCCTTCCATATTTTTGAATCAGAGGCCCCAATGGCTGGCAATTATTGCACCATAAGTCTGTTTGTTTCTCCTCTTAAATTTAACAATTTCTTCCATGTCCAAGAAGCATCATTGGGGCATTTCATAGTCCAAAAATTGTTATTCTGGATTATATTCTCATGACACCATTTGATCCAAAGGTTATCTTTCTGTGCACATATAACCATATGTGTTTGCACATTAAAGTTTTGTTCCATTTCCTGCTGTATTTGATTCCTAGAAAATTAGTATCTTACCAGGCTGCCTTAGCTTTGCCTTTCCTTCTATTCCTTCCAACAAAAACCTTCTCAAAGTGCTATCCGCTTCAATCTTGGCTGGGAGTTGAAACATGCTGCACCAATATGTACTGAAATTTCCAAGCACTACAGAACTAGTTGAAGTTTGCCTAAATATATTCCGTCCAGTGTCTAACCCTAGAGCTAGGCATCTTAAAGGCTGCATTCCTATAGGCCTCTCCAAGATGTTTCTCATCCACCTTAGCTAGGATGGAAAAATCATCAACAAAACTAATATGAGAGATGGCCGGTCTTTTGCACTTGGGGTGATAATTGAAACTGCTAAGCCTTAGATTTTAGTCCAGAATGCAAGGGAAATCATATGAACAGTTAATGCTCCCTAGACCTCTACCTCTGGGTTTGAGATCGTTTATTTTCTTTTAGCTATGCCAAATTGATACATCAGGAAATTGTGTAACAGAAGTTGTAAAACTGATAACAAGTAACATAACCATACGAAGCTTTTAATATATCGAGCATGTGAGGACACAGGCATACTTCCGCGAATATATCAATCAAAACTGACCTGAATTACAGACATTGGACTTGTGAATATATCTTTGAACATATGATTTCCAATTGGAGCTCAAAAGACGAATGCGCAATGAAGGTGCTTCAAGGCTCTTCGTCAAACTATGAAAGCGATCAAGTTTCGCAGAAACTGCATCAATTAAGTAAGAACAGCAAGTCATACAGATAACGAACTCACTAGGTAGAAATTCGAAGAATGTGAATAAGTATCATCAATATTCCGAAATTTAATACAATTGTTATAGAAATGACTGGCTTACGTGGAAATCTGGAAAGCGATAAAGACAATGATGAAGGAGATGCTTTAAACCTAATAGGCTGAAGAAATCTAGCTGTGTGCGCCATTTCTGTTATCTACACGGCGATATTACTCTCTCAGTATCATCATCATCGTCCCATCTTCGTAATTGAGAAATGATAGTCCCCTTTGAGCTCGTTTCTTGCCGCCTGCGAAACTAGCCGAAATCCCTCTTCCGCCTACAAGTACATACGCCGAAAAAAAAAACGGGCACAGCCGCTCGGATCTAGTTGGAATCTTGTCTACGACGTCGCATTGATAGGTTTCCATTTTCTTTTATTTCATCTCAACTTTTCTATTAATCTTTTTCAATTAATCTCACACTGGAAAAGAATCTACTATTTCATTTTGATACTAGTGATGCATCCGTGTTTTGCACGGTTTGTACACGGGTGTAAAATCTTATAAATAATTTAAGTTGAATAATATACAATACAAAATTTTAATATAAACAATAAAATTAAAGATCGAAAATCACATAAATTTGAAAAAAATATTATAAATTTTGGAATACTTCTTTATACACAACATTTATCGTTGAATATGTATGACTATTATAACTACCACTATGAGTATCACTTATCAAAATTTGAAGGCCCTAAGATTAGTAACTCTAAACAAAGCAACATACAACTGCTCATGACTAAAAACAGATTTTTTTTTAAAAGAAGTCCTACGTTAGACAATGACTGACTCTTAACTTTTATTTATAGACATTGCGTAAGACACCATCAGCGGAAACTGTTTTCTTTAGAATTTGAAGGAAATTCTATGATCAGATGGTGTCAGTGACATTCTTTGAATCAAAACAACACCACCAGAATGTCATTTTGAAAGAACTCGACCTTCTAAAATATGATTACCCAGTTTTGTAATAATTAACCTCGCGCCATTACATAGCCTAAGGGAATGGTCAATGTTACGAAGCAACATTACTGGAGTTCTAACCTTTAAATTCAACTCATGATTTGAAATTACAAAACCTGAAATTTCGTTTAAAAATTCAGGAGTATGTATATCATTCAATAGATCAACGTTTCTATCAGAATGACACGGAGAATCTGAGCTCAAATACAGTCTTCCTTTAGCAGTGTTCTTCGATATCATGCAATCATTTATTGAATTAACCACATCAAGAGTCGGAGCCAGAATAGCTCTCTCTTCCAAAAATGATGAGTCATCAGGGTTGCTTTCAAATAAAAGTTATGTACTTTGTACAATTGCAGCAATTGGATCATCGAATTCAAGAATATCAACAGAAGCACCATCGTCATTTGGTTCACCAATTTTTCCATCACCAAACTTCGCAATCCAATCAGCAAAGAGTTTCAATTCTTCAGAACTCTCGTTAGATCCCATACTTTGTAATCTCATATCATATTAGTTGTCAACCTTAATACAGTACAATCCCTCCACAAATACGATGAATTAATAGTGGCATGAACTATGTCTTGTCTACTTCCTTTTGGAATCACAGGCAATATCTGTCGAAAATCTCCACCAAACACAATTGTCTTGCCACCAAATGGAATATTACCTATCGATGGATATATAACTTTCATGATATCTCTCATACTGCGATCCAATGCTTCAAAACAATGCTTATGCATCATCGGAGCCTCGTCCCATACAATTAGTTTGGCCTTCAATATAAGTTCGACGAGAGGACTACCTTGCTTTATGTTGCATGTTAAATCTTCATTCAGATTAAAAGGAATTGAAAATCGTGAATGAGCTGTTCTACCACCGGGCAACAAAAGAGAAGTTATACCACTCGATGTCACATTTAATACGATCTCTCCTTTTGCTCTTAACTCAGCAGATAGAGTTTTCCAGATGAATGTTTTTCAAGTACCTCCATAACCATAAACAAATAAAATCCTTCCAATATCTGAATAAACTGATTCAATAATAGCTTCATAAACATGGAGTTGCTCATCATTCAAATTTGACACAAAATTTGTGTATTCTTCTGCCAAGCTTATTAGATCATAACATATTTCCTCGTTTAACAATCTATTACGCGAGAAATTGAAAAACTGATCATCTGAGAATGACATTGTCTGAAACTCGCAGAGACTCCTTCCAATACCTCTTAAAATCTTCTCAACTTCAATAAGTGCATAGTTTTTTATTTGATCCTCATTTAATTACAATCTTACAATATATAAATAATAAAAATATATAAATATAAATAATAAAAATAATAAAAATATATAAATAATAATAAAAATAGAGATAGGTAACAAATCAATATTTGTAAAAGTAGTAATTGTTATATACCTTAATGTTGAAGCAAATTACGTTGATTGTACAAAATGTCATATGATAGATACGACCAACACGTATCTCAAACTACTTCAGGTCGACTCGTGGATCCAGATGATAAAAGGGTGGAAAAAAGAGTTCTTAAGGATTGAGCAGATACCCATTGGCTAGCCTCAATGATCTCATCGATATACTCTTTATCATCATTTAATAATCCTAGTGCATAGCAAGCATCTCGAAAAGAACGATACTGCACCCTATTGACTAAACGCAAATCATCATAGAAAGTGGCTCCACATACTACATTCAAAAGACATCTCAAATAGTACAAATCGCCAGATCCAAGAGGAACAAAGAACATTCGTCCAATTGCATGACCAATTTTTCTTACAGTCCATTTACATGATTTTGAATTCCAAACAATTTTTTTTGAGAAATTATGCATACGTTAATTTCATTGCTTCCTCATATTTCTTATTAGCTTCCATCCATCCCAAAAACATGCTCTGCTTAATTGATTCTCGATTCATCAGAGTGTTAATTTTATCAGAATTCGAGAACACAACACTTTGTTGATTTGGAAGATGAAAATTTAGACGCACTACCGAGGGGTCTTTGTATTGTATTTCAAAATCCAAAAATTTTCCAAGTGGCTTCACAATATGAAATGTATCTACAATCATAATACAAATTAACTTCGTTGATATTCTTTTCCTGATTATCATCACTTGAGCTCTGATAAAATGTCGCAGTCACACAATTGTTGCCTTTGTTTATGTACTTAAATAAATATTTTATTGCACGTGATTGATTACACCACTCAACATTCAAATGAGCACCATAAGTAATCAATAAGTATCGATTACGAGGAACGACATGTCTATTGTAAAAAATGACTTCATTATTAACAATCGTTCTTCCATTATCTCGTCGTTTGTACACTGGATATCCATCTTCATCAATTGTGGTTGTTTCAACAAAAAAATTCAGAAAATGTTTTGAGTAACGACCATTTATAATGCAAGGAGAGTTCTTTCGATCACCACCACAAGGATCATGCATCATAAAATCTCGAACTGCAGCATAGTAAATAGGATCCTCTTGTTCATCGGGAATCTCAGTCGAAATGATATGATCAATTGCTTCTGTTGTTGAAGCTTTGTCTTCGATAGAAATGAACAATAATATGTGAGCATGCAGCAAACCCCTCTTTTGAAACACTATGGTATTAATTACTGTAAAAATTAAACATGTATAAACATGTATAAACAATTATAAGCGAAAATAATTTAGAATTTTAATAAAAATAAATAAATTTTATATAGATATTATCAATATAATGTATCTGGTTGAACATTTCCGAAAATCGTATTTTTACGAAGGTCTTCCAGCAACCCATCAAGTTTAATTTTAAATACTCTGCAAACAATATATGGACGATCTTCGGGCTTTAATTCACGTTCTTCAACAAATCTAACAATTTCAGGCCATTTGGGATTACACGTAAACGTGAGGAATAGATTTGGGTAACCTACCCATCTACATATTGCCATAGCATCTTGATAGTTCTGTATCATATATATCTGGCTCCTCCGGTAAAAGAAGAAGGCAATATTATTCTTTTCCCTTGAATCGACACATCAGTTTCACCACGTAACAAAGCGTCATGCAACCCTTGGTACATTTCACAACGTAGTTGCTTCTGATGCAATCAAACGAATAGTAATCGAGAACTCTCGACCATAATGTACGCATCGACAACAAATTGTTGAAATAGTCTTCCAGAAAACAATATAGTTGTCAGCTCACAATCTCTTTCATGCAATCTATTGACGAAAAAATCTCTCATACTAACTCTTTTCCTTCCTCCTTCACTTTATTTTAACTCGGAATACAAAATATCTTCTATGTATCCGTCTTCGTCGTACGGAAAAACCAAGGGATATTGAAGAGAAAGATAAGCAGGATTCAATTCATTAATGCACTTAAGTTGCCCCGTTTGCATCTCAACTAAAATATCTCTTTCACCCAACATCTCATCAAAATCGCCAACAACTAAAGCAGCAACTTCAGGTGTAGTCGGGAGATTGTACATTCTTGCGTCACCACAACGTCTACCTATTAATTTTAATTTCACATCTAATCTTCCTTCATCAACCATTTTATCTTTAGTTATTCGAAATGATTTAACCAAAACATTATTTGTATTTAGCATGGTCTTCAATTCAGATACAATTTCGGAATGTAAATCGTTATAACTGGAATCTTGCATGAATAAATAATTGTTGCAAACTCTTTTTTATTTACCTAATCAACACTCTTCATTTTCAAAAAGTTTGTTGATTTGTCAATTAGTTGAGTGCCTTCCTTATCCCAGATTAAGAATCAGGCATTCCCCGTGACATCAACAATCTGAACGTGCAACTTATATCTAAAAAGAAAAAAATGATAAGAATTTTGAAACTTAACTTAAGAAAATATAATTATAAAAGCATTTGACTAACCTTATATTGTCATTATTTGCTAAAACTCCACATCTTTCGCAATAAAAAGAGTATGCAACTTGCATCATTTTTCTTGGACATTTTTTGCAAGAAACATAAAATCAATCCACATCTGACTCCACTTCTACTATGTTTCCCAACACCCAATGTAGTCCATCCTAATCAAACAATTATATGTTAGAACTTATTTAAACTTAATTATTATTATAAAATCTTTTAGAAGAACGTAGTTACTTCTTCAATCTCATGAATTTGGTCAATAATTCGAATTAGATGTTTTGATGCCTCTAAATCATCTTCGAGTGTTATTGATGAAGTTAAATAAATGTTGCTAATTGGAGTGATTGATTTTCCATCAGAAACCATACTTTTACAAATGAATAACATAACTTGTTAGATATTTTGTATATATTATAATTAGATATCATTCATAAGAATATAATGTTTATACCTGTTTTGAAAATCACTTATCTCTGTTATGTCTTCATTTATAATAATTCTCGAGACATGAAATATACTTGATAATCAAGCCTCTCCCATGAAAACTTTAACCCGAAACATTTGAAGTATTAAAATAACCATTGGATCTCTATTTGTTTCCAAAAAATTTGTTAGTTAATCAACTAATTCCCTCCACAATGTGCATGATACTGATTTTCCTCTACAAAAAATTGTGAAAGAAATTATATAAGAATTATCATAATTTAAAACTAATGTAAAACAAACATTTTAATATTTATCATTACTCAACATCTTCAAGAACTAAGTCCAACATCTTTGTTGATTTTCCATGAATTTCCTTGACTTGAGGTAAATACTTCGAAGCCAATTTTTCAATTACATCTGCAATACAAAAAAAAAGCATAAAACGTTGCTATAACAATTTATAATATAATTTAAGTTGTAATATAGTGTCTGTGAGTATGTAGAAATTAACAACAAGTGTGATTACCAAATATGGCGTTCTCATCTTTAACGTCCAGTTTGGAGACTTCTCTAAATGATTTAAATTCAAAAACTTTCCTTGGAAATGTTTGTTCAAAAATTTCAGTCACTTGTGTTTTGGGTATAAAAATAATTTTATACTTTGACATAGTTGGGCTAATTCTCCATGAATTTGCAGCAACAATAAATGTTTTTATTACATATAAGTGAAATAGTTTAAATTTTGACTCATATTTTTCTATGTGTGGTCCTTTAATTGTTGTCACAATCTGTGAGCCCTGCAAAAAAAAAAATAGTATTAGAAAAAAAAATATTAGAGGCTTTAAATGAATTAATGAAATAAAAAATAATATATGACATATTAACATACATCTACCTTTTCGTTATAGAACATGCGTTCAACGCTATAAAGACTTGTGTTGTCTTTAAAACATTGGCGTTTTAACAATCTGCATAGTCGTAGCTTCATTGTCTTTTCGATCTTGTTGGGACTAATATCAGTAATCATGCAAAATAGTATAGGCATTTTCTTGTATATATTTTCTTGTATATATTTTCTTTTGTAATATATGTTAGATGTGGACTTAATCTGATAAAGGAGCCCTTATTTATATTGGAGTTTTGAAATGAATTCTTGAGAATGGTCCATGTGTCCAAGCTGTTCATATTTAGATCTTTAAATTATGGATGTATTTGTTTCTTTATGTATTCATTTACATTCAATTAATCTATATATTGGAATACCAACAACATAAATAATTCACGACATTTTATGTATTTGTATTTTTATGAATAGATTCTCATTCATTTAATATATTGTTATACCTCATGTAGATCAAATAAATTCGGATTACTTTTATGTTACTAATTATAAATAGCGTCAGAAATCAATAATGTTAATCATGTTGTTTATCTGTAATTAATTTTCTACATGAATCAATGTAAAAGAAGACAAATAGTTTATTGTTATACTTCCAGTAGCTCAAAGAAATTCGGATTATATTTATATTACTAATTACTAATTATAAATAGTGCCAAAAATCAAGAATGTTAGTCATGGTGTTTAACAATTTTTGTAATTAATTTTCTATATGAACCAAAGAAGATGAACAGTTTATGAAATTATGTCTAATACATTAGTGAAATAATTGGGATTACTTTATTCTCCATGAATCATCAATATAAATGAAGTTAAAATTTTAAATAGTTATATATTATTTTATTGTTATACTTCCAGTAGCTCAAAGAAATTTGGATTATATTTATATTACTAATTACTAATTATAAATAGTGCATAAAATCAAGAATGTTAGTCATGGTGTTTAAGAATTTCTGTAATTAATTTTCTCCATGAACCAATACAAAAGAAGGCAATCAGTTTATGAATTTATCTATTCAATAAATTAGTCAAAATATTACAATTACTTTTCCAAGACAATCTGATATTAATACATAAATATAAATGTTGTCAAATCTGGAAAGTGTATTTTGACGGGAACTTTCTAGTTTTGGCTCTTCTCCTTTTATATATGTATAGATGTTTCTCCCCTTTCAAAAGTTAAAGTATAAAAGTGTCATTTTATTACTAATAAGCTACTAAAAGTGCCACTTTATTAAAAAAAAAATTAACTTTCAAATGGGAATTGTTTACCCTAAACGGAGGGAGTATAACATTTCTATTAGGGTCGTTTGGATGCGTGTATTTAGAATGGTGTGTTATTCAATTATAATTTTAGTTTATACTTAAAATTAAAATTTAACAAATGTTTAAATAACTAGTCTAGCCTAGTGGTAATTATTATTACTTATTTAATAATATAGGAGAAATTGACGGTCGGTTCCCTTTCTCAAGTTTATAACCTTTAAAGTCTTGTATGTGTTTTTTCGACCGTTAAAATTTATTTTCGTGAAATTGTTCCTAAAATGTATGCAGAAGAGAAATTATAGCTGCAATTCGCAGGGACGAAGAAGAAGAGAATGAGGGAGGTCGGGTGGTGAAGAACACTTGTGTGTTCACCTTGGATTCGATTAATCCACTGCCCTAACTGAACTTCTCAATCATTTTTCTCTTCATCATCTTCAGTTTCAACAGTGTCTTCTTATTCTTCAGTAGTGTCTTCTTTTTTTATGTGTTGTATTATTATGCATATAAATTATTCGATAAAATACATGAATAGAAATTTGTTCATTATTGGACCACGTTTTTGAATTTGGATGTAGGAAAGATGTATATCATTTGTTGATGTGTACTAGGAAGAAGGTACATGAAGGTATGCTTCATTATAATTTTGCAGGGCGATGCAAAATTGGATTATGTTATTAAAATTGATGCATTGCAGTGTAAAAATTTATACAGCGCGATCCAAAATTAGATTCAGGAGAAAAAGAAAATATTTTGGGTAACAACTAACAACAGTCCCAACCCAATCAATTAAAAGCACAACTAAAATGATGATAAAAGAAAAAAAATCTAGAAACCAAAATATCTAGGCTGAATATTCTTCAATCTTTTATCCCAATGCTACTAGTAATGCTAGATCCTGAATTTGCATGAAAGACTCGGGTCAAAAATATGGCTACCTCTTTCGTCCCAAATCATCTATATCCAGTGGTGCCAAATCCGCCTCTAGTTTCATCACACCTTCTTAGATCCAAAGAAGCTCATTTCAAGGTACCATAACTTACCTTTTCCATTTTTGAGCATCGAAAAGAAATGGTTTGTGTCGATTCTCGACCTATGCATTTAAGAATTACCTCTCTCGTGTACTGATCACATGAATCGAAATCTGGGTACATTGGTACCCGGATTTAAGATTCTATCTCTTGCACACACAATTAGTTTACTCCTCTTATCGATTCTGGTTTATTTGTCATCATGATGGAGGCAGAAATCTGCTGTAATCAGATGTTGTGTAGGGAATACTGCTCAAAGACAGAGAGGAAAGAAGAATTACTATGAGTTGCTTGGAGTATCTCCTGAATCCAATCCCCAAAAAATCAAAGAAGCTTACAGAAAATTGCAGAAGAAATATCACCCAGATATAGCTGGCCAGAAGGTCAGTTTTCTTTCCCTTTCGTGTGCCTCTCTCTCTCTCTCTCTCTAGACTTAATGGTATTGGTATTGCTTGTTTCAGGGACATGAATATACCCTGCTGCTTAATGAGGCCTACAAGGTGCTGATGCGAGAAGATCTCAAGAAAGATTATGATGCCTCACTTGGCCACACGAGAGTTGGTTTGGGGAGCAATGTGTCTGGCTTGGGTTACAGCTCCTGGAATGGACCTGTTCGACCCCAAGCTCTTTTTGTTGATGAGAGTGCGTGCATAGGTTGGGATTTCTTTCGATGAAGACTGCAAACTTTTCTCACCATTAATTCTCATAGTTACATATGCAAACTAGGACATGTGATTGAGTCAAGCTCAAGTCAATTACTCCACCACAAACTATAGACGATCCAAGGTGGACTCGTCTAAGCCTCGAGCTAAAATCACGTTCAGGTTCGACTTGCAAACAACAAGAGTCGAGCCAAGTCGAGCATTAAATGAGCCAGCTCAGTTTTTAAAACAGCCCTAATATTAGGAATAGAAGGTGAGCAGAGGAAGAAATATTTCATATATCATAAAAGATCTGATTCCAGAATGTTATACAAATGAGGTATGCACCAGACTCATAACAACCCTAGACTGAATTAGTACATTCAGTACCCTCTGACTTCATATTATTGCTATACTGCCCCTTTGAGTTATTTTCTTTGCTATCCTCACTGTCTGTAATATCCCCCCTCAAACTGGAAGTGCTAAACAAGTTAAGTACTTGTAGTTTGGAAAGTAAATAGGAAATCTGAGTAGAAGCTAGGGACTTTGTAAAGAGATCAGCCAGTTGATCCTTGGAGGCAATTTTAGCAGGCTTAAGAAGGCCGGACATAATCTTTTCTCTGACAAGGTGGCAGTCAATCTCTATGTGTTTTGTTCTCTCATGAAACACGGGATTTGAAGAGATATAAAGAGCTGCTTGGCTGTCACAAAATAGGTCAACTGGAGTGACAGAAGTAATGCCAAAGTCTTTGAGCAAGGCAACCAGCCAAGTAATCTCACAACTAGCATTGGCCATGCTTCGTACTGCTTGCCAGAACTTTTGGAGACTGTTTGTTGCTTCTTGGCTTTCCAAGATACAAGGCAGGATCCCAGCATTACACAATACCCTGATAAGGATCTTCTAGTAGTATTACAACCCCCCCAATCAGCATCACATGTAATAGGCATGTAAAGAGAGAGGACTATCAGCAGCATAGAATAAGCCTTGACCAACTGAACCTCTGAGGTACTTTACAAGCTTTAAAGCAGAATCCAAGTGAGGTTGTCTAGGAGTAGCCATGAATTGACTTAAGACATGAACAACATAGGCAATGTCAGGTCTTGTAATAGTCAAATAAATGAGCCTACCAATCAACCTTCTGTACTGCTCTGGATTGGGTAAGAGATCACCACTATCTAAAGTCAAAGAATGATCTTGTTCAATGGGAATTTTGGAAATTCTTGCAGAAGACAAACCAGTGTCAGAAATGATATCTAATGTGTATTTCCTCTGATGTAGACATAAACCAGATTGATTCCTAGCCACTTCAATACCAAGGAAATATCTAAGTGCACCCAAGTCTTTCAATTTGAACTGCGTAAGAAGGAAGTCTTTCACAAGTTTAATTGATGTAGAAGAGGAACCAGTGACAAGAATGTCATCTACATAGACTAGGAGAGCCACAAAGGAAGTGCCAGAAGAATAGGTGAACAAGGAATGGTCATTAACAGATTGAACAAAACCATAGGACAAAGAAAGCATTGGACAATTTTAGAAACCACCGCCTTGGGGCCCTGTTTAAGACCATATAGAGACTTAACTAACTTGCAAACCACGGATATGTAGAAGTAGGAGAAAGATGAGAAACATCGTGGGTATAACCGTGAGGTAAAGACATGAATACCTCCTCATCAAGATCACCATGCAAAAAGCATTAGTGATGTCCATCCGATCCAAATCCCATCCTTTAACAAAGGGCCAAAGCAAGAAATAATCGACAAGAGTCATTTTGGCGACTGGGGCAAATGTTTCATGGTAGTCCAAACCCGGTGTCTGAGTGAACCCTTTGGCCACTAGCCGTGCTTTGTACCTGGCCAAACTACCATCATCATTATACTTGGCTTTGAAAATCCATTTACAACCCACAACTTTCTTATCAGGTGGAAGAACCTGCAAAATCCATGTCTTATTTTGTTCTAATGCATTAAGTTCAGTTGACATTGCAATGCACCAATTAGGATCCCTAACAGCCTGATTATAAGTTTGTGGTTCATGAATGACAGAGATGTTACATATGTATTTAAAATATGAAGGAGATATATGAGAATAGTTGACTAGAGAAGAGTTAGTAAGAAGGGAGGGAAGACCAGTAAAGTCATTGAACTTGCTTGGAAGGTGTTTGGTTCTTTGAGGTCTGGAGGGAATGGGAGGAGCAACAGGGGGAGAAGGGGGGGTAGCAGAGGAAGGTGAGGAGGGAACATTAGTATTAAGAGGAGGTGGGGAATTAAGAGGAATAGGAGCAGGGGGAAAAGATGAAGACAGAAGTTCATCAGGACAGGAGCTTGTGAGATCGGTGAAGAGGGGAAGATCACAATCAGGTGTAGCAATGGAGGAATCATGAAAAGGAAAGATTGACTCATAAAAAATAACATCCTCGCTGCAAAAGACCTTTGTGAAGATAAGTCATAGAGTTTATACCCTTTCTTTCCATAAGGATAACCTAGAAAGATACATTTGGAGGCTCTTGAGAGAACTTATCTCTTTGAGACTTTAAGGTGGAAGCAAAACATAAAGAGCCAAAACTTTCAAATGAGTGTAGGAGGGAGGAGAGTGGAAAAGAAGTTCATAGGGAGATTTATTGTGCGAGTAATGCTGGAAGGCAACCTATTGATAAGATAAGTAGCATGTAAAACACAGTCACCCCGAACCTTATGGGAGATGAGATTGAAATCTTAAGGCCCTAGCAAGTTCTAGAATGTGTCTATGCTTTCTCTACCCTACCATTCTGTTGAGGGGTCTCTATGCAAGAACTTTGTTGTTCAATTCCTAAAGATTGAGCAAATTGAGAAACAACATCATTAAAGAACTCAGTGCCATTATCAGATCGAATTTGTTTGATAATGGCATTGAATTGAGTATGTACCATGACAGAGAAGAATTTTAAATAGGCACACACTTGAGCTTTTGACTGAAGTAAGTAAGTCCAAGTGGACCTAGAGTAATCATCCACAATAGTAAGAAAAGAAGTATGACCATTATAAGTGCTATGTCTATAAGGACCCCAAACATCCACATGAATAAGGGAAAAAGGAGAAGTACAATGACTAGTACTAATGGGAAAAGGAACTCTTGTCTGCTTTAGAGAAGTGACAAACTTCACAAATGTATATGAGTATCGACTTACAAGATAGAGAAGGAATTAAAGATAAAGATTTAAAAGGAAAATGCCCTAGTCTTGAATGCCGAGATCCATAGTAGAGGTACTTGAGGTAGAAAACAAAGATTGACTTTTGAGGAAGAAGTGGAGTGACGGGAAGAATGAGCTTGTAGAGACCATGTTCCATTCTACCAATCCCTTTCAAGACCTTGTGATGCAGGTCCTGAAAAAGACAATAGGTAGGAAAGAAGAGAAGACAAAATTGATTGTCAGAAGTCAGCTTGCTGCCAGAAAGGAGATTAAAATGGAAATCAGGGACATAAAGGACATCATGAAGGACAATGTCTGAAGTGAGATAGCAGGTTCCTTTAAAATTAATCTTAGAGGCGACCATTTGGGAGATGGATATTAATATTAATAGGAATAGGATTAACAAGTAAATTAAATGAAGGGGTAAGATGGTCAGAGGCTCCAGTATCTATGATCCATTCATTAGTGTTATGTAATGAGAACTGAGCTAAGCAAGTAGAACTAATAAGTTTTGGACAAGATATACCTGAAGTGTCTGTATTGAAATCAAATGAATGTAAGAGTCATTATTGAGGATGGCCATAATAGACTTGTATTGCTCAACATATAAACCGGCGGGTGTCACAGATTTGAAGCAACACTTACATGGCCGACAAAGATTAGCGATAGATTTTGGCTTGAGGTTCTTGGGCATTTTTGCAGATCGAGGCTTGACACCATGAAGTTTATGCCAATCAGGGAACCCCAATAAGAAAAAGCAATTATCCTTCCCATGACCAGAGCCACCACAATGTTCACAGATCAGATTATGCTTAGTAATTTTATCAGTCCTGTCATATTTCTTTGGGGCATTGGATCTGTAGTTGTGGTTGACTTTTGCTAAAAGAGCAGTGGCATTATCACTAAGAGAAAGTGGCAGACCAACAGAGCCAACTAGGGAACATGTCCTCAATTTCTCATCCTGTACCAGGAGAGCCAATGCCTGACTTATGTTTGGCAAGGGAGTCATAGCCAAAATAGTACCCCTTATAGCCACAAAATTATCATTCAAACCCATTAAAAACTGAGTCAATTTCTGTAACTCATCATACTCATCCATTTGTTTACTTGCACCACAAACACAGTTACAAACACATCTTGGAACATGACTGAAATTATCTAATTCAGCCCAAAGAGTTTTAAATTTAGTGAAGTAAGCGGTGACAGTCATAGATCCTTGAACTAGAGAACTAATTTCCCTTTTAACATGAAACACCTGAGGTGCATTACCTTGAGTAAACCTATGTTCTAGATCAATCCAAATGTTTCGAGCAGTTTTAACATAAACAATACTCGATCGGATTTCAGGAGAAACAACATTTAAGATCCAACTGATTATCATATCATTGCACCGATGCCATTGAGCATAATATTTAGATGAAGGATTAGGATGATTGTGAGTACCGAGAACGATCCCTAATTTCATTTTAGAAGACAGAGCCACAGTCATAGATCTTTTCCATTGATTATAATTTGAATCGGTAAGAAATTCAGTCACAAGGAGCATACCGGGATGGTCATTTGGATGCAGATACAAAGGATGGGAAGGGGCCAATTGCAGATTCAGATCGGCGATGTCATATTCATCGACAACGATTTCAGAATCAGTGCGAGGACCCAAATTTGTATTGGTGTTTGTATTGGTGTTTGTATTGGTATTGTTAGTTGGTGAATCGGAATCTGTTTCGGAGCTCACCATAGAAAGAAAATTGTTGAAAAGACTAGAAGAAATTAAGAAACGGAAACGGAAACGAATAGATCGCGGTTGCGATAATAATCGAGCAAAAATTGCTCTGATACCATATTAGGAATAGAAGGTGAGCAGAGGAAGAAATATTTCATATATCATAAAAGATCTGATTCCAGAATGTTATACAAATGAGGTATGCACCAGACTCATAACAACCCTAGACTGAATTAGTACATTCAGTACCCTCTGACTTCATATTATTGCTATACTGCCCCTTTGAGTTATTTTCTTTGCTATCCTCACTGTCTGTAATACCTAATCTGCAACAATCATCATCGTCATCCTCATTTAACTCTTGTATCTGAAATGATCACAGGGTGCAGAGAGTGCGTGCATCATGCTAGCAGCACATTCGAGATGGATGAAACCCTTGGAAGTGCAAGAGTCAAAGTTCAATTTGGAGATGATGACAGAAACATCAAGGTAGTATATATACGAGTACTGAAACAAAACAGTAATACAAAACGCAGACACATATTTCGGAAACACCATAACTTTTTTGTAAGTTACAGATTTCAGTTGATGCATGTCCTGTCAACTGCATCCATTACGTGGAGCGGGAAGAGTTGGCGGTGCTTGAGTTCCTAAGTAGACCCCAACAGAAAGAAGGATATGGCATATTTGGGCAAGGCTGGGAAAGATCTGCAAATGTATTCCTGGCAGCCAAGTCCTTCAACAAGAAGCTGAAGCAGCAAGCTGAATCCAAACAACGAAATGGTAATTATAACTCTAACCTTGGTGAATCCACTACAATTCCTTATCTGTTGACCTGTACTTAAATCTAAGACTTCTTTTGATTTTTCAGTTAGGCCAGATGTTGAACAAGAAACCCAGGCTCAAGCACAAGCTCGAGAAAGTGCAAGCTTAAAGCTGAAGATGGAGGGATTTTCAAGAATTTGGAATTGGATGAAGGGAATCTCAGTCCAATAAACAGAAGATATATGCTCATGGTCCCACACATTGGCAAGAATGATACATCAACTTGGATTGATAATCTTATGCGGTAAATGTCCATGGCGAACAAAAGGACAATTGGACTGCAATTGGTATAATTGTGAAGACGAATAAATAAAGATCGAGGGAATTACCAAACATGTCTATTGCATATGTTTAGAGTACTGCAAATAATGCAGTTCTTCATTCAGAACTTTGGTTCTTGCTGATGGTAAATGTAGATATAACTAATCAGCAGTAATTATATTCTACTATTCCAACACAATATCTGTGATCAAGCTTTCTATTGCATGACATAGAGTAACACAGTAAGTCATAGATAATTTATTCTTGGTTAAACAGTTCTTTTCTGTACAAATCTGAAGCATGATACATTTGTTTAAGTAAAAGAAGAGATAGGTTAGGAAAAGAAGAAGAAACAAAAGTTAGAGTTTAGCAAAACTCCAATAAACATAGCGATTTAGCATGAGGCCACAATGGAGTTCCATGAATTGCACTGATAATCCACAACTGCACACGAGTGATGTTCACAAACATCAAACTTCAACATATGTATGCAGTATGCTTGGTCAAAAACTGAGTCGTCACAGCATCAAAGTCAACCCAAACTCTCTGAGTCGTGATATTATTACATGCTACCTACAGATGCTTATCTTCGCCCTCAGACAGCTCAAACCATTGGAAAATTCCAATAAGCTATGTTGATAAATGAAGCCGGCATTTTCCTGTTCCAGCACAAACTGAACACTCCTCCGCATCTCCAGCAACATGACTCAAGCAGTGTTTGATTCGGTCATTCACAACATCCTAAGATAAGAAAATTCACAATGTTTGATTACCTACATTTATAAGCAAAGCCAGAGCCATAATTTTGAAGCAAGGGGTCACTTTTCCTTCTTATTGCATATTGACTACAATTTTAGAAGGGAGCAAATCTAATTGCAATAGAGTTACTTATCCAAATCGAGGACTCATTCATTGTAATATTACCCCTATAGATCTTCACAACACCTACCACACAGTATTAAATATACTTTTTTCTAAAAATTAAGGGCATCTCCCCTTCCCCCCACCCTAAAAAAAAAACAAATACAGGCCATACCACAGGGTGGCTTCGCCACTGAATATATGTATTTCATCAAGGATAGTTTCAGATACTTTAGTCAAGACTGGGTCATAAAAAAGAGAAGTGAAGTCAATAAAATAGAAGAAAGATGGAGAATTTTCATACCACAAGTAGCCCATGCAGTCCAAGAGGTGCAGTTATGATATATGATACACCTGGATGTTCCTTTGCAGCATCTGCAGTTAAAGACGGAATATCCTGCAAAATAATGTTGTCATTATGTATTCTGCTAACTTCCTAGTGTCGTAACTAGAGATTACATCCATTGTCTGGTACCAGAGAACATTACACTCATATACCTGTTGCCAATGTCGCCCGGGGAAGAGGAAAAACGGGCTTACAATTACACGATCCGCTCCTCTTTGAACACATGAGCTAAATGCATCTTTTATTGATGGTTCTGCCAGCTCCTACTCATATAGAAATATGTTTCTAGAAACGTAAATTTGATATCAAATATAATGAAAAAACAATAAAGCATAGTAAAAAATCAAGAATGCAAAATGATTACACAAATTGTAAGAATACTGAAAACCATAAATTTGTGACGGGTTCTGCAAACCCATTTCTAATGGCATATTATACATCGCAAGCGATAAACTCAACTACAAACCTGAAACTGTGCTAAAAAAAAATGGCTATAAAAGTATGCCATAACAGACTGCCTCATTCCTCCAAAAAATAAGTGAAAAAATAGAACTGTAAAGATATAACTATTCTTATTTACTAAATGGGAGCATAATTTTTAATTCTGCCTTAACTAATAGTACTATTTGACCATTGTGTGTGTTATTCTCCCTTGGTACATAAGCCTTTTTGTTAATGAAAAACAAACAAATAAAACTTTGGGCAGCTCCCAAGACTATAATTGAAGGGCATCATCTGTTTGGTAGTTCTTATGGGACTCTGATTCAAAATCTTTCACATCAGTCATCATGCACTCAAACACAACCAGGAATCAGCACCTCATTAGGCCATTACTAATCAGTTTTGGCCATAAACCCCCGCCTCATCCTCCCCCCCACCCACACACACCAACACCTTGCAAAGCTAACACTAGAGAGGACTCAAACTCAGTCAGAATGGCAGAGCATTCCCAGCTTCACAGTGGGGGGAAGGAGCATGAGTGAAAAATGTTTCAATCTGCAAGTATCAAAAGCTAAATACATAAGTATGTTCTTATAGTAGAGTATTACTTAATTTAATCAGCACGTACACAAATAACATATGTTATAGTAATATAGTCTATCCAAATAAAAAATAATAATAATAAGCCCTTTTATTAACGAAAAACAAGCAAATAAAACTTAGGCATTCCTTTTAGAAGTATGAACAGTAAAGCTGCAAGAATTAAACCACTAAACCATTTTCCACAGCTCCCAATACTATAATTGAAGGACATCATCTGTTTGGGAGTTCTTATGGGACTCTGATTCAAAATCTTTCACATCAGTCATTATGCATTCAAACACAACCAGGAATCAGCACCTCATTAGGCCATTACTAATCAATTTTGGCCATAAATCCCCTCCTCATCCCCCCCCCCACCCACACACACAACACCTTGCAAAGCCAACACTAGAGGACTCAAACTCAGTCAGAATGGCAGAGCATTCCCAGCTTCACAGTGGGGGAAGGAGCATGAGAATGAAAAATGTTTCAATCTGCAAGCATCAAAAGCAAAATACATAAATATGTTCTTATAGTAGAGTATTACTTAATTTAATCAACACATACACAAATAACATATGTTATAGTAATATAGTCTATCCAAAAAAATAATAACATATGTTGTAGAGTACACCTAAGCAACGGAGCATGATCACATTAAGAGCATAAAGAAATACCATATGAGCAGGCTCTACAATTGGATACCCAGTTTCCTCGATGAACATGGTCACAAACTCATCTGAAAACCATAAAAATAGTAATCACGAGCTCGTTGACAAAACTAACATCAAAGTTCGAGTCCATCACACCAATTTGAGCAACGTGGGTAAAAAATAATGAAAACAGTTGCGCTGAATTTGCTTACTTAGCATAAGATTAGACTCATTTCGCCTCGACCCATGGTCGACAATGATCACACCATCTCTGCTGCCAATGCCATGTCTGTCCTGTCTAAACCCATCACCATTTGCAGTTGCCAAACATAATCTTGGTGGTAAATGTCTGCTATTTGTGGGATATTTACGTAATTTTACAAGCCCAGGAAGTGCCCAGCCAGGGTTTCTTCCACTCCCTCTAACTATAGGGCTTTGATTGTCCCAGGAAGAAAGTAAACATCAATAGTACGATGAAAGTACAGAATTCATCTTATACCAGAAATTAACCAAAAAAATAAATAAAATTGGATTCAAATTACAGGCTTTGAATCACAATTGAGTTTCAAAACCAAAATGGTGGGTAAGATAACAATGCAATTCTTTTAAACAACAAAGGGTTTGCCTAACATGTGTGGAAATTAAACACGAATAGTAAATTTTGTATCGACAATCACGCTTTTGCAATTTCCAAGGCAACTATCCAAATTATCGCAAGACAATATCAGCCAAGTACAAAAATGGAGAGGGGAAAGTGGAGGTCGGGGAGAAAGTGTACCTTTTTACGGTCAATTGAGAGGGAACAAACGATGCCTCCATTGAAACTCAGCTGGCTAAAGTTTTTGTTTGAAGGAGACTAGTGAGATAAACATAGGAATGATTCTAGTAAAAGCCGTCGTGTCAGTTCTTTACAGCAATACAGCCTCGTCAATGAGGTGCATCATAATTTGGTCAAATCACACTCTGGCCCCCTCATGCCCTCACTGTCTACAAAATACTCCTATTGAAACCGTCTATCCCATTATGAGATTCAAGATGGCCTAGCCGGCCCTAGCGTCGTCTCATAGGCCTCTGGCCTCTCATAGTAAGATTACGCTGATTCATCTTGCTTCAGTGTTTACAAGTTCTATTTAGGAAAGATTGAGAGGAGTCCGAATCCTCTATTCCAAAAGTATATTTTATTTTTTATTTCAATGTAAGATTTACCGTCAACTTATCAATCAGTAATTGATTTTATTTATATAATTAATTTTGTTAATTTATTAATTGACAAGTTAGCGGTGGATCTGACATTGGAATAAAAGATGAAATATACTTTTGGAATAAAGGATCCGGACTCGATTGAGAAAGGTGTGTTGTGATCGAGATTGGGCAGAAAGAAAATCCTGTGGTGAAAGTGTTCTTAATTTACCAATTACCATCTATAAGTTGCGTTGCGGGTTGAGTTTCCGAGAACGTGAATATATTGAGTCCCACATTAAAATGAAATGAATGGCCATGATTTACTATATACTATTAACATAAAAGAGTAAATTTTTTATGCTATCAATATAGTTGATTCCATTTACATACACCGCCTGAAAATACGTTTTCTTATTTAAAATAATTAAAACACAATCATATTGATTTCTTATCACATATTAATATAATGATAGATTTTGTGAATACAAATTTTACATTTTTGTATTAAAATGACCAAAGTTTTACTTAAAAGCATTTGATTGGTTGATATGAACTCTAACTTTAAAAACTGATATACATATAGAAAGGTAGAATATTTAATTAGTGTCATGTATGATATGAATCACGAGAATTTTTACACGGTTTTATTGTAAAGTTGTGTTTTTTTTGAAGAACTTGTGTAATTATATAATTTGTATTGCTGGTGTACCAAAATTAAATTCTTAATAAAATGGTTTCGTTTGGGTAGGTGAACCATAATTTGGCTTCTCGAAACCGCAAATTGAACCAAATTGTTCCATTTTATTTTATAATTTAAAAAATCGAATTGAACCGATCAAAAAAAGTTAGAATCAATCCTTTAAAAAAAATAAAAACTCAAAGTCAAGTGCACCGTTATGGGTACGAAGAAGGGTACTATTGTGGTGTTTGAATGATTGACAGAGTATCAAGATTTTGGTTAAATATAGGTTGATATTGATTAGGGCAATATGGTAATTGATTGGTATTTTCAATCCATTCTCGTGAATTTTCCTACAAGTTAAACATGATTGTATCATTCTGGAATTGAGTGGAATATTCATTATATAATAGTAGTATAATACTGTGCAAGTCAAACGCAAAAGTTAGACTTTTTTTATTTTCATTCCTAAACAAGAGAATTGACCATTTTTGTTGGCACTCTCATAAAATTCACCAATAACTAAATGGGCAAAGCTTTGGAAATGTTGGCAACGCGAACATATTTAATTTAATTTTATTCAGCCAACCAAGGTCAAACACTTGAAATGAAATTTTTTTTTTGCTATAGTGGTGGTTGGAGGAAGAAAAGAAAAGAAAGACCGAAGGGATAGGGAGAGAGAGAGATATCATTGAAAGGAAGGGAAGATGTTTTGTTTTTGTGTGCATGTTGCTGTTGCTGCTTGCTTGCGTTATGTTGAAGGGGGAGGGTGGATACGTTGAAGGGAGACTGGAGAGGCTGGGTGGGTTGGATGTGGGGTAGGGGGGAATGTGTGTGTTCAATAATTTAAGTTCAAATTAACTAGTTAAAATTGAAAAAAAAAGGTAGGGGGTATAATAAGTGGTTAGCAAGATTTTAAATTGTGGGGGATGTCTTTAGGAAAGAGGTATGTTTAGAGGATTTGGGGGTCTAAATATCCCCCCCCCCCAAAAAAAAAAAACAAATTAAAATACATGAGTCAGATTGCTTCAAGATCATTATAATTTGAAACATATAAACTTTTGGTTTAAATAATATTTGGTCATTCGACTTGTACGTATTTTTTGTTTGGTCCTACAATTTTTTTTAAAAAAATTGTTTGGTCCTACGTATTGTATTTTGTTGTTAGAATCCCCCTCTCCCCGTTAGCATAACATTTGCCTTCTAATTTTTTCTTGAAAAAAATCCAAAGTACCCTTACTTGTTTTAAATGAATTGATAAATGTTATTGGACTTAAATTGCCTCTCTCTGCCGTTGGGAAGAAGAGCCCTTTGTGGGTACCCCACTCCCTCTTCATCCCCACCAATTATCTTTATCGTCTTCGGAATACAAGTGTTAGCAAAAATGTTGCCATTGAAAGCCATTACAAACAAAGGTTGAATTCTTTCATAGTTTCACCATTGTATAACTGGTGCATAAATCATAGGCGTGACATAGATCATGGACAAGTGAATCAGATGATCTAACTAAAAGTGTAATCTCATTGAATGAAGTGCATCTGAGACTCACTGTAGAACATATCCAAGCAGAGTCTTTAGGGGCATTCTATTTTAGATTGGGGAAGACAACACCACCAATAGATTCAATTGATTCTTTGATATGCAATTCTAGTTCTGGAAAAGAAGGGGGTGGTGCGGGTTGTTCTGATTCGTCATCAGATCCGTCTAAGACAACAAAATCCTCTTCATCTTCAGGTTTATGGATTCTATTGGGTAAGGCATCATCATTTGTTATGGAAAGGGGAAGAAGGAGCGAAATAGTATCATCAATAAGGTATTGAACAAAGGTTTCCAGAAGTTCATGAATTATGGTTTTTATGGAGAAGGATTTAAAATTTGGATACCATTCTTGAATCTGGCACCTAGTTACCTCTTCTTCCTTCATCCTTCTCCACCACCTTCTCATTCGTCAACATCATGACCACCTCCTTCCCGCCTTCCTATACCGAGTTACAAGAGTCGGTCAACGACCTAGTTATCTTTAACCCTACAATTCGGAGATCCCAATCGGTTTGTTCAGTTTCGTCATTTAAAGGCCAGTAAGGGTACTTTAGACATTTTCAAAAATATTTGACGAAAATTGAAACGTTAACGGCTCCAAAGGAGAATCTAACAACAAAATACAACAATCAATAGTTTATAAATGAATAAGCATGTCTAATTCACCAAATATCAAAGTGATCTTCATCAAAAATAGGTACTTGAGTAACTTGTTTGATTGAAAAGTTTTTGAAGTTGCCATGATCGATCTTTCAAGTTGTTAAACTTGGAATAATATAATTTTCAAAAAGTTAGGCTCTGATACCAATTGTAAGTCCAGTAGTCAACGAAATAAGGCTAAAGAGGGGGTGAATAGTCTTTTAAAAACTTTAAGAGTTATTTTGAAAACCTTCAAAACCGGCAGCAAAAAAGGGGCAAGTTATCAACAAATAGAAACACTGTCTATCAGCTGATGAACAAAATATTCTATGTCAGCTTGTTGACACAAGTTTAAGTAGTAAAGGTTTTAAGCAGATCACTGATATAAGAAATGAACTGAAAGAGAATATATAAAACAATTAAGTAAATGATTCAAAAATATAACTGACTAACACTTAAGTAGATGGAAGCTGCTTAAGTGTTAGAAACAGTTCTATCAGCTGAAAGATAAATGACAAAGTATTTAGGAGTGGTTCACAGTTGTGGGTTCCCCGGATGCGTGCTCCCGCGCCCCGCGCGCCCTTGGATAGGGGTGCGCGTACGTGTGGATGCAGTGACATCCACTGCTCTCGTTCCACCCTCCCTTTTTTAGGGGACGACGAAATCAAAAGTGCGAGAGGAGTGCTGTCTATGTTAGCGCGTTGGAATGCGCATCGGTTGCCTTTAGTGGATTTTTATTAAAAATAGCCTTATGGCCCGTTTCGGATCACTATGAGAGCTTTGGGTTTCCCGCATCAAGTTATCCGTTTTTAGGGGATATCAGGATATGGGAATACACCACCTTTCATTCTCATTTTTCCTTTTTTAGGGGAAAATATAAAAGTGCAAGAAAGGAGTGCTGCGAGGCCCCACTAGATCCAAAAAGTTTTAGAGTCGCCATCTTTATTTTAAGGCAAAAATAAAACAAAACCAGAAAAAGAAAACCAGAGATAATGAAAACGGGTTTGGAGGCTAAGTTACGAGTTGGGAAGGTGCTAGACACCCAACTCGCCCTTTTGGTCTCAAAATAGTTTTTGGATAAAGTATGCTTATTGTTATATTTATTTAGCAAATAAATAAAGCATTAAAAGACAGAAAAATAAATACAAACACATCCGTGGCTACATTATTTACGGACTTGCAGTCATTTCCTTACAATAATTACAAATGTATTTAAAAATATTTGGTCATTATAACGGCTCTATTACATAATATTTCCTAATCTAATCCAGGCAGCACAACGGCTTATATTGACTACATTGGGCCGGATTTTAAATAACAACTTTATAAATAAATATAAAAAAAGCGCCCTTAAAGGCTATTACCTTTTAGAGCAGAGTGTGCTCGCTCTGTCCTTCTCGGGAGAGGGAGACTTTTATTGCTGCTGCTGCTGTGATTTGGGCAGAGTGACGGCTTATTTTTGGTAGTTTTGGCTCATTCACTCGGGCAGAATGACGGCTTAGTTTTGGTGGTTTTGGCCTTTTTGGTTGAGCGGGATAACAGCTTATTTCGGGTGATTTCAGCCTATTTACTCGGACAGAGTAACGGCTTACTTTATAGTTTTTGGGCCGGGGAAATAAGGTGGATACCTAGCTGGGGGGCTAAGGTTCACTTCTACCGGTTGGTTTTGTGTTTGGAGGAGGTTTGACAGGGTTTCGAGGCTTTTTGATGTGATCGCTCACTATCTCACTTCGCTCTCTATTTCTCCAGCGTAACAAGAACGCGGAGAATTTTTATCGATGAAATGGTGTGCTGAATGTCGACTCCAGGGCCTGTATTTATAGGCTAGATTGAGGACACAGAAGGAATTAGTTTTTCTTCTTAGCGCATCAGTCAGTTGTACCAATCACAGACAATTTTGAACATTGCGGACATTGTTGGTGAAGCTGGGAGTCGGGAAGGCATTTCCTGGCGCTATGAACCTCATTCTTGGCGCCATGCCAAGATTTTATATGGGTGGCGCCAACTTTTTGATAATTTCCAATTTTTGCACTTTGAACCCTGCATTTCATTCTTTTGCGCATCCTGCTTTGTCCTTTTGCACTTTTGATCCTGTAACTTGACATTTGTTAATGTTTTAACAGGTCTTGATATTTTATGTCATGTCACATACCGAGTACGAAATCAGTGTCTACAAATGTAGCTACTATGTCCACTACCAAGTTGGTCAAACTTGAATTTTTAAAGTGCACTAAGATTGTATATATTCTAACTAGTGATCACTGACGGATCAGTATACAACAAAAACCAGTTTTTAAGGAATATAATTGAGAAACAATCAAACTCGTGCAACAATCAAAGGTTCCTTAATGATTCGAAAGAATAAATGAACAAACTGAACAATGATTGTTTAAACAAGAACTAGAAATATATTATATATGAGAGGCTATCTAGTTGGTGTTTTTAAGGAGAAGCTCTTCAAAGAAATATTGAAGTTCTAAATTGAATGAAAGCTTCAACGTATTGTCGATGTCTATATGATCTGAAGATTTGTAAGATTTATGAAGTCTATACACACAAGTCTACTAGGTCTGCTCTTCAATCCTTACTTCAAACGATTTATGTAGAGATCTTTGAGTTTGGAGCCGTTTGAGAGTGTAAGGTTGAATTTTGAATATCTTGAAGAATGTTTATGAAATATTTTCATTGAATGCACAGAGATCTTATAGAGGATTAGAGATAGAAGATATCTCCTAGCATAAAATAATAAAGAGGGTGGTTAGCTAGTAAATATGATATACTGTAGAACATTTAATAATAAAAAACTGACTCAAATCAGCGTAAAATGTTATATTAAACTTTCAATTAAAATGTTATATTAAACTTTCAATAATGATATTTATTTCTTCGTTTTGCTTGAATATTATTTAATTAAAAAAGACTTATCCGTGCGTTTAACGCACGTGTATAAAACTAGTATTCTTTAATAGCAGCAGCAAGAGGATTTATGGTATCATCATCTGCAGAAAAAGATTTACTAGGTTTAGTGTTAACCTTCATGGGTTGCATGGGATTCTGATACATTCCATCAGTCTTTTATCTATATTGTTCATATATCTTGTAATTTTTTCTTTCCAAATATCAAAGTGATCTTTATAAAAAAATAGATACTTGAGTAACATTGTTTGATTGAAAAGCTTTTGAAGTTGCCATTATCGATTTTTCAAGTTGTTAGACATGGAAAAATAGATTTTTCAAAAAGTTAGGCTCTGATACGAATTGTAAGTTCTGTATGCAACGAAATAAGGCTAAAGGGAGGGGGGATATCCTTTTAAAAACTTTAAGGGCTATTTTGAAAACCTTCAAAACTAGCGACGGAAAGGGTAAGTCACCAGCATATAGAAAAACTGTCTATCAGCTGATGAACAAAATATTATATGTCAGCTTGTTGACACAAGTTTAAGTATTTAGGTTTTAAACAGATCGCTAATATAAGAAATGAACTAAAAGACAATATATAAAACAATTAATTAAATGATTCAAGAATGTAACTGACTGACACTTAAGTGAACACTAACTAGAGTTGTCAAATAGGGCAAAAGCTCGCAGGCATGCCCGCCCTGCCACTTATTCGGGGCGGATTTGGCTGGTGTATTCAATACCCGCTCGGATGCGGGCTTTTTGGGCTTTGCCCGCATGGGCCGTGGGCTTTCGTAGGTTGGGGCGGGACGGGGGCATGCAGCCCGCATATTATGGGCTTGCATTATTTGGATTTTATTTTTGGATAAGAGCCCAGCCCATTTCATTTGGCCTAACCTAACCGCGTAAGGGAATTATGGAACTGGTGTATTCTCTTCTCTTAGTTCTCTCTCTCTCTCTCTTAAATCTCAAAACTCTCTCAGACTCTTAGTCCACGCTTCTCCAATCCACCGGATCACCAGCTCCACTCTTCAGTGGCAGCGCGATGGCCGTCTTCGTCTTCTGCTCTTCGTCGTCGTTTTCGTCTTTGGCGTCTTCGGGCTTCCTCTTCACCAATTGCCACCGCCGTTCCTCCGTCTCCGCTTCCAGCCTTCCAGATCTCGGCCATCCCTACTTCTAGCCTTCTAGATCTCACGCAAACCAAACCAACACTTAGTGTATTACTTGCATATGGTAAGGCATAATTAGTTACTAAGAGAAGGGGAAAAGTGAAGTCGGCTTCCTATCAAACTTAATACGATATGATTTCCTGACCCTTGTGTCAAACACAAGTACTGTAAATACATAAAGGCTAGTTAAGGTTTTGACTAGGCCTGGTAATTGGGTGGGTTGGGTTGGGTTGTAATGGGTAATTGGTTGAAACATGTCGAAATACATTAGATACCAAATGTCAAATAAGTTGAAATGAGTCGGGTTGAAACGTGTAACGACTTAAAGCGGGTTGACCCGCCTCAACCCACAAATTTCCCCAAAAAAACATAAATTTATAGTATAAAAAGTCAGGGGCCGAAAATGGGGCAACGCGCCTGACCCGCTTGAATCCGACCCGACCCAACATGTTAATATTATTAAGTCGAAGCAGATTAACCGCTTCGACCCAAAATTATTAATGGATTAAGTAATTAGTGGGCTAGGTTGGATGAGTTAATGTATAATAAGTTACAATTATCGGCCTAGTTTTGATTAATAGAAAATAAATAAAGAAAGATGAAACTGAAGCTTGTGTAATTACATCACCCTGTTTACTTGGTTGTCTCGTAGATATTGTTTGTTTTATTGGTAATTTGACCTTAATTTGAAGTATTTTCTTTTCACTACTATTTGTAAATTAAATAGAATTACCGGTCATGAGGTTTGTTGGGAGTTCGGATCTCCTGTATCACTTGTGTATATCACTAGTGTATCACTTTTCATCTCCACCATTGCATCCTAATAATTGCTTCTCAACTAATGGTCGAGATGAAAAGTGATACACCAATGATACACACAAGTGATACAGGAGATCTAGACACATTTGTTGGTGCCTTACACTATATATATGTGTTTGTATATAACTCGTGGGCCCTATATTTAGGATTCTTCATTCTTACAACTGTTTGTTCTTTTTTATCTCCATCTTTGTATTTCATTTTAGAAAAGCTGCTAGAGTAGCAACTTGTATTATCATTTTGAAAAACTGTTTAAAGGCGATAATGTTTCAAGTATTTAATTTTGTTATTTAGTATTTAAAGTATTTTGAATTTAATGGTTATGTAATTTTTTTATTTAGTATTTTGAATTTAATTGATTATGTATATGTAATTTTGTTATTTAGTATTTTAAGTATTTTGAATTTATTAATGGATATGTAATTTTGTTATTTGAAGTATTTTGAATTTAATGGTTTATTTGTCGAAAATCTAAATCTATCCTAAATTCAAATTATTGATAATAAATAAATAAAAAATTAAATAAACTTATTTTTTATGGGCTTGCCCGTTTTGCCCGCGACCCTACGCGGGGCGGGTTGGGCTAGGAGTTTCTAGGACTGTTATGTTCGTGAGCTTTCACAGCCCGATCAGTTTCGCAGTGGGCTTTTCAGGCCCACGAGCAAACCCGCCCCGCATGCCCGTTTTGACAGCTCTATCACTAATGAGTCAGTGTACAATAAAAACCACTGCTTGAAGAGCATAATTGACAAACAATCAAACTCGTGTAACAGTCAAAGGTTCCTCAATTATTCGAAAAAATAAAAGAACAAACTGAATAGTGATTGTTTAAACAAGAACTAGTTTTACACCCGTGCGTTAAACGCACGTGCATATATCTATTTTAATTAAATTATACTCAAATAAAATGAAGATTATAAACAAAATTTAAAAATAAATAAAAAACATGATGAAAGAAACAAATTATATCAGTATAATTTGTCTGATAATTAAAACCTAAAACCCGTTAACCCACCCAGCCCTGCTAGAAAATTACTTGGCTTAACCCGACCTATTTTTTTCGGTCGAAACAGGTTATCCATTTCAACCCAAAAAAAAAAAAATCGGGTCGGGCCTGTTACCCATATTTTTACTGTGTAAGTGTAGGTTTCTTGGCGGAAAATATGGTTTAAAACTGGTCGACCCGTTACTCATTCTGACCTGTTTTATTTTAGATTATAATGGGACACGATCCGTTTCGACCCAACCCACCCAATCGCCAACGTATAATTGATATCATTTAATTCATTATTTTTATAATTGTTTAAGTCATTTTCTCGTTTATAATTTTCTAGAGTTTAATAATTGATATTTTTTGTTATTAAAATTTAGGATCTTAAGTAGTATAAATAGTAATTCAGATATATACTATTCTCTATATAACATATATATTTATTAAATATTTATAACTTGTGGTTGTTATCGACCATTATGATTTAATCATATACATTCAAATAGTTTACTAATAAGTTATAATTAATTGTGGTTATTTGCAAAAATAAATTTTGTTTTGATATTATAATTTCGGATACGATGAAAGAGACAAAAAAGTTTCAAATACAAACAAATCATATATGAAGATTTACATAGCAAACTTTTTTTATAATTAATTGTAGTTATATTTTATTTTATAATCGCATGTATTCAATTAACATAATTTTTATAGCACATTTGTTCTTATTACAATATTATTTGCTCATTTTAATTAATCAGTAAATTAAATATGCACCAAAAGAAATTTGTATTTACAGATTTTTAATGTGTGACTACTCCTATTAAATACTACTATATAGAAACTTGATATTTTCTACCACATGTATATATTTACACATTTTCAATACATCTTGAGAGTTGTGTAATCAATTAATCAAATTTTTGTTCTCAATGCATGCTAACTACTATATAATAAATACTCAAAGATGACTTTTCATTTTTAGCAAGTGCATTTTGGCGGGATCTTACCTCTTTTAGACTACCTAGCTTTTATATATATATATAGACTATAAAAAGATTATATATGAGAGGCTATCTAGTTTCTGAATTGAATGAAAGCTTCAGCGTATTGTCTATGTCTGTGTGATCTGAAGATTTCTAAGATTTATGAAGTCTATACACACAAGTCTACCATGCCTCTCTTCAATCATTTCTTCAAACGATTTATATAGAGATATTTGAGTTTGGAGCCGTTTGAGAAAACAGTGTTGAATTTTGAATATCTTGAAGAATGATGATGTAATATTTTTATTGAATGCACATAGATCTTGTGGAGGATTAGAGACAAAAAATTTCTCATAACATGAAATAATAAAGATGGCGGTTAGCTAGGAGATATGATATACTATAGAACATTATATCTCTTAGCATGAAATAATAAAAATAGTTGTTAGCTAGTAGATATGATATATTGTAGAACATTTAAGACAAACAAAAGTCTTATATTGAACACTTCAATGTTTGAAATATGATGACCAATAATAATTAAATATGTGAGCGTGAAGGCCAAATGAATCAATACTGTTTGGAATCTTTTTAACAAAAGTTTAAAACTTAAAGTCTTAAATATTTAGAGCAATATTTCAATCGTGAGTCAGTGTTCAGCAGATATGGAATTTTAAACACAAACTAGACGCTGATACTAAGGTATTAGCAACTTCTAGATGCTGATAATTATATTTAAGCAGATATGATAATTTATGTTAAGAAGATTACTTAATAGAGTCTAAGTGGTATCTGTTGTAGAAATAGCAGTGGACATCTATCTAGTGGGCATCTATCGTTGAAGGTTTCAGCAGATAACTTAGACTTGCTAAAAGTCTAAGCAAAATAGGCTTAATGTTTAAAGAAACTAATGAATTTAGACTAGCTATTTTAACTTAATTGTTTTAAGTAAATTTTAAATATGCAAGTTTCTACAATATTAGAATTAGTTTTTTTTTTTTGAAAAAACTTAATTGTATTTCATCTACAGAACGATGTGATTATTTAATTTTTTTTCAATACCCAAATGTTTCATTTCAATGTTAGAAAACATTTACCTTTTTGGATTTTTTTGTATACTAAGTATATTTTAGTTGTATATATAAATTAAATACAGTAACAAAAAAGTAAATATTTTTCACATATAACCAATTTAATATGTATATATATTGTTGGTAATTGGGCTTGCGGCCCGATTATTTAGTCCCGCCCACATGGAATATATTTATATTATTAATTGGTTAATCAGTTTCCTAATCCAATTGAGTTTAGGATTACTTAACCTACAAGAAATAAGTTTCTTGGTAATAATATAAATAGGGCAACTAAGGGAATAAAACCCTAGAACAACACACGCCATTTATCAGTTGGCCGCCCCCTCTCTCTCCCTGAAATCTATGTCACCAAAATACTCCCTCTAGCCTAACCATCAAAAGGCTTGGATTTGCGGTGTGAACCAGTATTGATATCCGTGCCCTGTGATATCAATCCGACGAGAGAGACTTGCAGGTCTGTGGATCTTGGTATACGAAGATCGTAGCTCAAGCGAAATTCTTCCGCTTCGCACAAGGTTCAAGTTCGCACAAGGTAATTCTTGATTACTGTTATAAATCAAACTTGTATGATATATGATTAGATATATCCTTCATTGGTATCAGAGCCTATATGCTTGATTGCTCGTATCGTTATGCCATGAATTGCATGCTTTTGTTTTTGGGTTTGTTTAAAAGTTTTACCCGATAACGAAACAAATGAGTTTTATTATTTTATGTGTAAAACTTTAAAATTTTCGAGAAAAATTTATATGTCTGAGTTCCCTACGACGAGGCGAACAACATACTAAATTCTCGTTGAATTCCGTTGGGTATTTTTCAAAATATCGCAAACCTAAGTTTTGTTGAAAAATGTTTTTTTCCGAAACTTTGCGTGCTGTTAAACCTGTTTATGTTCTGTGAAATCGTGATTTTATGGACTGTACTTGTAGTACTCCGTGAGATCTTTCCAACGACATATTATATGCTTAATTTGGACTTAAAATGAACGTTTTATGGCCTCGCGAAGTTGGCACTTCGCGAATCGATTTTTTGGGTTAAAAATTCGATCAAAAACGACCCCCACTCTCGGCCTCGATACACTTGCCATTTTTGGCACTCCTTTCGAGGTAAAAAGTACACCACTGGGAAGTACTCGAGGAGACGAGTCCAACGCCACCTTCCGTGAGGTCATCGGACCACCAGAAGACGGCGCGTGGAGCTCAAACGCCGGCCAGACGCGAGGAGATGGCAACGAGCTGACCAGTCAACCATTGACTAGTCAACGGTCAACGTTTTGACTGCCACGTCATCGCCACGTCACCTGCCTCGTCATCAGTGGGGCCCAATCCAGAAAAATCCTTTGTGCTGACGTCATCATGCCACGTCAGCCCTAGTCTAGTCGCGATCAGCTTGGGAAGCCCACACGCTGCCAGGTGGCGCGCGTGAGGCGGCGTGCGGCCATTCTGGAGCTCCGATTGGCAAACGACCAGCGCGTCTAGCTCTGTTTTGGCCGTCTGAGTCCAATGGTGGCCTCTGTTTTGATCAATTCAGCCTGTAAATATTTGTTTTTGCTTTTTCAGTGTATAAAAACCTGTTTTCTGATTTTTTTAAAAAATACAAAAATAATATCCAGGGGCTGTTTTGTCATTCTGTGACTGTTTAGGGCTGTTTGGGACTGTTACGAATTTTTAAAATTTTTGTGAATTTTAAACTATTTTAAAGTCATTTTTAGCATATTTAATTGTCGTTTTGGGTTCTAAAATTGCGATTGGGACTATACGAGACCCAATAAATTTATTTTCAGTAGTGAAAATATTTATATACATCATATCTGCTTGATGGATTCGTTCTATCATATTTCTTTTGTTTAAATCATCAATTTATGAATATTTTCACGTTGTGCATACTTTGGTTGTGATTACGAGCCTCGCGGATTTTCCCTCCTTATGTGTATGATGTGATTATATTTAGTAATTGATTTTTTAAAACAAAAGTGAATCGAAATATATATATGCTTATGTCTTTTTTTTTTTTTTTTTTTTGCAATAAATTGTAGTGAAATGGCTTCTCGAATGTAATCGCCGACCTTGATAAGGGTGAGAAATTAGATGGCTCAAACTATAGTGTTTGGCAAAGGAAAATCACGTACTTGCTAACGAGCAAGAGGTTCCGACGACCTTGATCTTTGTGATGGTAGAACCGTAGATGGGTAACTTGACCATCGCCCAAAGACGCAGTAAAATGCGTGAATTCCTTGACTGGAAAAAGAAAGATCGATGTGCACGCTTTACTATGCCTTTGAGTAGCATGCATAATGATCGATTGGTGAGTTTGAGGATTGCTCGATCGCTAATCAAATGTGGGACCAAATTAAGCGCACTTATGGGAATATACTTCGCTACAAAGTTAAGGACTTTGACTTACAAGTTTGAAAGCTATAAGATTGACCGAACGTAACATTCTTGAACAACTACGCTAGATGTCCTGAATGATTCGTGATCTTAAAGCCGCCGGTTCTATCTTATCTCGATGAACAACAAGTTCAAGCGGTGATTCGCTCACCGCTCGACTCTTGGAGTGGTTTGAGGCGTATCTTGACCCATACGCACTCCATTCGGCACTTTTTGCGTGCATGTATCTCGCCATGTTGAGCTTGAGGCTGAGTGTCATGAATCGAATCGCGATAAGTGTGCGACTTGTGATCTTGCTCTTGTTTCCCTCGAGGGTCCGCAAGCCATACGCAACGCAAGAAACAAACTAAAGGCAAGAAGACTCGAATTTGGGCCCCAAAAGTGACAAGATTGCTAAACGCCGTAGAGGCAAAAAAATATTGCTAGCAAAGTTCTACAACTGTGGTGCCTTGGGTCATTTTGCTCGGACTTGTCCCGAGCCCGAAGGTATCACTTAATCCTATCTCCATGCAAAGTTGTGTTTGCTCATGTTTTATTAGCCGACTCTCTCCCTGCAGGATTATAGACTCGAGCTCAACCAAACATGTGACGAGGGATCGAGAAGGATTTGTAGATTATCGAAAAGTTCCTCGCGGTACAAGAAGAATTTTCATGGGAAAGCCGGTTCGTGCATTGAAGTCAAAGGAGTTGGCTCATACCAACTTCAATTGCGAGAGTGGGACACATTGACTCTTCATGAAGTTCTTTATGCACTGAATTGACATAATCTACTATCAATAGTACAATTGCTAGGACATGAATATTCTTTTAATTTTAGTAATGATCACTTGGATATTTGTTTTGGTGATGAGATTTTGGGACATGGTTCTTTGTCAGATAATTTCTTTAAATTAGATTTGTTGGATTCTCATAATTCTTCTGTTAATTCTTCTTCTTGCATGGTTTATGATGATTCTAATTCTGAGTTGTGGCATGCTAGACTTGAACATATAGGAAAAGATAGGATGACTAGATTGGCTAGAGAATGCCTATTGGGGTCTCTCAAAGAAAGTCAACCTACCCTTGTGTGAATCTTGTTTGGCGGGGAAAAGCTTGCCGAAAGCCTTTTGGTAAGGCAAAAAGAGCCACACATCCATTAGAGTTAGTCCATTCAAATATTTGCGGACCAATGAATGTTAAGGAACGTCATGGAGCTTCCTATTTTCTCACTTTTATCGATGACTATACACGCTATGGTTATGTTTACCTTATTTCTCACCGCGATGAAGCTCTCAAGTGTTTTTTGCCGCCGCAGAGGTTGAGAATCAAAAGGATAAAAGCTTAAAAACTTTTAGAACCGACCGGCCGTGAATATTTATCCGATCAATTTAAAGAATTGTGTGAGAAAAAGGGAATACACCGACAGTTGACAATTCCTAGAACTCCGCAACAAAATGGTGTTGCAGAACGAATGAATCGAACATTGTTGGAAATGGTTAGATCGATGATGGCAGAGGCCAACCTCCTAATTTCGTTTTGGGGGGATGCGCTAATGACTGCCGCCTACATACTTAATCGAGTGCCTTCTAAGTCAGTTCCCACAACCCCTTATGAACTTTGGAAATGTGAGAAGCCTAAATTGGGGCATCTTCATCCTTGGGGTTGTGGAGGTTATGTCCATAGTACTTCCAATAAGTTTGGAAAACTAGGCCCTAGAGGAAACAAGTGTGTTTTCATAAGGTATTCAGATACCTCAAAGGGTTATGTTATGTACGGTGGAAAACCTGACGAAGGAATGACTGAATCAGAGTCGCGCAATGTTGATTTCATTGAGAATGATTTCCCACAGATAGGTGAAGTTAGGAAAGACTTTGAACTTTTTGGTATAGCGCTCCACCCTTTATCTTTCTCGTCATGTCGCACGCTTCACTTCCAGTATGAAGAGGCAGTGTTTAACGGGTTTTGATGATACGATGTGGTTAGAGAGGTGAGTCTATGTACGCAGTGGGAGATGTTGGTAATGGGCTTATGCCCGATTATTTAGTCCCGTCCACATGGAATATATTTATATTATTAATTGGTTAATCAGTTTCCTAATCCAATTGGGTTTAGGATTACTTAACCTACAATAAATAGGTTTCTTGGTAATAATATAAATAGGGCAACTAAGGGGATAAAACCCTAGAACAACACACGCCATTTATCAGTTGGCCGCCCCCTCTCTCTCCCTGAAATCTATGTCACCAAAATACTCCCTCTAGCCTAACCATCAAGAGGCTTGGATTTGCAGTGTGAACCAGTATTGATATCCATGCCCTGTGATATCAATCCGACGAGAGACTTGCGCCTGCTCATGGATCTTGGTATATCGAAGATCGTAGCTTCAAGCGAAATTCTTCCGCTTCGCACAAGGTTCAAGTTCGCACAAGGTAATTCTTGATTACTGTTATAAATCGAACTTGTATGATATATGATTAGATATATCCTTCATATATATATATATATATATATATATATATATATATATATTATTGGATTGATTGTTTTTACAATTATATCTTGTAATTAATTGTAATTGTAAATTTTGTAATTACAATACTTAAGCAACGATCACACATATATCCAAATTTTGGTAGAAAAATATATTCTTATAATATTACTAGTAATTTATTTTGTAACATGGCTCTAGCCATGAATTTTATTGAGTAAACATTTAAAAAATAAATAAGTATGTTGTTCATATGATGGTAATCAAATATGGTTTGAGATGTTTTAAATTTGAAAATTATGTAGGAAAGTAATTAGGAAAATAACATTATTGGTAAATTTAACATAAATAAGTAATTAAAAGGTAATTCAGTCTAAATATGTATTTATTTGATGTAATAATTGATAATGTAGTGGATAAATAAAAAATATAGTGGATATAACATCTCACATATATAATTTGCTTCAAGGATTTTCATATAATCTTTTTTCAGGTAATCTAATTCATTTTTTAAAAAAATGAAAAGTCTGAGAACTTAAGTTAGTATTTTGCATTATCAACTATCAAAACTTACCTAACCACCAAGCATCTAATGATAACCATCTAAAAAAATTAGCTTGCAAAAATATCGTAATTAAAAAATGCTCGACAAAGAGACATGCTGAGAAGAGTTGAACTAAATCCCCTAAAGTCCACTCCCGAGGAAATGTTAAGTCTTAACCACCGTGTCATATTACTGTTTTACCCTTTACAAGTACATTCCCACCGTCTGCTTAATATTCACTAAAATTTAATCCAATATTATATTTTAATTATAAGCTACATACACATGAACTTTAAAGTAAACTACACATCCAACTAATGTTAATAATTCAGTCAAATATATTTTCTTAAACCATGTACGAAGTCAACCGAAACAATAATTTAGAAACGGAGAAAATATGATATTTTGAGCTTTAATATTTCACTTAAATGTATAAAGGTTATTATAGTCAAAATAAATATATCATTAATTACGTATCTTGTTCGAAATATTTTGTAAATGAGTAAATATTTTATATTTGTAAAACGATGCCCCTCTCAAATGAGTAAGTATTTTATTATTTGTAAAACGGAGTGTTACTCTTTTATAACTTAATCCACCAACACACAATGAATTGAATAAAAAAATATCTCTTATAAAAAATATCCCTAAAATTATTTTACACAAATTTTTACACATGTAAATAATGAACATTGAACATTTATGCGCGTTGGTGGAGAATAAAACAACAAAGCATAGAAACCACCGAGTTAATCCCCAAATAACATTTCACCAGTTAAGTTAATCCCCAAATAAAGTGAGAAACTAGAGAGAGAAAGAGCGAGGGAGGTGGTCAGTGGTCACTGGTCAGTCCAATGTGTAGATGGCAAGTTGAGTAATTATGTAGCTAGCTTGCTTGTACATAGAGAAAGAGTTTGGATCAAGCGATTCAGACAGCCTACTGAACTGCCTCTGATCATCAATCTTCGTCAACCAAAACGCTAGGCCCGCCATTGCTACCCTCCATTACACGCCACTTCTCACTCTCCTTATACTCACAGTTACGCTTTGAAATTAAACAAACTCACATTCATTCACGGTCTTCACATGCTTCCCGCTCTTCTCCGACGCCATTGCTGCACTTTCACGGAATCTCAGAGCTCGTTTACTTCGACGCCTCCTATTCTACGTCCTCTTATTCAGCAGATCTAACTCGAAGTTCTAACTAGCTAGAATAACGAGGAGAAAGAGAACTACCGAAATTCCAGTAAATGCTTCGGTTCAAACGGTTCAATGCCTATACTCGAACTTCGAATTGGTTGACGGAGGAACTGGAGTAAGAATTTCGTTGTGATTAAATGAAGCGAAAATCTATTCCGGCAAAGTCTCACCACCACAGATGGAGGAGGAAGATTTTTGCGGTGCTTTTGATTGGATTCTGCTTCTCCACTTTACTATTAATCGAAGCGCAGTACAGTCGAATTAGGACGCTGGCTTCTCTCTATAAGCCTCCTTTTGTTCAAAAGCCTAAAATTGCCTTCCTGTTTATAGCTCGAAATCGGCTTCCTCTGGAGATGGTTTGGGATGCATTTTTTCAGGTACAATTTTCGTTTCAACTCTATATCTTAAATCAGTTTACTAGTATGTATATTTTATAATTACGTTTATAATGTTATTATTCAACATGATTCCTCTAATTTTATCATTTCTTTGTTAATTTCTACTTTTGCTGCCTTTTTGTAGTTTGCTTTAGAAATGTGTTTGAATAGTGGTGGTGTCAGATTCTTTGTGTGCTATATTTTGTTGTTTTTAATCGTTTTGTCTTCATTGTTATTTCTTATCGTGCTATCTTTGAATTGGAGTACTGTTTTGAGCTGCTAGCCACTAAGCATTGTCATGAACATGTCTGATTTGTGCTGTTAAGGGACAAGTGCTACCTATGGCTCATTTGTCTGTTTATGTTTAAGATTTTATGAGGAATTTTCGAGAATTTAATTGGCAGTATAATGAATATAGCAATGGATTATGTTGTGCTATTTATTTCAGTTTCATTTTGTTTGGTTGTATACATAAAACTAGATTTGCTTACCTGGCAATGGCGCAGTCAGTGAAATATATGATCTACATTAATGATCTAGCTGCCTAGCATACACATTTGGAATGATCTATGAACTGATATCATACCTTTTGACTTATATACTATGTTTTTCTTTTCAGTTTGTAACTTGTAGGAATTGTCATGTCAACCTTATTGGTGGGGAAACTAGTTAGTATATAAAATGTTTCCTTTATCCATCATTATGTTGTGTCTCCTAAACTTCTGAAATGTGCGAGGCAGTCTAATGCCTGTTCGCAGCCTTGGAATTGCAGGAGGTTCTACAATGAGCTTTCTAATGGATAAGATTTTTCAAAAAATGTGTTGGATGGTCTGGCATGTATGCTACCATCATTAATTTTTTTTGGTATAGTTGGGGGAATCTTGTGTGCAATTTTGTTCATTTACATTTAATCATTCACAACAACTAATCTTGTTACCTGCATACTGAAGACTGGGTACAATTGAGCTTTATTAATGTTATAAATGCTTCATTTATGAGAAGTATTTTTGCCATTTTGTAGACAGAGAAGGAGAATAAATTTTCAATTTTCGTGCACTCTAGGCCTGGCTTCCTGTTTAACAAGGCAACAACAAAATCAGTCTTTTTCTTGGATCGACAACTAAATGGGAGCATACAGGTTCCTCCTATTCTTAATTCAATTTCTCTTCAAAACACTGCAGGAATATAATTCCGTACAGATCCCTTTTGAAATTTTGGCTTCAGTTTCTTGTTTGTCATTTTAATGTTGCAACAATCATATTGTAAAAAGTGTGTTTGGCAAATACCATTGGAGCTTTTTCACATATTCGGCTAATTGTATGTATAGATTTAGGAATGTTGAGAAGAATGTCGTTCATATATGATTATATTTTATATTGAACTTTCCCATCTTTATCTTCCTAGTAATAGGGGCATGGCTATAAATATGCAAATTCAAGGTGACAGGCAGGTCATGTTTGGAAGTGTAAAGCCTGCTCTGTAGTAGTTAATTCTGCTTATTTACAGGCTCAACTCTAAGTGAACAACTTTACCACTTCTTTTTACAGATGAGCTAAGGGTAGAAGCTAGAAGGTGATGTTACTTTTCAGAATTGAATACACCCCTTAGATACTGGCTATTTCTGAGGATTTCAAATAATATGGCATGCATGATGTCAAGTTTGTTCTTCAGTTTAGCTTATACATCTTGGTTGACCAAAGATATTCCTTGCCTTGATGTAACTATGAGTGCCGCTCAGAGGATTGCTTTTTCTTCTTTCCAAACTGTTCTCGTCTTGCTTATGTGTATGAAAACTTGATTGACGTGATTCATCAATCTATTGACCTAATATTATATAGTGACTGCGCCTCTTTGCAGGTAGAGTGGGGAGAAGCAAGCATGATCCAAGCAGAGCGTAATTTGCTTCAAAATGCTCTCATGGATCCTTTTAATGAACGATTTGTTTTCCTGTCAGACAGGTGAGGTTTGATCTCCTCAGGGCTAGTTGGTTATAAAACATGAATGCATTTTGCATAATTTCTATTCTAAATCATTTCACTCAATTAGATGGGAAGGACTTTAATCCTTAAGAGATGTTTCATGGAACACAATGTATCATGGACCCTTTTTAAAATGTGATACTCATCATGGACACAAATTGGTGAAAAGTGAAAACCAATCACATAAACTTTTGAGAACTACCTGTTTGGGCCCAATTTTGTCTAAAAGTTTGGATTGCACCAATGCCATTTTCCATAAGGAAAAAAGACCTTATCATGACCCTCTTTACCAAATGGTTGGTTTCATTTGAAAGAAGGGCCTCGTTTGATTTATCTATTTGAGTCCAAAAATTCAATGCAGACCTAGGATCTTGTTTTCATGGAGGCTGTCAAAAATTTATATTTTTTAAATACTGCTCACAAACTAAAATTAATATTTTCTAAGGTTCTAAAAATCGTTAGGCGCCAGACCAGCGCCTAGGCGGGATATAGGCGGGGCCTATAAATTAGACATAATATCCGATTTTTAATATATTTTTTATTATAACCTAATTATTAAACATAATTTTTTTAAATATACTAATACTAAATATCACCTAATAATTTAAAAATAATAATTACCTTATGATGTTAAATTTTAAAAGTAAACAAGAAATTTAATATCATCTAAGGTTCAAAATATTACAAAAATAGTCAACAGCTCAATTATCTTTTTTTTTTTGATAAGTAAATAATATATATCAAGCATCAAAAGAGGTGATGCGTCCTTTGTACACTAGAAGTATACCAACCAAAAGATTAACCAATATCTATGCTATTTACAAAATCTACAATAGCAATGTTGGAACTAGGAGAAGAGTGATAGCCTCGGAACACCAAAAATGGAGGGTGCGAATCAACAAATTCTTCAATTCCGGGACTGACATTTCCACGTTATCGAATGCCCTATGGTTTCTTTCCTTCCATAGAATCCAACACACTCCCAAAAGAGCTGTCCCCCATATACGACTACTCCTATTTGAACACCCCATATTCCAACCTCTGACATGTTCAATGATCGAATTTGGCATGACCCAAGACATTGAACATACTCAGCACAAAATTCCAAAGCTCTAAAGCCACATGGCAGTGAAGAAGTAAATGATTTACACTCTCCTTGCCAACCTTACACATGTAACACATATTGACAAGAACCATGTTACGTTTCCGCAAATTATCCCCGGTTAGGATAGCTTCATGAGTCGCTTCCCACATGAAAAAAAGTCACTCTCTTAGGGGCTTTGGATCTCCAAACTGCTCTCCAAGGAAAAGAAGTTCTACCACAATTGAGAAGCTTGAGATAATACGAGCTAACTGAAAAAAGAGAGCCCCCTGAACCTTTCCAAACCACCTTATCCATCAGTCTGTCTATATTCTGCTCTTGAAGCATCCCTAAAAGCTGCACAATTGGCTCTATCTCCCAATCATGAAAATTCCTTCTGAACATGGGATTCCAAATAGGCTTACCCTCCACCAAAGATAATATAGAACTAACTCTACAATCCTTATCCGTGGAAAGCTCAAATAAGTTCTGAAACACCTTCCTCAAGCAAATATCCCCACACTGTCTATCTTTCCAAAACCTCACCGAGGCCCCATTTCCAACCTCAAAAGCAATGAATCTTTCAAAAGAATTCCACCCTTTCCTTATACCTCGCCAGACTCCCACCCCATAAGACGAATTGACCTCGTTAGGAAACCAGCAATGACCCCCTTCTCCATACTTGCAAACGACCACTTGCCTCCAAAAAGCCTCCTTGTCTGTGAGATATCGCCACAACCATTTTCCCAAAGAAAGCCTCATTAAATAATTTGAGTTTTCGATGTTCGACCCTCCCGAACCCTCGAACACACCTTTTCCCAATTCACTAAATGAAACTTATGCTCATCTGTTTGCCCCTCCCACAAAAAATCTCTTTCCAGCTTTTCTAATCTTTGCCTAATTGTGGCAGGCATCACAAAGAGCGATAAGAAGTAGGTTGGTAAATTAGCAAGAGTGTTCTTGATCAGGACTAATCTCCCCCCCTTGGAAAGAAGTTGACACTTCCACCCTGCCAATTTCTGCTCGAAACGCACGACCACTGGATTCCATAACGCCCGCTCTTTGACTGCACCTATGGGAAGCCCAAGACAGAGGCGGAAGAACACAGACTTACAACCAAAAATACAGCTAGAGCCCCAACATTTTCCACCCCCCCTACTGGAATAATTTCACTCTTAGAAATGTTGATGCGAAGGCCGGAGACTGCTTGAAAAAATAATAAAACCAATCGAAGATTCCCCAACTGAACCTTATCTGCACCGCAAAAAACTAAGGTATCATCTGCAAAGAGAAGATGGGAAATCGACATCTCCCTCTCTCCTCTCCTCCCCACCTTAAAGCCACTTATAAGACCTGCCTGCACTACCCTCTCTAACATCCTACTAAGAGCCTCCATTACCACGATAAACAAAAACGGGGACAAAGGGTCTCCTTGACGCAAGCCTCTCGAGCTAGAGAAAAATCCCGATGGTTCTCTATTCACCAAGACAGAGAAGCGAACCGTAGAAATACAGAAACGGATCCATTGAATCCACTTGAAACCAAAACCCATTCTTTCCAACATATATAACAAAAAATCCCAGTTCACATTATCATAAGCTTTCTCAATATCCAACTTACACAACAACCCTGGGACCCCGCTTTTCAACCTATCATCCACAGCTTCATTGGCAATAAAAGACGCGTCCAAAATCTATCTATCCTTCACAAAAGCGTGCTGCGGCACTGAGATAATACTCCCCATTATCCTCTTCATTCTTTGGGCTAGCACTTTGGATATCAGCTTGTAAATGCCACCTGCCAAGCTTATCGGTCGATAATCTTTCAAGTCGGTAGCACCACTCTTTTTCGGAATCAAGGCTATGAACGCAGCATTAAGGCTTTTCTCAAATCTCAAACTAGAATGAAAGAACTGAAACACCTCCATGATGTCCCCTTTAATCACCTCCCAACAATGCTGAAAAAATGCCATAGAAAACCCATCGGGGCCTGGGGCTTTATCTCCCTCCATCTTACGTAGCACTGCTACCACTTCCTCGATCGAAAAGGGACGCTCCAAGGCTGCCGAATCCACAGCACTGATTCTGTCAAAGCCCACACCATCCAAATTTGGTCTCCAGCCCCCACTTTCTTCAAACTGACGCCTAAAAAAATTCATGATGCCCACCCTAATATCTGCCTCATCCTCTAACTGCACTCCTTCAATCTGGACAGATCTGATTTTTTTTGCTGCTCCACGTATTTTTGCCATCCTGTGAAAGAATTTGGTATTATTATCTCCCTCCTTTAACCACTGAACCCGCGACTTTTGGCGCCAACAGATCTCTTCGCGAATAAGAAGACTCTTCAATTCCTGATTTAACTGCACCCTAAGGGATTCTTCTTCCTCATTCAGAGTACCAGCCCCTGCTTTCTCATCCAGTCTGCAAATCACATCTGAAATTGATTTGATTTTAATCTCCACCTTACCGAAGATCTCTCTATTCCAAACTTTTAAATCCTCCTTGAGCATCTTCAGTTTCCTAGCTAATCTGAAGCTTGGATCACCTGCCACTGAATAAGAATCCCATCTATCCTTAACCCAGTCCAGAAACCCAGGCTCCTTTAACCACATATTCTCAAACCGAAAAGGAGTTCTTCCTTTAGAGCCACCATCACACTCAAGAAGCAACGGCACATGATCAGAAGATAGTCTCGGAAGGCAGGACTGAACAGAACTACCAAAGCAACACTCCCAATCTCCTGATATTAAGAATCTATCAATTCTCGAAAATTGATGACGCTCCCCATTTCTAAACCACGTAAAATCCCCCCCTACCAAAGCAGGATCCACTAACTCCATCTCAATGACGAAATCATTGAACTTCATCATTTCTCTGGAATAGATTCGAGCACTAGAATGTTCATGAGGAAATCTAACCGCATTAAAGTCACCCCCTACACACCAAGGCACATTCCATCTAGCTTTAGTATTTCTAAGTTCTGCCCAAAATCTCTCCCTAACAGCAATACTACAAGGCCCATAAACCCCTGTAAAGAGCCACTCTTTACTATCATCCAGTGTTTTCAGAAGACAAGAGACTGAAAATTCTCCCAGCACTGAATCAGCTTTCGACAGAACACTTCTGTCCCACATAACTACAACCACCCCAGCTGCTCCAACAGAATCTAAATGCACCCAGTCCACCCCTCTAGCACTCCAAATACTATCAATAATCCTAACATCAACCTTCTCCAATTTCGTTTCTTGCAGACAAACAATAGTCGGATCCCATCTCCTGATTAAACCTTTTATCAGCATTCTTTTATTTACATCATTAAGACCCCACACATTCCAAGACACAATTCTAATATGCATATTAAACTATTTTTTTCCTCCTTCTATCACCCCCTCCTTGACACGAAAACAAATCGGCATTGAGACTACTGCACAATTGCTTGAGTTCCCTTTTACCCTTCTCCCTAGTTTTGTTCTGCCTCTTTACACTGCCACCCCCTGATGTTCTCCACTTCTTTTCGATGTCTAGAAGAAGCGCTAGAATCTGATCTTCATAACCTGAACCAGCCACCCCCAATGCCTTCCTGACACCTAAAGCCTTTTTTTTAACCCATAACGAGATATCCTCCTCCACCTCTTTATCTGTGAGGTACTCCACTTCACAATTGTCTTCAGGCCGAAAAATGTTGATCGGAGTGCAGGAGATAGGTTCGCCATCCTCCACTGACTGTCCCTCCTCCATCCTATCTAAAGATGAAAAATGCTCGAACCCAGAATTCCCAACATTCAAAGGCTTCGCTACAAGACCCCTACCTACCTCGAAGGAATACGAAGCTCTCTCGCCTGCCAAAAAACCTTCAGCAACTGCCCATTCCTCAGAGAGAAAGCGATCCTCGTACTTACCCTCGCTGTCGCGCTTCTTAATTAGTTAATTATGAAAAAGAGTTCATACTTCATACATTTACTTTGTTACATCATATAAGCATTGGAACCTTATAATCTAATCAAATTATAGATGCATATGGAGAAAATTTGAATGTGTATAGGAAAACATTTCTTCCTGAACTACTATGCATGAGGACACTGATTATATATATCAGTACCCGTACAAAATAAAGATTTTGCAAAACTTCGTGGGCCCATTCCTCCCCTGTTCATGCAGTGTCTTCATATACTAGTACAATGGATGTAACCGTTTCATGCTATACACTGCTTAAATTATATAGTTGTATAAGAAGAATAAGGAGCCAGCGAATATGTAGCCATTTCTTGGCATTGATTTATTCCTGATTCCTGAAGTACTTATATGGGTTTTTGTGTAACTTTGTTGATCATTGTTGTTTTTGAAATGGAATGTGCTATTATCGTGCTAATTAAAATCAATAAAGTTTTATGCATTACCCCACTAGCGGGTTGAGGGTTGCACTATACCACATTTGGCTGCGTTCTGTTTTTTCTGCAAGTGTTTTATTACCCTTATGTATTTCATTAATCTGTAGCGGTTCTTAATTTGTTTCATCACAGTATCTAATTCTGTGCCAGCAACTTATCTTATTTCAGCTGCATACCCTTGTACAACTTCAGCTACACTTATGACTACATAATGTCTACATCAACTAGTTTCGTTGACAGGTAAGTTGGATATTTTTAGATTCATAGTTCGGATATAATTCAAATTTCTAGCAAAAGACTCAACTTGCATTATGGTTTACTTCATGTAGTTACGCCTATAAAATTCTAAAATTCTTTTATTTTTAAATTGATGACACTTTCTGCATCCATTTAGCCTAAACTTAGGAAGGAAAAATTCTGCCTACTTGTTATATTATTTCAAACACTAAATGGCTGTACATTACTGGAAATATACTAATGCAGCTTTGATGATACAAAAGATGGCCGCTACAATCCAAAAATGGATCCTGTGATTCCTGTTACGCACTGGAGGAAAGGTTCTCAGGTAGCATTATTATAAATTAATTGGTTTGGTTGCTATGTTTAGTTAATAGGCAAGACTAAATGGTGAGTGGGGGAGAGCAATTTATTCTTTTATGTACTTGTGTTATCTTCTTGCAGTGGGTTGTTTTGACCAGAAAGCATGCAGAGATTGTTGTGAAAGATGATGTTGTCTTCCCTATCTTTCAGTGGCATTGCAAGGCAAGTTGTACCATGTACAAGTTTTTGGCAATTATTTTGTCTCGAGCAGAAATACTTTTAAATTTTAACATTGCTAGATTATGTGTTCTTAAAGTTCCTTTTCAATTTCACTGGTTTGGGATAGAAAAGTTTCATAAGAAAACAACAGTTACATGTATTGTTTGAAATTGGTTCCTCTGGAGAGTGGACTGTTGTATACTTGTATACCACTATACATTTCGTGTAGTGGAGAAAACAGAGATATAGTTTGTTGGTCTCGTAGGTGATCGTGTTGCACTACAGACTTGCATGTCAGGTGAATGGTGAGTTGAGATTTTACATCATTTCAGCATCAAATGGATTTTTAACTATTTTGGTAATGATACTTGTAGACTTGTTCTATTAAGATCTCAAGATTTGCTAATCTCAGTCTTTCATGGGAATATTTATGCACTAACACGTCGAGTTTTAAGCCATTTGGTAGCGTTACTGCTTAGGCATGATCCCTCAATGACTCGCCCTCTTGATCATGCAAGACAAATGAGATTTTCCATCATATTTGCTATGATATTTGCATCTTTGTTGTTTTTTTTCTTCTTTTTTTTGCCTTCTGTTTTGATCGAGGACTTAGGTGTTTTGTTACTTATCAGTGTCATTCTACTCATTTTGTTTATGCAGAGAAAATCATTGCCTGAGTTTTGGCGGGATCATCCTCTTGTGAGTTTCCTTCTTTTCATCTCCCCCTCTCCCACCCCACTCCCTTCTGCTAACGCCTTTTGGTTCTTCGCAATGCCAATGATTATCATGTTTCCTTTGAAACTATACCTATTCAGAACTTAATTCTGGTTGTATGTTTTCATGACATAGGCTTTAGTATTTGTAGTTGTAAGGAGTGCCATAGGAAGGAATTTCAAACAGGCTTTTCGCTGATCTCAGTTCTTGTCATTGTGCAGCCTGCTGATGGATCTAAGGAGCATAACTGTATACCTGATGAGCATTATGTTGCGACTTTACTTGCTGTAAGTTGACTGTATATTCAACCATATACGCATTCTTCGGGTGTTTGGATGTTCGGATTTTGGCAAATACTCCCCCCCCCCAAAAAAAAGGGGTCTCTCTTTCCTTTTTGGTTTGTCCCAAAAAATAGTCCCATTTCTAAAAGTAGTAATAATTTTAGTACAAATTTGAAGGAGGTACAAGTAAGCTATAATCTTAAAAAGTTTGACTTGTCAAAGAAGACTTTTTTTCTTTGGGACGGAGGAAGTAATTAAAATTTTCAGTTTATGGCCATAAGTTGATTGTTTGAAAGTATTTTTGCTAATTTACACCAGTGCCATGCCCTTGGCAGCACCACATGCTGTTCATAGGTTGTGACATGTTGCTTATTCTTATCATTCTTACCTAATTTTCTTGGTCATAAGGAAGCACCAACGACAGGGGATCACTCTATCCTGCTCCTCTTTTAACCTGAGAGTTTTTGTTTTTGTATTTTATTGTGGGTGGGTGGAGGTGGACAGTGGGGAAGGTTTTAAGCCATTGACACAAAATTTGCCTTTTAGGTTTTGGTTTTGTTGATGTAATATGGAACTAAACAGTTTTTAGCTTGTGGGAGGTAGTGGGGTGAGATTTGTCTTTTTTGTTTACCAATAGTGCCTCTTAACCAAAGGTAAAGAGTTATGGGTTAACGTTGACCCCAAGGGGTGGGAGAGATGGCAAGGGCACTAAGGCAAAGACCTTGAGGTTCTTGGTTCCTGATGTGAATTTTTCCATCCAAAAGCTCGAGACAACACAATTCTGTCCCAGCCCTTTAAAACAGCCCTAGCCGAGATACCAACTCTCCAAATCAGCCTTAAAACCCGCCAAACACTCTCCAAGATCCTACCCGATTTTAAGTAGAACTCCCTTACAATATTAACCAGAAAACCTAACTTTGTTAACGACTTTTAACGGCCTAGAATCTGCCCAAAAATCATGAACAAAACTCCCTCCCTTGAAGATCTCACTTAAGCCGAAATTCCAAGAAGAAAAAAGCAAAACAGCCCACGCCTTTTATAACACAAGGCTGCCACGAAATCAACAAGAAATAAAAACGAAAATAACATAAAATAAAAAGGATAGGCGGATTCACTGGTTAGACTTCACTCATCAGTTCCGGTCCTCATACCAACAAGGGGCCACACTTACCTATCAAAAAAAAAAAAAGATACAATACCATAAAAGAAGACAATGGGTTTGGAGGCTCGCTAATATGGTCATTTAAGACATGCTATTTAATCTGGTCTTTTTGGTGCTTCTTCAGTTGCACTCTGCTTGCTCACATCTGATTAAAACCAATAATATTTGGATGCAACATAGAAGTGTAATTATAAACGATTGAGTTATCTGATTCATCAGAGTTGATTGCATGACATGATAATCAAAAACTTTAAATTCTGGTTACTTTTTTGGTTTCTGCTTAATAAGTTGTCATCTTTCCAAATTCAGCTGAATGGCCTTGAAAAAGAAATCACGCGAAGGACACTGACTCATACTTCATGGGATATCTCATTTAGCAAAGAGCGTGAGCGGCGTGGATGGCATCCAGTTACTTACAAATTGGCAGATGCTACTCCCATGCTCATCCAATCTATTAAGGTACTTACTGAACTGGCAAGCAAAACATTCTTTTCTGATGATTAAAGGATATTTTATCATTTCACCTCCTCCGGATTTTATGGTGCATTTGGGGTTACCTTGAAAAAACCACAATCAAGTGTATAGAACATAGATTACTTTCTGCATCTATTTCACATTGGAATGGTTGTTTTCACTACCTTGTTGACTGCATTTATGACTTGCAATTTTTTACTTTCTCAAAGTACAATATCTCTATCCATCCATGCAACTAGACATGCCCTGCCTTAGTAACATGTCTCTGAAAAAAAAGGTGCTCCTTCATCCAAACTTGGGTGTTACTTTATGACTTTTAAACTATTTTGGTAAGACATACACATAAATACTCTGCGTGTCTACATTAGACATCAAAATTAACGAAGGAAAATTCAACAACTTCATTAGAAAATGGACACTCATTTTGGGACAATATATTTTAGACAATGGACGCTCATTTTGGGACAAAGGGAGTTATCTTTTCTTTCAAAATAACAAATTAAGCAAGTAGAAATGCTTCAGAGCTATCAATTTAATTAACATTGCCTTCTATTCAGCTGTAATTCTATAGGCAGGAGTTCTTAATACCGTATTTGAATAAAAATACTTAGTTGACTCCTTCCAACAACCAAAGAGAAGAAGTACAGAGAATCAACCAGCTCTTGTTGAACAATTTTGTGACTTTTGCAGGATATAGACAATATCTATTATGAGACTGAATACAGAAGAGAATGGTGCGTCAGCAAGGGGAAACCTTCAACATGCTTCCTTTTTGCCAGGAAGTTCACTCGGCCTGCTGCCTTGCGTCTCCTTAATATGGTATGTTCTATACCAAAAAGCTTCCATGTGCTATTTACTCTATTTGTTACTACAAGGGTCTCCAGACCTCTTTGAGCATTTAAATGAGTGGCCACCTGGGGTTGGAAGTCATTTACGTGACCTCCCTAGGTCTTGTAATTACAACCCGGGACCCGTTAACCCACCCGACTCAATCCAACATGTTAACATTTTTTGGTTAAAGCGTCGGGTCGGATTAGAGCAGGTTGAATCCATTGCACATTTTGACCCGATAGTTTTTACTCTATAAATGCATGGATTTTGGGGGGGGGGGGATTTTTGGATTAAGACCGGTCGATCTATTTTAAACTGTTACCCATTATAACCCGACTAATTTCAACCCATTTGATATTCGGGTTCTAATGAGTTTTGACCCATTATCTGTTCCAATCCAACTCACCCAATTGTCAGGTTAAAACTCCTCTTTCACTTCTAAGGTGGCAGAGCACATGCTATTGGAAGCTCGAGATGTGACAATATACTAATTTACCAGATGATTTAAACCTTTTTCGGCCCAGCTCCTCCCCCAAAGCATCCCATGACACACTCTTGAGTCTTGCTGACATAATTGCTATTTACGCCCATCTTTTATGCATTACCGTTTTATCTGATGGGCTGTTTCTGTGTGTTTATATATCTTCTAGTCTACGCTTGGAGTTTCGGGGAAGCAAGAATGAGTCCAAGAGGTGTGGTGATTTTGGTGTTATTTTAAAGGACAGCTAGGATCTAGAATTTGTAGGTTGTGTGAAAAATAAAATTAAAGAGTTATACAAAGGGATGGAACGAGGAATCAGACTTGTACTGTTGTAATTATCTCATTTTTTCAGGAAGCAACTGTAAAGTGACCATTTCTCAAATTGTTTTCCTTTGGATTGGCGATTCCAATATCAAGTGTAGAGTGATTTATGTGTAAATGTATTAACACATAATTGAAATAGCTCTCGGAGATGGCAAAAACAATTATTTATCAACATTTTGTCGATAAAATTTTAAAAAAAAATCAAAAAATTGTATAATTTTGGGTACCTAATTTAGCATGAATGTTTCTATAATTAAGTACGCATATATACGATCATGGCTTAAACAAATCATTCATTAACTGAACTAATGAAAGGTAAAAAAAAATCTTGATTTGCTTTTGTTTTAAATTATCATAAATTCGTTACAAAAATGATATCTTTACAACTATTTTTAAAACTATTGCTACAATTAAGCTTTGACGAAGATTAAATGTGTTTTGAAGAAAATACAATATTGCCCTTTAGTAAGGTTTAGTTGAAATAATCGTTGTAGAAATAATTGTAAACTTAGTATTGTTGTATTCGTTATTATGGTAGTAGGTTACGTTGATTTAAAAAATAAGTTATTCATATGGTGGGGTTCAAATAACAAAAGAAAAAAAGAAAGCATTATTAAATTGAAAAGGGATGGGCTATCCATATTCTAAAATTTACTTTTTACACCTCATTTCATACAATCTACCAAATAAAAATATAAAAATGATGTGTGAAAAGCAAAGTTTGAGACTGAATTGAAAATTGAGTGGTCTCATCTCATTTTTGAATGATCGTGATGGTCAAACGTCTAATTAAATCATTTGATAACGAGGGTCGGTCTTAATTGGATACCATTTTTTAAAAATAAAAATAAAAATCCAGATCTAACCGAAAGATTTGAACTTGACCTGCAGGTGGAAGTGGAAGGGGATAAAATAGGTTATTTGTTTGCTTAATGTTGGTTGCTAATTGGAGACACGGGAGGGAGCTACGGAAACACGACTCTTGACAACGGCACCCTTGACACCGACACTAAACGGTCAATTGTTTTATCCAACGACCAACCGTCCGTCATACACTGATTTTCCTTGTTTGTTGAGTACGGTTAACCATTACAAATGGCTCTTAGTTCTGCTCCCACGATGTCCTCCTAATCCTTTGCTTTTCCCCTTGGATCAGGGTCGGTGCTTGGTGGGTCCGATCCATCTGACAGTTGAACATGGAAAATTGGAAAGTCTCTCAAACTGCCCATGAGGCCGTGACCCAGGGCGGGCATTAGTGACATAACCCAACTCCTCCTGGTGATTTAGTGGCTCGCATTTTCTGTTCCATTGAATCTCAAATGATTATTTTAACAAGTTTTCTTTTTATAAGGAGTCATCTATAACTGCGATCTAATGAGAAATGAAATTTGACAGGGGTTGAGATAAATAATTTGAAGCCATGATTTAGTGTATGTGATTTAATTTTTCAATTAAAAAAAAATAATATTAGGTCATTTAATGAATACTTAATCTTGTGTATTAAGTGATGTATCATTTAGTTGACACCACTTTGTTATTGGAGCGTGTAAGTTGTCATATCATTTTATACACAAATTTAATTATTCTCTTCATAAAAGACTTCCAGACAAAGAGTTCATTATACTATTTTAGAATATTTCACTTTAAGAATCCAATTTGAAAAAAATTATGTCTATAACCTCCATAACATTTAAACATTACTTTCAACTTGTGTTGTAAACATATTGGTTATGGTTAAGTATTTTTGTTATAATGATCGATTTCAATGCTATTTATATATCTCCTAATTATTTCTCTCTTCGATCCGTCCCATATAAATATTACAACTTTTTATTTTGGGATGTACTAACTACTCTTCCTAATGAATTTTGGTTTACAAATTTTCCACATTTCTTTCCAAAATGCCCTTTCATTTAATACTACTCCCTCCGTCCCTAAATTATCGTCATTCTTTTCTTTTTTGTTCGTCCCAAAATAATTATCCAGTTTGAAACTTGCCTTTTTAGAACATTACTTTTATTACTTTATCCTTACTTTTCACCCTACTTTAAATATATGTCATATACACATGAGCTTTAAAGGAAACTACACATTAAACCAATATAAATAATCTAGTTAATTGTTTTTTATTAATCCGTGCGTCAGGTCAACTAGAACGATAATTTAGGACGGATGGAGTATCAATTATGAGAGTTAAATAATTAACGAGAAATTATATATATATATATATATATATATATATATATATATATATATATAGAGAGAGAGAGAGAGAGAATGTATTGAATATTATCGACATGACACAATTTACAGCTCATCATTTATTACGTTAATCATTGTGTTTTGTTAACTAAGAATATTTATCTGACGGAGGGAGTAGATTTTTCAAATGTGAACTTTTTGAGTGGGACATATGAAACATTTATTGAAGTTCATGTAACAATACTCATAAATAAATAGTGTAAAAAATATAAATATAGGTTTAATTGCATAAAATACTATTCCCTCCATTTTGGAAAAAAAAATTCCGTTTGAAAGTCAATTTGTGTAAAAAAATAATATTTTTAGTAGTCTATTAGTAATAAATGACATTTTTATTAATTAACTTTTGAAAGAAGATTTTTAAAATTAAATATCTCAAAATAAAATAGTTGACTTTTTGCTCGGAACGAAAGGAATATTCGGTAAGGAAGTAGACCAATATAAGCAAACACAATGTTTAATATGGTTTATTCAAAATATCTATGCCAAGTGATAAACTTATAATAGAAAGTTCCCATTTAAAGGGCAATGTATAGACCAACTTGATATAAAACACTTTACCCTTGCTCCAGAATATGAGCCACATTTGAAAGAAATAAAAAACATATTAGTTTTTCTTTTTAGTTTTTACTGTAATTTAATTGGACCCAAATTGTCAATTTTGTAGGTAAAAATAATAGCATCCATTATCTAAACGGCGAAAATTCAAAATAAAAAATAATTCAAATTAGTCTAGGGTTTGAATTTGTTTATTCATGATAGATTGTGTTTAAAAAAAAATTTTGAAGACAATAATCTATCATAAATAAAACATTCTTACATGATCCATCGTGTGTTGATGAGTTAAGATGTGAGAGAGTGAATTATCCTTACAATTATTGTTTAACGATAATGAATGCTCTTTGTCCTTTTGTAATAGCTCGTGTTAAAAAATAAATCCTCTAAAATCTAATTTGTTTCTCTCTCAAAATGTTTCTAATACGGAGGCGAGAGAGATTGGTCAAAGATGGAATCGAATAAAAGATCATTATTTTATTTGAGATTTTTCATTTAAAGAGGGTTCTCATTGGTTGACCTAAGAGGGTTCCCATGGCTCATGGAAGTTTGTAAAAAAGAAGAAGAGGTCGGTTTGATAATTTCACATTTTCACTTTGGATAAGATTAGGAAAGACTATTTCTAACAACTAAAGACCATAAGGAATTAAGAAAATAAATTTGTTGGCGAAACAAATTTAATATTCTTGTTCGAATCCCTTCGTGGATAATTTATAAGTTATTAATGGTGATATGGAAAATATAAAACTCTCATAATAGTACACATCTTTTCCTCCCTTATTAGTCTCCACACTCTATCCGAAACTAGTTTTTATGGGCTTAACTCAGTTGGTTAAGAGTTAGTAGATTTAGATGCAAGACCAAAGATCGAGTCGTAACAATCGCTGTGAGTTTCATTCTCTTGCGGGGGTGACTCTTTGTAAGTACTAGGCACGGATCCTCCTAACTATTTAATGTGTATTCCTACTCAACTCTAGATTAATGATGGTAACATACATCGAATATATATATATATCCATACGTGCATACGCGCATGAGTGTATTCATAGAATAATCCCCCGCATGTTACATGTCATTAGCCCTATTCACAAATCATGCATAGTAATGCAGGAACTGTCATGGGTGTGTTTGGTTCATTAAAGGATATACTCGTCCATTCATACCAAAAGTGTTATTTTCGTTTTAAAAAACATAATGAATTGGAACAGTTAAAAACTTTTGAAAATAAACCGGCATAAAGTTCACATTTTAAAATGAGATTGAAAAACGTAAAATATGATCGAATTAAGTATCATTTGCAAATGTCCTTAAGGGGTGACCCAATGGATAAAAATAAGGTTTCACAAAACGTGAGGTTTTAAGTATCACTTGCAAATGACCCCTTTTACATTAGCAAAAAGTAACACACATTTGGCCACACCAAAAAAAGGCCAAAATGTCATGACCGAATAGGGCTGAGATTTTCATGTACGAGCCGAATAAGGAAAGGGAAAAACGATATAGAGAATAAATTAGTAAACAAAATGATGATAAATTGTTCAGAAATCAGAATTATAAAAATATATACTCCATCCATCTCATAAAAAAAAGGTTTCGCTTTATAAATAATTTTGAATTGTTTTTTTAAGATGACTTAAACAAAATCAAAATTAAACTATAAATGAACACTTATTTCAGGATGGATGTAATTTTTGGTTCAATATTTAAATCAAGTTTGACTATAACCGGTTACCGAACCAATTAAATTTCCCATTCTTCTTTTTTTGGGTTTTTTTTTGTATGTGTTCATTTTCTCTTCTCTTTTGCACATTTGATTTCCAAGTATTTAGATAATAAAGCACAACTTAAGTGGTAAAGACGTTTTATTTACACTTAATAGACCATGGATTCGAGTCATCAACGAGTAAGTGTGAAATCATAATTGATCATCTTTTTAAAAAAGGAAAGAAAAAAAAAAGATTTCCAAATACATATTACTTTCTTCATTTCGGATAAAGAGTTTCTGTTTGAAAGTCAAAATTTTAAAAAAAATTATTTTGATAGTTCATTAATAATAAAATTACACTTTATACCTTAATTTTAAAATTAATTATTTAAGTGAAACTTTTAAAAATAAAATAGTTGACTTTTTACCTATTGTTGTCTAGAAAGCTTCATTCCTTTGGAAATCCCTGGAAGGCATTATTGATGTGTGTCCTACTCATTAAGTTCGACAACTACCAACTAGGGCCTGCAAAAGTTCCGTTTTTTTCAACCTGTTCAGACGCCCGACCCAATCCCGTTCCGACAAATCCTAATCCCGACTTATTTTGGGATGATATTCGGGATAATTATCAATCCCGTTGGGATTTCCGACCCGTCCCAACTAATTTTTTAATTTTTTAATTTTTTTATTCTTTAATTTTTTAATTTTTAATTTTTTAATTTTTTAATTTTTTAATTTTTTAATTTTTTAATTTTTAATTTTTTAATTTTTTAATTCTTTAATTTTTTAATTTTTTAATTTTTTAATTTTTTAATTTTTTTTATTCTTTAATTTTTTATTCTTTTAATTTTTAATTTTTTATTCTTTTATTCTTTTATTCTTTTTATCTTTTATTCTTTTTATCTTTTTATTCTTTTATTCTTTTAATCTTTTAATCTTTTAATCTTTTATTCTTTTATTCTTTTATTCTTCTTATTCTTTTATTCTTTTATTCTTTTATTCTTTTTAGAAAATATTGTTCATAAATATTATAATCAGGATTACGAGATTTTTATCTCTCGAACTGTCGGGATCCCGATACTTATCGGGAACGGAATCGGGATCGGGAAGGAAATTAAAATATCGAATTCTATCGGGACGGGATCATGAAGGGGGGGTATCGGGACGGGTCCCTTCCCGATTCTACCCCTACTACCAGTATCTCTTATGCTAATGCGTGAATGTGAAAAAATTTAGATGTCCCTTAGAATTTACACCTTTTTTGAATTAAAAAACCTCACCAATGTAAATGTAGATCATATGTATGGATATGATGTGACAACTAAATTTATTGATATTGTAGATAACAATATCAATCTTTCACATTTTACTTAAGAGTGTGGATACATCATAGTCATTATTATTCCTTTTAAAACTTTTTCTATTGGTTTTCTTTTTTCTTTTTCTTTTTATTGTTTTGTCAAAAATTATTTTAGTGATGGGATGCATGCCACATAAAATTAAATCAACATTTGTATTGGATAGATCCATTTTGATTGAATGTGAATGAAAAGAAAAAAAAGACACATATGATTGAGGGTGTGAATTACATGTAACGCCCGAGCCCAAAAGCCCAAGTATACTACGTGTAGCACACACACTGACCCACTGAACACGCAGCACCTTGGGTCATCAGTCCCACCACAAGTTTATCCAAAAGTTCATGAATGATGTTGGTGCCCAGAGGTAGTATGAGGCCACCTTATAAATTGAACACAATTCCCACACCTACCCAATGGGGGATGGGGTATTACATTACCCATGGCCACGTAGGATTAAATCCATGATTGTATTGGTGATGCTCTTAAATTTCGCATTATTCGTTTCTTTTTTTATTCATTTTTTTATTTTCAGGTACAGATCACAAAAGAATGAATTATAATTACCATGTGTTGAGTTGGTGTGTGTGTGTGTGTGTGAGAGAGAGAGAGAGAGAGAGAGAGAGAGAATGTTTTTAGATGCTTAATTATACTCTTTTAAGATGAGTTATAAACTTTCTTTTAAGATGAGTTATAAACTTTTACCGCCAATAAAATGTGTTATTTCTTTAGTTTTCAGGATGTTGTTGTGTAATTTACATTTATACGATCCCTACAAAATATCAATGATATATTAATTTATTTTCATCATGCCCAGTTCATACATTGATCATGCTCATACTGGCACCGTGCCATCCACACGGACACAAATTTGTTTTTATAGAATGCTGCACATCTTCTCATTATTGGGGAATGCGTATACAATATTACTTTTCATTGATTTAATTGACATTTTTTTAGCTTTTAGGGTTGATTAATTTTGATCAAATGTATCTTTGTTCGTCTGTTAGATTTTGTATAATAATATGTGAGAGGATTCAAGTTTTGTAGATGAAGCCGAAAATTTGGTTGACTGAATGTGTTTAAATTTTTTTGTCTCATGTGTAGGTGGAAATAATGGATATAGTTATTGTATCTCATGTTTTCAAACCAACTACAATTGTTACGTAAGAACCACTAGAAGAAAAAGACTGAGTTTTCGTTATTGAGAAAACAATAAAATTTTCTTTTCGTATTTTAACCGTAGTTAAATTAAAATATTTATTTCTTGGTTTTCTTATAAAATAAATATCGAAGTAAAATATTTTATTTCGTTAGGTATTTGAGTTTTCTCATCTTTTCATTGTATAGTGTACATATATCCAACCCCTACAAATTATAAGTAAATATTAATTCATTTCTGCATTATATGCTTTAGTTATTGATAAATTATCGAATTGGCGGCGTGTCATCGGTACGGGTAAGAGTACTAGTCTATATTACTATAAAGCTCATTCTCACACATGTGCAGTTGACTAAAAGCTATATAAAGGTTAAGATTAAATTATCTTAAAAAATTTAACGGTTATGATTCATTATCACATTTACATGTGTGAGAATAGTTATCCACTTTTAACTCTCTATTTTCTCTCACCATGTTACAAAGTCACCCCCTACAATTATTATTATGAGCATTCACACCTTAGGATTAATCTTCTGAACAATTATCTCTTATAAAATATAAATCTTACATTCCGTCGCAAAATCAAACGTTCATATGTCAGTTGCATTTAACTGCTTACAAATAACCCCCATCAACTATGAGTCGAGTTCGAATAACGCCCTTCAACTACCACTTGAAGTAATGTACCACGCAATTGTAACATTTTTTTAAAATCGCACCTTCTATTTAGGCGTTGCAATTTCAATTAACGAAATCAAATATACTTGCACCATATCATAAACACGAACACAAAGATCTAATATATAATTAAACCACATCCATGTTTTAAGAGGGAATATTATAAAAAGACTAGTGACATCCTTAAAAACCAAATTCCAAAATTGTTTTGAGGACAAATCATCACGTCCTAATATTTCTCTAAAGAAATGGTATACGATATTTTAATATAGTATCAAGGTAAGATGAGGAGAAACATCATAATATATCATCTTGATAGAATGAAATTTGTTATTTTTTAATATCATATCGTAATAGGGCATGTTTTGGCGTTTCACTAATATCACAATCTCAATAGTAGATTGATAGAATAGTCGTGTCCCTACAAACTTACACCTTTCATTAATTTAGGAAGATCCATGATGCCCCAATTCCAAATTACTCCTTTCATTATTGGTAAATAGTCCACATTTGAAAGTCAAAATTTTTTTTATTAAAAAATTACTTTTAGTAGCATATTAGTAATAAAATGACATTTTTAGTAGCACATTAGTAATAAAAAGACATTTTTATACCTTAATTTTTCAAAGTAAACTCTTTAAGTGAAACATCTCAAAATAGAATAGTAATTGTTTTACCCGGAACAGAAGAAGCAAATTCTTTGGGTGTGATTCTCTTCTCTTTCAAGTTCATTACACTTAACTGCTTCCAGTTTAACTCTGTTAGTCCTAATTAATCCATCAAACTGAATCAGAACATGGATGAATGATGAGAAAAGGTGAACATAAAATATTAAGAACCAAAATCTGAAGCGTCCATGGGGATCAAGCAATACAAGCAACATCGCTAGTTACCACCATGCAAACAACTATGTCTTAAATATACACATACACCACACATGCTCATAAATCTTTTAACCAAATGTCTAATTTACTTTTTGGGGGTAATTTTAAATGATTTTTTTTAGTTTTTGATTAATTAAATTGAAAGATCCATATGTTTATCCCAAAGATTAAGGTCATTCATATGGAAATGCAAATACATTAATTTGTCACGTGAAACTCAAATGACTCATTGAAATTTAACAGGTTAGTCAGAAAATCATACTCCATCCGTCCCTAAATTATCGTCCTCCTTTCCTTTTTTGTTCGTCCCAAAATAATTGTCCACTTTGAAACTTATCTTTTTAGAACATCATTTTTACCACTTTATCCTTACTTTTTCACTCTACTTTAATTATGGGCCACATATACATGGGCTTTAAATGAAACTACACATTAAACCAATATTAATAATCGAGTTAAATAAGTTTTCTTAAACGGTGCGCCGGGTCAACCAAGACAATAAATTATGGACGGAGGGAGTAATAAATACTACAGTCTACATCACACGTTATATACATTTGATTTTGAAAACCAGTGGAACACATGGTTTCTGACTTTAATCTAACCATTGTAAGAGCATCACCAATGTTTCATCTTTTTATACATCTTCTTAATTGAGTCTCACTGCCACTTACACAATTTTATCTTCTTAACTCACTTAAGAATATATATTTTCATTGTATAACTTCTTAACCTCTTCTTAAGTGGATCTCACTATCATCTCATTAACTTTACACTTCAATTCTTATTTTTATACTTCTCAACAAATAAAGTTATTTAAATGTTATTTAATATATTTCATATTTAAATATTTCGTATAAATAAATTAATTTATAAATTAAGACATAAATTAATTTTAAAATAATAATTAAATTATAAATTATATAATTTATAATTTAATTAATACATCCCAAATAAATTTTATATAAAGCCGCCCCCCCCCCCCAACACACAAACAGCCCCCTCCCAAATTATTGTTTAACTCAAAGCTGGGCCCCACCCCACACCCCTCTCACTCGCCTATACCGCACGTGTAGTGCACGCGCCAGCTGTGGGAGTGTCGTGCACCGCATCGCCCCCTTCATTGTGGATTCTTCCTAAATATCAGCTTTCTTCCTAAATTGGAAGAGCCTCTCACCTCTCTCTTGCATGGCACACTTAAGAAGATATCTCCTATTGTTGGATTTTTATCTTCTTAATAAGAATTGCCTAAGAAGACCCAAAATAGGTACAATGTGGATGCTCTAATAAGTCTAAAATGCTAACATGGTAGCATCAGCATGGGAGGATAAATTTTCTTATACTCCCTCCCTTTTTTTATAAATTATTTTCTTGTTTAACTTTTTAAAGTCAAACTAGATTATCTTTTAAATAAAAGTTTGACGTATATATTTTTTATGAGTAACTAAAAAAAAAAGCATAATAATAATTTAGGATGCAAAACATATCTTTGGGCTACTTTACTTTAGAAAAATTGTAATTAGGCCACTTGAACTTTAAAATTTTCGTAATGGCTTGCAATTTAACCCATTTTTTGTTGGGTGTTAAATTTAACAGTTAAGTTATGCTAAATACATATTTTACCCCTATATATGCTCATCTTCATCTTCTCTAATTAATCAAGAAAATAAAACTTAAATTAAATCCCAAATATTCTCAACAAAATTGAACTTGTGCTAATACCTATATTGGAAATTGTTCTTCAGAAATGAAATGATCTTGGGGAACCGAGCATAGATCTGTGAATTGATTGTTAAAGGGATCTAAGCAAAACCTTGAATTTTTTTAATTCCAAAATTTATTAGATATTTGAGGGATGAAATTGTTTTAGAAGGATGCACATCATCGGAAAAATCTCATCGGCATAATAGTCGGGATTGATGATGGGTTTGTTTTACTGTGTGTTTTAGTTTCATTAATGGTGATTTGTATGAGTAGAAGAGAGGGAAATAAAACGAGAGATGTGGGCAGTAAAGGTGTCGGCGGTAGGGAAGAAGTTGTGGCGGCAAAGGGAGAAGACGGCAGTGGCAGGGGTGGTAATAATATGGGTAAACAAGGGGGATTTTCTAGGAAAGAGAAGGAGGAGAAGGCAGTGGGGAGTCTTGTTTAATTTTTGCGGAGCAAGTGATTAGCCGGAAATGTGTTATAGTTTGGAGGTCCTTTTGAAGGCGTCGACGGAGACGTTGGGAAGGGACGATGGGGTCCACATACAAGGCGGTGATGGAGTATGGGTTTATCGTGAGGGTGAAGAGGTTGAAAGATGCTAGATATCCAAGGTGGAGGAGTTTCAAAGACACCTGGACGTCATCAGAAGGCTTAGGAATCCAAATCTGGTCCCACTCCGAGCTTATTTCTAGGCTAATGAGGAACGGGTTCTCGTTATGATTATTTCCCCAACGGTAGTCTTTTCTCTCTTATTCACGATACTCTCTCTCTCACTCTCCCACTCTATCGTCACTCTAAAATTGACGAAAACATAATAATAGTCCTTTGTCACATTGGAGCGAGCGAGAAAGAATAGATAGATGGGGAAGATGAAGATGAACAAAGGGGCAAAATAGTTATTTAACATAACTTAACGATTAAGCTTAATGTCCATAAAAAATGAATTAAATTGTAACATAACTTAAGTACAGTGATTATTACAAAAAAAAAAATTTAAAGTTCAACTAGCCAAATTGCAATCTTTTTTGTAAAATAGAGTGGTCCAAAAATACTTTTGGGCCTAATTTAGGATCCGTGTTTCTTAGACATTCTATCTAATTACTTGTTTGATGTAGCGTTTTGGTCAAAACGTTGATCAAAATGCAATATTTTCTTTTAAAAGTGTTTTAATGAAGCATTTTAAAAATGTGCAATGTCATAAAATGCTTCAATTTGGAGCGTTTTAAAAATATGTTTCATTTAGAATTACTTTGTTTGTAAAAATAGCGTTTTGAAATAGTTTTTCAAATGTGTTTACAAGAAAAAAACTGTATTTTAAAAATATTGTGTTTTAAAAACGTTACACCAAACTAGACATAAATAGGAAGGGCTCTAATCATTTAAGTATGGAAAATAATTCCTTGAGTGACGTGTTTGGCTGTTAGCTGCCTTTTAGCAGTGGACAGTACCTCAAACGTTGTTTTTGGATATTTGAATCCGAGATACCCTGTCATAATAAAAAAATTAAAATTAAAATTATGTACTTCTTCGCGATTTCAAATCATCTATCATAATTTATTAAAATTTAATCAAAACAGAGAATGTGACGTGAGAATGAGAATTTGTAATAGTTGCTATGAACTTTTTAGGATAATCTTTTTTTAGTAAGACGCGACACTTACCTTTCCTAATATCAGGGAATGGCTCCAAATCGTCTATCACACTCTCTATCACATTCAGTGTCTCATTGAATCTCGATCGTACATATTCCTTATTATTTTAGTCAACTAGTTTTACACCCGTGCGTTAAACGCACGGCCATACATTTTTTTAATTAACTTATACTCAAGCGAAACAAATAAGAAAAACAAAATTTCAAAAATAAAGAAAAAATAATGTTGGAGGCAACTACTTTCTATTAAAATAAACTGATTTGTTTTTATTTAAAAATTAGAGACTTGTATATTTAAGATTTGATAAAATAAAGTCAAATTTTTAGAAAAAATTTTGGGGTTTAATAGTATGGTGTGTGTTTCAAGGAGTTTTGACTATTTAATGTTATAAGGGACGCAATTGTAAATGATAAAGTTTGCTATAAAAAAATAATTAATGTTTCGAGGAGTATTCAAATCTAATGAAATCACATAAAACATTGTGTTCAATTTTTTTGTATAAAAAATATTTTTTGACATTTAGATCTACTGTGAATTTGTTAATATTTTTTATACATCTATTTTTATTATTTATTTTTAGATAAATCTCCGAACTATTTTAATCATTTAGAATTTTTGAAAGATATTTTTTATGGTGATTTGTATTCCATAATATTTCTAATTTGTCAATGGTTTTTTTACATTTCAAATTTTGGGTATTTCTTGTTTTACTTGATTTTTTCAGTATAATATTTCAATATTTGATGAGTTCATGTTGTGAAGAATCACTATTTAGGTGAGGAAGGAGACTGTGAAATAAATGTCGAACAATATTTGATGAGTTCATCTTTCTTACAGGTAGCTGATCATATACGAAGAAGGAGACGGTGATTGTGAACTAATCTATTTTCATTAATCATCATTTACAATGTGTTGATTTATTTCCGTTTGATACAATCGAGAATTGGAAGAAAACTGTGCAAATTTGGATAATTCATGGTGGAAGTTCCAATGAGTTTTTGAATTATTTAATTAAAGAATTCATTAATTGTTTCTTGTTAATAAGAGTTTCTATTTTGGGAAACAAAGTTTTGATTTTTACTATATGTACTATCTCGCTTTTATATATATATGATTTTTTTTTTATAAACATGGAGATTTAATGGCCATGATTTTAATTGACCCCACCCTTCAATTTGTGCAACCAAACCAAACCCAACCGACAATCTCACCTGTTTACCTTCCTCGGAAATTTCTAACTCATTCTAATTTGCCTATAAATCTTCCATTTCCAACTTAGTATAGCTTCATATCACTCCCAAAAAGTAACTCCAACTTTCAAGATCCTCAAAGATTACTAACATTCCATTTTCATATCATCCCTTCCTCAATCTATATAAACTCAACTCAATTCAGTTTTTATAATCATTGCTTTCTATTTCTACTCCTAACAATGGCTCCAAGTTTAACTGAACTTTCCTCTGATGGAATTTCAAAGACAATCGATGGCCGTATCGGTCCAACGTTCACGTTGGAATCGTCGAAATTCTTAGTTAGCGGCCATGTCATTCTCTCCGACGTCCCTTCTAACATAACCAGCTCCCCGTCCGGCGGATCTGGCTGCTTTGTCGGCTTTCATGCCCCCGACGCTAAAAGCCGACACGTGGTCTCGGTTGGGAAGCTCAAGGACATAAGGTTCATGAGTATATTCCGGTTCAAGGTCTGGTGGACTACCCACTGGATCGGCTCCAACGGTGGAGACCTCGAACACGAAACCCAAATGGTTATACTTGACAAGTCCGACTCTGGGCGTCCCTACGTCCTACTTCTTCCTCTGCTGGAGGGACCTTTTCGGGCTTCTCTCCAGCCGGGCACCGACGATTTCATCGACATTTGCGTGGAAAGCGGTTCGACGAAAGTTGCCGGAGCTTCATTCAACAGTGTACTCTACGTTCACACCGGCGAAGACCCGTTCGTCCTCGTGAAAAGAGCCATGAAGGTTGTTAAGGAACATCTTGGCACCTTCAAACTGTTGGAGGAAAAGAGTCCTCCTGGTATTGTGGACAAGTTTGGATGGTGTACGTGGGATGCATTCTATCTTACGGTGCACCCTCAAGGTGTATGGGAAGGTGTGAAGGGGCTTGTTGAAGGTGGGTGCCCACCGGGGCTGGTTCTCATCGATGACGGGTGGCAGTCCATATCACACGATGACGATCCAATCACATCTGAAGGTATTAATAGAACGGCCGCAGGGGAACAAATGCCATGCAGGCTTATCAAATTTGAAGAAAACTACAAGTTTCGGGATTACGAGAGCTGCCAAAAGGAAGAGTCTGGTTCTGGTGCCCCTAACAAGGGCATGGGTGCCTTTATTAGAGATCTCAAGGGCAATTTTGGAAGTGTGGAATATGTTTATGTTTGGCATGCACTTTGTGGGTATTGGGGTGGGCTCAGGCCCAATGTTTCGGTTTTGCCGGAAGCTAGAGTTGTGACTCCAAAGTTGTCGCCGGGATTGGAGATGACAATGGAAGATCTGGCCGTTGATAAGATCGTTAACAATGGAGTTGGGCTAGTCCCACCGGAAAATGTTGACCAGATGTATGAAGGTCTTCACTCACACCTCCAGTCTGTTGGGATTGACGGAGTCAAAGTCGACGTTATCCATGTAAGTTTCTTTCGTTAGAGTTTATTATAATCCCTTCCTTTTTTTATTTTTATTTTATCAGACTGAATGTTTTTTAAATACAATTTGAAAGATATTTTTTTAATTTCAAAAAAATTACTCACTCCATCTCAAAAATATTACTTTGTCCGTTTCGGGTAAATAGTTCCCGTTTAAAAGTTAAATTTATTTAAAAAATGACACTTTTAATAACTCATTAGTAATAAAATGACATTTTTATATCTTAATTTTTTAAAGTGGATTTTTTAAGTAAAACATCCAAAAATGGAATAGTAAACTCTTTGCTCGGAACGGATGGAGTATCATGTTTGTATTCATCGTCCATCCAAAATTAGTTGGTTATTTGAAACTTTCTTTTTTAAGACAATATTTTTTTAGCAATTTATCCTCATTTTTTAATTTTATTTTAATAATCAAGTCAATTGTTATTTTTTTAATTTGTATATCCGATCAAACATGCCAATAATTTAAGACGGAAAGAATATACGCCCTCTGTTTTCAAATAATTGTTTTTTTCGTTCCATAATAATTTCCTATTTCAAAACTTTCTTTTTTAGGAAAATATTTTTACGACTTTTTCTTTATTTTTTAAATTATTTTAATTATGGTCACATGTTCAAAGGCATTTTAAGAAACCATACATTACACAAATATTTATAATATAGTAAATTATTTTTTAAAAAAATAATGTAGTATCAAATTAAATAATTATTTAAAAAAGAGAGTGAGTATAATATTGGAAAAAATATACCTTAAAATTTGACTTTTAAAAAATTAGACTGAGCTAGCACTTAAAGCATCCTCAATGTCTATATTCTTAATATAACTTCTTAATTGGGTCCAATTGTCACCTACACACTTTTCTCTTCTGACACACTTAAAAATAAATCTTCTCATTGTATATTATTCTTACACAACTTCTTACATAAAAAATATTAAATTTAATACCATCCCAAATAAAATAAAAATCTCTTTCCCCTTCCCCACCCCCACCCCCACACCCACACACACACAATCCTCTAACACCACCCATCTCCCCTCCTTTTTATGACAAACAATAACTTTCTCATTAGGAAGTTATATCACTTTCTCTCTCTTATTTGTCCGAAGCATCATCTTATGTGACAATTAGGCATAATTTTTAATGCATTAAAAAGTATGAAAATTGAATAGCGATGCTCTTAGATTTGTGCCAATTGGACACGTTAACGATTTTTTTTGTCAAATGAACACATGCAAGGTGTCCTTCATTTATTAGGTGTCATAATAGTTGTTGGTTGCTATATCTAGAGATTTTGCTTTGACTTGTTTTGTCGGCACGTTACACTTATCCAATCCTTTACTGATATTATCCGAAAAATTAAGGACTACTCTTTTATATAGAAACAAAAATGCTGCATCAATTGACTGAATTAACAAATCTACTTCACTACTGAATTAAATAGTCAAAAAGTCAACTTTGTTAATTTTAGTAAAAAGCTTAAAATTGACTGACGGAGGAAGTAGTATATAATTGATATTTTTTGGAAAAATATCTCATGTAAGTCCGTCTTACGGATCGATAGAGTCTAACTTTCTCCCAACTTAATCCACTAACATGCGATATGTCGGATCAAGAGGATCCGCCTTAGATAAAATGTATGTAAGACCGTCTTTCCTAAATTTTTACATATTTTTCGTGGCTATATATAAAATGTTTACACAGTTCCAAGCTACCTTTTTTTTTCTTTTTTTGTAGAGCTTTCCCTTAAGGGGGTGTAAGAATGGATTGAACCTGTAACATTATATTTTGTAAAGCCCCAACTCTACCATTGGGCCAGCCCTTAGAATGGTTACAAACTATCTTAAAGATGTAGATTGTTTGGTTATGTTGCCTTTTGTGAATGCCATGTATTTTTGTACTTTAGGCCTATCATAATCATGTTAATTTTGCACTTGGATTTTGTTTTGAACAGCTATTGGAAATGTTATGCGAGGATTATGGGGGAAGAGTAGAGCTTGCGAAAGCATACTACAAAGCATTGACATCCTCAGTGAGAAAACACTTCAGAGGGAATGGAGTGATTGCAAGTATGGAGCACTGCAATGACTTCATGTTCCTCGGCACCGAGGCCATCGCTCTTGGTCGTGTTGGTCCGTATTTCTTCAACTCGTACGTAACTTATAGTTTAATTGGTCTCTCTAGAGTCGAGATTAATATTCGATCCGTTAATTTGTATGAACAGGGGATGATTTTTGGTGCACTGATCCATCTGGTGATCCAAACGGAACATTTTGGCTACAAGGGTGTCATATGGTGCATTGTGCCTACAACAGCTTGTGGATGGGCAATTTCATTCACCCAGACTGGGACATGTTCCAGTCAACTCACCCTTGTGCTGAGTTCCATGCTGCTTCCCGGGCAATCTCCGGTGGACCAATCTACGTTAGCGACTCTGTTGGCAAGCACAATTTTGAATTGCTCAAGACCCTTGTTTTGCCCGACGGGTCAATCTTGCGTTGTCAATATTATGCACTTCCAACTCGCGATTGTCTCTTTGAGAACCCCCTCCATGATGGGAAAACCATGCTTAAGATATGGAACTTGAACAAGGTAAGAAATGCATACCATTTAGCATGCATTCAAATCCAGATGTCTATTTCATTAGTAAGCTATTTGTATATTTGTATGCTTAATTATGTTACGCTTTAATGCGATCAGTATACCGGAGTTCTTGGAGCATTCAACTGCCAAGGAGGAGGATGGTCACGAGAAGAGAGGCGCAACAAATGTGCCTCGGAGCACTCTCATGTTGTCACCTCTAAGGCCAGCCCAAAAGACATCGAGTGGCAGCACGGGAAAACCCCAATATTTGTCGATGGAGTCCAAGAATTCGCCTTGTACCTATTTCACGAAAAGAAGCTAATCCTTGCGAAACCAACAGACAACATTGAAATAGCACTCGAGCCATTCAATTTCGAGCTTATAACAGTTTCGCCTGTCACGGTGTTGGCCTGCAAATCAGTCCAATTTGCTCCGATTGGACTAGTGAATATGCTCAACTCTGGTGGCGCAATCGAGTCCGTGGCCTTTATATCTAAACATGGGGCTTATTCTGTTCAAGTTGGGTGCAAAGGAACTGGAGAAATGAGGGTGTTTGCTTCTGAAAAACCAAGTGCTTGCCATATCAATGGGGAAGATGTTGAGTTTAGCTACGAGGATCATATGGTTATAATTCAAGTGCCATGGTCTGCTACTTCAAGTTTATCTGTCATTGAGTATTTATTTTAAAAAAGAAGGGACTGTATAGTAAATATATGTTATCGAAGTGACTTATGTGCAAATTTCAATCTATAGACTCCGTTCAAAAACATCTTTCATTTAGGTTGTTTTCAAGAAAATGTCCACTTTTTATAAAATATATATATATATATATATATATATATATATATATATATATATATATATATATATATATATAATTTTATTTTTCATTTTCCCCTTGATTTAAGAATTTTCGTATTTAATTGATCGACCCCATTTTCACGTAGATATTATTGAAAAACACACTATCATAATATTTATAAGGGAAAGGTTATTTTCACTAAATTTTTTAGATACGTATTTGGATAAAACTACCCCTTTAATAGTTGTTTATTTTAAGTTGTCTAACAATATTACTTTCTTAATTACTTACAAACATAATTTTCTAAAGAAACATGGATAGAGTGATTTTACATAATAAAAAAACTTATATCATAAATTATATTTTTTGTCTACCAAATTTTGAAAAAACATGTGAAAGTTGCTTATTGAAGGAAAATAATTTACAATTAGATTCAATTAAAATATATAATTGAAAAAAATCAATCTACTAGTAAAATCATATTTTGATATCATCTCACAAAGTATTAATGTATGCCTAGCTACTGGTATCAATTGATTCTAAATATTAATTATAAATTGATTAACCAATTATCAATCCAATATATACCATATTGTTATTATTAAATTTTATTTTTATAAACAATAATGTTTAAATTAAATTAGTCTTTTATTATAGTAATGATTTTGATATATAGATGCTTTAATGAATTAATTATCTTATAATAAAACAGAAACGAGACACGTATATATTAAGAAATAAAAATAAAAAAATAAATATATCATGTTTGTTGAATTAAAACGCAATACGGAAAGAAGAGATATTTTGTTCAACTTCAAATGAAATGTAATTAATCAAGGGGTAGTTTTGTTTTTAATTTTATGTATTTTCTTAAAGAGGTCGTGATCTAAGCAATGTGTGAGCTAAACTAGTCAAATTTAAGCATGATTTGAATTTAAAATGCACAAGTTTTTCTTGTATGTCACTCAATAAATACATAAGAATCTAAGAATGTTAAATGTCAAAACTAAAAATCGACCTTAGCTTAGATCACGACTTGATTACAGCATCTCTAATATTAATGTGAATGTTAAATAATTTAGATCACCTAAGATTTACGTAGAGGTAGCAAATGAGCAGATATTGATAAGTTCAAATGGATAACGGGCTCAAATGGATAAGTAAGTAAGTGTCCATTTAATAATATAAATTAAATATACATTTGTATTAGAGATATCTATTTTGATTGAATGTAAATGAAAAGAGAAAAAAATGACACATATGATTAAGAATATAAATTACTCACGATCATATATGATCAAATCTACAGTTGCATTGGTAATACTCTTAGTCAAAAGCTCATTTAAGATAATCACTATAGTCTATAGATGACTGAATTGATTCCATAGTTTGAATCATGCGGTCATTATATATGTTCAAATGCAATGATAAAAATAAAAATACTAATATTTTTGTCATCATCACTACTCATATATTTATATTTATCATCATATTTTTATTTTTATTTTATAATAATAGCAATATTAAGAATAAAAAGTATGATGCATGATCAAACTAAGTAATGTTGTTCATAGAAAATAATATTGATTATGAAATTAGTAATAGTAATAGAATATTAATAACAACTAGTTTTACACATGTGTGTTAAACGCACGCCATATATCTTTTTCTATCAAATTATACATAAACAACATGAAGTGAAAAAATAAAATTAACCATAAAGATTGTGAGTTCGATATGTATATAAACTGAACAAATTATTATAACGCAACAATTAAGAAAAAGTAAAATTATTAATAGAGAAAACAATAAATAAATAAAATCTTTTATAAAATTTAGAATATTTTTTAAATACAACATTTGTCATTAAATATGTGCGATTACTACTACTATCACTATGATTAAATATGTACAATTACTACTACTATCACTATCACATAACAAAACTCATATAATCTATATTAATCAATGTATAATAAATTAAAATGACGATAAACCAAAGAAAAACAACTCAAATTACATATTTCCTACGGTCATCCCTCCCCTGAAATGACCTAAATGTCCCCAACTCAAAAACTCTTTCATTAATAGTGTCACCCAAATGATGTGACACTGATAATATATGTACTTAATTATTACAACTATATCTATAAATATTCAAGCTCAATTCAATAGACAATAAAATAGACATTTAGACTATGATTACTCTCAATTCATTGTACCTCTCACAAAGTATGATATACTCGGCTACTCGCCCATATACATAATCACACCCTTCTACAGTCATCGTACATGTTTCCAGAGCAATTAAACTACGATTTACTTGTCCATAGTCATCTTCCAATGTCAATGAACGAAAATGGAATCCGGTAATGATGATGTTGTCACGTCTCATCAGAACCTTGTTGATCTTTAAAAGTCCACTCATCCAGTATGTCATAACTGATGCTACTACTATTACCAGTGAAATTACGTGGTTATAGACAACAAAAGCGATCACAGAGCATTTATATTCAAGGAGAAAACACATTTATGGCTGAGTAAACAATGTTTGTTGAGTATCAAATTAGACATGACAAACTTTAAGGATCCATAGTTGTTCATCAAATTATATTTCACTATGTACTTGTTCTTTAGCTCCTATGGATAGAATTTGTCTTGACAAAACTCACAAGTAAATTAATATTCAAAGAGGAAGCACATTTATGGCTGAGTAAGCAATGTTTGCTGAGTTTTTAGATTGTTAGTCTTGTTTCCCTTACATATTGGTAAAAAGAGAAAAGACATTCCTTCTTAGATCGATAGTATTTAATTTCTTAACAACTTCTTATTTTTTTAAATTTACTTATCAATACTTGTATATGTGTTCATATGTAAATAGTATCTTTATTTTGTAAGTAGTTGCAATGGTTATCTAACAATCTTGAGATAAACAAATTACATTTGTCATTATATATATCTTCCTATTTTTGGCAAGTGCATTTTGAAGGGATCTTGCTATATTTGGATGTGCTAATCACATTTGCCATTATATATATAAAGAAAATGTAACAAAACAAAGTGTTTCAATTTCCAATGCATTGTTAATTAAATGTTTAGTATAAAAACTAAGAAAAATGTAATAAAACAAAGTGTTTCAACTTCCGATGCATATTTGTGTTTTCATTTATGGAAAACATTTAGGCGAAAAAATCACGCTTGTATATATATATATATATATATATATATATATATATATATATATATATATATAGAAAAAAGTCACATAACTACTTAACATCGTAAAACTAACGAAATTGAATAACAGAACCGGTTGTGTTTTAAGTATAAGCAAAAAGATTGAGATAAATTGAAGTTTGGAGACTAATTATGTAATAGAGCAATAGTAAAGGGGTGGAGGGAGTAGGACTTAATTATTTGGGTGAAATTCGGGCAGGTTCCTTTTAAAAGTTTTCAACCGCTCCAGACTCCAATCGACCATGTTTTTTTTGTAACACCCTGGGTCCGAAAGTCCGCTACATGTAGATCACACACTAGTTGACTGAGCACACCGCACCTTGGGTCATCAGGTTCATTACAAGTCGACCCAAAAGTCATTGATAATGTTGGTGCCCAGTAGTAGAATGTGGTCATACCCCTTATAAATTGCACACAATTCCCACATCTACCCGATGTGAGATGGGTGTATTAAAATCCCCTCTACTTAAATCCTTGACGTCCTCGCCAAAGACGAATTATACCTCGGGCGATGTAGGATTAAAGAGGTGGCTCGTACGGGGATCAAGAGGTGGCTCTCATTCCCGCGGTATAGCTCGCACAACACTTTGTTCTCACATTTCCGATCGGAACCCGATGTGATACCATTTGTAACGCCCCGAACCTGAAAGTCCGGTCCATTACGTGTAACACACACACTGGCCCGCTGAGCACGCAACACCTTGGATCATCAGACCCACAAGTAGACTCAAAAGTCTATGTATGATGTTGGTGTCAAGTAGTAGAATGTGATCACCTTATAAATTACACACAATTCTCACACCTACCAGATATAGGATGTGGATATTACATTTTTAACTGAAAAGATATAATTTTGGGGGAAAAAACTACAATACCCTTAATGAATTAAACACGTGCGTACAAAGTTCATTCATCAATTTTGCATCGCGATGCACAAATCAAATCTAATTTGTGCATCGTGAATCCAATTTGTGCATCCAGATTTTTTTTGTATCATCAATTTTGCACCGTGATGCACAAAATCAAATCCAATTTGTGCATTGTGATTAAAATTGATGGATGAATAAATTGATGCATTGCGATGCACAAATTGATCCTTAACTTCCTTTGATTCATTAATGGCATAGTTGCCTTTTCGTCCTAAAAATGTGTGTTTTTCCGATTAATAAAAATATAAGAGACGTAATTAGATAAAAACTTATGAATGGGACCGGCCCATGATTTCTCCTCACTATTTTGTCTAATGGTGGGCTAGATTGGTCCAAACTAACAACTAGATATGACACAAAAGCAGTTACGTAGAAAAAGCCTAATGTTAATACGACGCCGTTCATAAACTAAAAATGGGTAAATTCAGGCCCATCTCAAAATTTGTAACCGTTATAGTTTATCATGATTTTTTTAATCGAAAATGCACTTTTGGGGGGAGAGAATGTTGCGATGTCCTTAATGAACCGAAAGTGCGCTACGGATCACTCACGTAGCACATCGCGTTGGATCTTTTACTCTGCGATGCATCAATTTAAATGGCATAATCAATTTTGCAATGAGCTGCATCAATTTTTGTATCGTGTTACATCAATTTAAATAACGTGATCCAATTTTGCATCGTACTGCATCAATTTTTTGTTCTTCGATCCATCAATTTAAATTACGTAATCCAATTTATGCATCGCAATGCATCCAATTAATGCATCGCGCTACAAAATTATAATGAACCAGATGTCATCCACCTTCTTCTTTGTCCTCCATCTACTCTGCCGTAGTCATCTTATTGAAAAATCATTCAAATAATCCAAATCCATTTTAATATCGAACTTTGAGAATAAAAAAATCGTTTACCTTTTGGAAGTGTGGCCCTGAACCCCATCCCGACCCTTGTTACCGGGACAAATCAATTCATGTTTCGTTGCTACAACAAATACTGGGCAAAACTATGGAAGGTTATTTTAAAAATAATTTTTTGAAAATAAACTTTGGGAATTAAAAAAGAAATAGATAGAGCGATTAAATATTTGAAAAAATATGGGTAAAGTAATTTCACAATTGAAAAAAAAGATTAGTCTCGAAGGAACTAATCTTTCCACTTTCGAAAGAAGTCGCAACTTCAGCATCAAAACCCTCATATAACTCCAACGACCAGAATCACATCAACTTTCTCCCTCTACAATTCTCTTTCTCTCTCTAAAATTCTGTATTTATAGTTACATACATATACATATATATTCGCAGAGTGAATTGGTTGCCTCAATTGGGAGTAGGGGAAGCTTCTAGATGAATACGTCGCAGTTCATGGATAAGCAGATCATGGATCTATCGAATTCGCAGAGCAACAGCGATTTCCTCGACCTCATTAACCGTCCTCAGGAAGACCATGCCGGCGGCGGTGGCGGCGCTGGAGGTTCTACGAAGGAAGAGATCTTGCCTAATTACGACTTTCAGCCAATCCGTCCACAGGCAACATCGCCTCCGCAGCAGGCATCCAATTTTGATTCGAGCACCGTTGGCGGCGGAACTATGGTCTGGAACCCGGCTGATTCCAAAACCAATTCCGGATATTAGAGTAAGAGCTCTCTGTCTCTCTTCAAAACCAAGTATTATGGTATAATTGTGCTTTTTACCATCTGCAATTGACTTTTCTTCGCGGATCCCTGTTTTATACTGGTGTTAATTTATGATTATGGTTAGTATTAGTCCTGTTTGGTCAGTTGTGATATTAGTACTATAAAATATAAAGGTTCACGTTTTATGTCTGCAGTAGTTGGGACATTCTTGATGGATGGCTTTAGTTTGTTTACATTACTGCTAAATTTTGGTTTATTATGTAGTTAAAGTACTTTTGTGTATTCTTGTTGAATGGAGTTGGTAGGATTTTGCTCAAAGAAGATTCTTTTGTATTTACACAGGATTTGATTTTTGGTACATGGTAATTTGATTAGCAGCTGAAAAATCTATTGTTTTTCATTTCTTTTCAAATTTTGATGGGAGTTTTCTTTGAGAGAAACTGTGTGGTGAGGGATTATGAAAGTATGGGTTGGACATTCGGCTGGAATATTGTAGATATCTAGAATATGAAGCTGGTTGTTACTTCCATTTCATATCAAGTGGGAGTTCTCTGTTTTGAATCATCAAACATGTTTATAATTGAACGAAATCATTGGATGTTGATCTAGTTTTAAGTTGTATTAGATTGGGAAGTATAGAATGAAATGGTATTCATTGGAAAGGAAACTAAAGTTCTGCTGGGAACTGAGGTACAACAATATCAATCTGTAGTACTTTACTCGCACACCCTTCTAGGCCTCCAACTCTCCAACTCAATAGGGAGTTTCTTTCTTCCTCACCTGTTGCAGATAGGAAAGCAAATTCATAGGGGCTAATTACCTAGGAAAACAAATGATGTTGGGGGTAATTATAAAATTGGAGTCATGAATGGCCATTGTGAAATGTTTCCATTTGTCTTACTTGCCTACTAGTTCTTAGAAGACACAGTAGCAGTGTAGAGCTATGATGGGTGATATAACTTTTATAGGGATGATACCCAAGATTTGTTTAATTTAGTTAATTTATTCATTGTTATTATTGTTTTATGGGGTTAAGGTGGAGGATGGCTATATAGCTTCTTAGGTTTTGACAAGTCGATATAGCAAAGGGCCAATATCATGTGACTTTGCAATCAAAATTGATGCAGAACATCAAAATTAAGCTTCTGAATGCTTATCATGGTCAGGTTTGTTGCTTTGGGGTTTATGAAAGAGGTAGAAGAGGGAGTGGGGACTATGTAGTTATGTGACTTTGACAAATTTATACAAGGAAGGACCATTCTCGTGTTGCTTTGATCAAACTGCTGGCAATAAAAAAGTCATCTTGCAAATGCTTGTCATGACCAGGTTTGTTGCTTAGGGATTTATGAAAGAGGTAAAAGAGGGAGTGGGGACTATAGCTTCATAGACCTTTTTTTTTATATAAATAAAGTTTGTATTAATTACGAGTTTACGACACCAAAAAGGGAGGCGAAACCCTGTACACGGGAAGTATACTAAACAAAATTACAATTGGATTGCACTATCCTCCATATCCACAAAAACGTTCCATTCTTCTTAAGCTTATCTGACCAGCCACATTATCGAAAGCTCTTTGGTTCCTCTACTTCCAAATGCTCCACCAGATTGCCAACGGGGTTGTATCCCAGGCCACATTCGTCCTTCTCCTCTTATACAGCGGCCAACCATGGAGGAGCTCAACTACTGTTCTTGGCATAACCCAAAAAATGCCTTCTAAGAGGAAGAAATGACTCCATGCCTCTCTTGCTACAGAGCAATGCAGCAAAAGGTGATTAGTCGTCTCCTCATCTTCTTTACATATGTAGCACCGGTTGACGTAAACCCTATTTCTAGCTCTCAGATTATCCCCCGTAAGGATGGTCTCCTTTGCAGCCTCCCATGCAAAAAAGCCACTCTGTTGGGAGCTTTCGATTTCCAAATGACTTTCCAAGGGAAGGAAATTCTGTCCAGATCACATAAAGATGAATAAAAGGACTTAACAGTGAACTTCCTGCTCTTCGATCTCACCCAAACCACCCTATATTGTTAGGCCCTTGTCTCTTTATGGCATAGAGCTTCTCAAGTAATCTTGCCACATCACCTACCTCCCAGTCTTGTAAATTTCTTCTAAACATAGGGACCCATATATCTCTACCATCAAGATTCTCGAACATCTCGCTCACCATAGCCTCTCGGTTAATCGCAAGATTATAAAGCCTAGGAAACTCCTGTCGGAGGGAAGTATCCCTGCACCATTTATCCTTCCAAAACCTAACATTATCCTCATTCCCTACTTAGAAGAGAATGCCACGATGGAAGTCCTCCCAACCTTTAGAGATCCCTATCCACACGTTGGATCCATAAGAGCATCTAATGACCCAAGGGAACCACAGCTGACTTCCTTGCCCAAATTTACCGGTCACTATCAACCTCCACAAAGCCTCTCTTTCTGCAATGTATCTCCACATCCATTTACCCATCTGGGCACTATTGAACTTCCTTAAAACTTTAATGCCCAAAACTCTGAATACTTGAACAAACGGAGGTCCAGTGAACAAGGTGATATTTTCTCTCCTCGTTGCCTCCCTCCCATAAGAAGTCCCTCTCCAATTTTTCCATTCTCTTGGCCACTGAAGCATGAATCACAAAAAGAGACATGAAGTAGGTAGGAGGTTTGAAAGAGTGCTTTTAATCCTGCCTCCCTTTGACAAATAGAGTCTCTTCCACCCTGCGAACCTTTCTTCGAAGAGCTCAATGACTGAACTCCACATGTCTGCATTCTTAAAAGCAAATTTGAACAAGCAGGCATACTATCCGGAGGGCTGATCTGTTGTACATTAAAAGCAAATAATATCCCAGATGCCATGCTCCCTTCGTATGGTTCTTTTGCTTGCATGCACAAGACGCAAACATCTAGGAAGTAATGTTTGCAAGGCTCTTTTCCTCTCCTGCAAGTATTGATGTTTCCCCAGAATTAGAAAGAATATACGAAAAGGGTTCAACCAGTTGCTTAAATTCAAAAGGGAGAAGAAGACTGAAATGGGAAGCATTGAACCCCAAGGGGTGGGAGAGATGGCAAGGGAACTCAAGGAAAAGACCTTGAAGTCCTTGGTTCCAATTCCCATAAATCAAATATGTGGGTTCTAGTAGGAAGCCTTGCTTCGCAGATAAATATATTTCACCATTGACCTTTAATAAATTGAGAGTGGCGTGCCATTATCAAATTTATTTTAGATACTTTAGCTCTTGAATGGTTCGACATGTCGATGGCTACTATCTTTCTCTAATAAAACCTGTGAAAAATCGAAACTTGTGTCTTCAACATTTTTTTTTTTACAATTTTTTATCTACCATTATACTAACTCCCTTTCTGTACCTGTCTTTTTCTGGTATAGTAAATCCCTTTGTATTTTAATTTCTTGCTTTCTGCCCATTTATACTGAACTTCTAGTTCTTTCTAATCATTGTATCCACCAACTCCATTCCTTTTCTTGTTATATATTGTATGCAATTGCAAATCTTTTGTTAGCAAGCAGGGACAAAGTTAGGCGTTTGTTTCCACAGGGGGCAAAAATATATTGTATTTATACATATTCGTATATAAATATATTGGAAGTCAATGGTTTTGATCGTGTATTTTTACTTTCATACATGTTCTTCATTGCACGAAGATTTCTTCTTCTTCTTCTTCTTCTTTTTTTTTTTTTTTAATATTCTGCTTTGGGGAAGAAAGAAAAAAAAATTTAAAAACATAATGAAAAGTTGGACTCTAATTTAGAAACGTGACAGATTAAAAGGGTGAGCATGATTCATTTTATAGGATTGAGACAACAGTTCAAAATGGGGGAAAAGAAAGTGAACCCATAAAAATATTGTTTGTACTAATGAGTATACTTCACTAGCTTGTAAAATATACAACCTTCATTCCAAAAGAAAGTTACATTTGACTAGTGAAACTGTTTTGTATTGTACTTTTGTGTTTTTATATTAATGTTAAATTGCAATCCAGTTAATTTTTTAAAACTTTTCATTGCACTAAGATTTCTTTTTTAGGTGAGCAATATTCTGCTTTGGGGAAGAAAGAAAAAAAAAATTGAAAAGCATAATGAAAAGTTGGACTCTAATTTAGAAACGTGACAGATTAAAAGGGTGAGCATGATTCATTTTATAGGATTGAGACAACAGTTCAAAATGGGGGAAAAGAAAGTGAACCCATAAAAATATTGTTTGTACAAATGAGTATACTTCACTAGCTTGTAAAATATACAACCTTCATTCCAAAGAAAGTTACATTTGACTAGTGAAACTGTTTTGTATTGTACTTTTGTGTTTTTATATTAATGTTAAATTGCAATTCAGTTAATTTTTAAAATTTTTTGTATTACTTGTTAGATAAACATCATATCTTTGAATATATATATATATATATATATATATATTTGAAAATTATAGAATTTTAAAGCTTGAGTTCAGAAATGTACTGTTTATAAACAAACCAAAATAGAAAATGTGATTTTGTTGAGACGAAAGGAATACTAAAGGAACAAATTGCTAAAAACTGATAGTGCAACTATTACTACAGTTGCTAAATAACTTCCCAAAAGATGTATTCAAAATCTCTGTGCACATCTCCTTTGTTGTCCAATCATTTGTTGACTTATACTTCATATACTTACACAGGGGCCACTATCTTGATTCCCCCTTAAGTCATAGCCATAAAGTACTACACTACTACATGCTCACAAACTAGTCAAAGGGGCCGGGGAGGCATGGCCTTATGCTGCCTCCATCCTGTTTGCAAGCCACCCTTGCTCATTTTTCACCTGCACCACAGCAGTGGCGTTGCCCCTCAAGCCAAATTCCCAGAATCTTGAAGCATGTTTGTCAAAAGACCTTACTTAATCTTGACCAATAATACCCCAAGGGATGGGAGAAATGGCAAGGGCACTCACTTTGGTTCCAATACTTATCGAGGGGCCAAACTTATCTATCAAAAAAATATCTTCACCAAAATAAAATGGTCAACTAATTCTATGAATCCGTTTACACTCCCATGCACAAGTATATGCCTTTATATAATTGCTTGTTGTTGACGCTACCCCAAATTTATTGGAATTATTCAAGCCAAAAAAATGAAGGTTTAGAAAGTTCAGAATAAGGTTCTCGTTGGGGGAATTTTTATTTGATTATTTATTTATTGTGTTATATTTTCTTATGAAAGGGAGAGTTGGGTGTGGCGCAGGGTAGACATTTACTATACTGGTTCTTATGGAGATAAGGGTGTGTGTCATTTACATCATGTTCCTGGTGCTTCTCTATACATTTTGTTTTGTTTAGCCATTTACATTGTTCATTATTTGACCATGAGCTCCATAACTTATTCCGACAACCACATATGATGAAAGGGTTCCTTAAATGTATTTCAGACTTTATTAGAGAATTTATCTTCAAAACACATTTGATATGCAAGTGAATGTTGGAATGCGCAGAAAACATATTTCGAACTTTAGATGAAAAACCTTTTTTCTGTTTTTGTGGAAACTTTATACATCAACTTTTTGGAGCCCTCAAATACTTTGAGTTGGTTTTATGGAACCTTTTCTTTTAACTGATGTTTCGTGTATTATGTTTGTTTTTTTCCCTTTATTTTCTATAGCATTTAAACAGTGTGCTTGCCTGTAATGCAGATTTATGGTTCTCTCGACTCTGTAGAACCTGTGAGAGTCATTTCAGAGAAGGATCGTAATGGCTATGATGCAGCATTGTTGTCTGAGATTGATCGGACAATGAAGAAGCATTCAGATAATCTGCTGCATACATTGGAAGGTGTTAGTGCACGATTGTCGCAGCTGGAAACCAGGAGTCGCCACCTTGAAATTTCAGTTGATGAATTGAAGGTGTCTGTTGGAACCAATTATGGAAGTACGGATGGGAAAATGAGACAGATAGAGAATATTCTTCGGGAGGTACCTTCTCTTTCCATTCTCAACTTATTCCACTTGGTGTTTAGCTCATGCAGGCATTAGGCTTGGTGGATTTCTGCTGCTCAAGAAGAGTGAAAGCTCTTGGGCCTAAGTTCTATATAATGCCCCAAGCTTTCAGTCTTCAGTTAAGGGCCAAAAAATATCAGCTGTAGCGATGTTGGAGAAAAATCATTACAGAGCCCATATTAGGACAAATACCCACTTCTTTAAACTGAACACTAGAGAAAGAAGCGGCAGGGAAAAAAAATACTTTTCATGTAGGTGGGAGGATTGCAGTCTGTTAACTTCCTTCAATTATACAGGATTATTATATAGAAACCATACTTCCAACTATTGACAATGCCCTTATTCTTCTTCAACAAATGCTTTGAGGAACAATCTAGCTGCGTAATTCTTTGAGCCAGAGCGCTTCCCAAATTCTTCGTGTTGTTACTAAGCTGTTAGCCTTCTTGCGCTTTTTACAAGCGCACCTAGTTCATTCTCCTCTAGCTCATGTGAGATGGGTTAATTTTGTCCTTATTTGGGTGAGTAAAACAATATTTTTGTGTTGTTGCAATTTAATATGTAGGACCTATAAGAATCTTTTATAAAGTTTGTGCCAAACTTTTACTACCCACTGAACCTTTGGGATTCATATATTTGAATAATCTTCTACTCTTCTCCTTGACAGAGCCATGGGTTTGAGTTATATCTGTATTCAATGCTACTAACTGCATTACTTTAGCATGTTCATCACCGGAGCAACATCCTCAATATGAGCATCTTGGTCATTTTTGCTAGCTTAGAACTTATAGCTAATTTTTGAAATAGGTTTCAGAAATTTGTCCGCTTTTGCCTTGAAGAATCATCTGTTATGAACTGGTGGTCCTTTTTACCAGCATGCCATTCCTGGCTGTTTGTATTCCTTCCTAAACTATTTCCCACAAGCCAATTATTTTTCTGTATGATAGTACTTTCTTATGTGGTCCTTTCCTTTTTCTCCTCATAATCTCCTTCAGTCCTTTCCTTTTCTCCTCATAATCTCCTTGAAACATTTCGACTTTGTTTTCATTGAAAATATTGATGCTTTGTTTTCATTTTGAAAATTAGCCACAGTTTATTCTCTGGAACATATTTCTGGAATTCAACTTTGGAACGCCTTGGTGATCTATTTAAAAAAAAAATAGATTGAACAAGGATCCGATCTGCCTAGTCTCTGATATTTTAAACTTGGCAAAAACTTGGGAAAGACTGTTTAATGGGTATTTTCTGAAAGACGGATCTCCCTGACCCGACCCACAATGTGTTGGTAGGCTGAGCTATGAGAGAGTGGGGCTCCATTTTACGAATTGAGATTGGTAAGTCACGGTCTCACGGGAGACTTACTCTTCAAACTATGTGAGAATACTTCAAGAGACTTAGCAGTGGTTGTTGGCTACATGGACGAGATTTTGCATTGTATTTTGTGAGTTTTTTTGCTTTTCTTTCTGGGGCGAGTGAGTGGGTGGGTTGTGATCGTTTCTGAAATAATGAATTTGTCTATCAAAATGTTGTGATACGCTTATACTATTATATCAGACTCCCTATTTCTTCTTTTTAAGTTCATAATATTGTTTTGTTTAATCATCTACTGGATGCAGGTACAAGCTGGTGTACAGGTTATCAGGGATAAGCAAGAAATATTGGAGGCTCAGATGCAGCTCTCAGCGCTGCAAGTCTCGAAGGTGGGGCAACAATCAGAATCCCTAACTACTGGGCACATGGATTCCATGCAGCAAGTAGCATCTGCTCCTATGCAATCACAGCACCAGCTCCCTCCAGTTGCTCTTGCACAAGCACCACCTACTCTCCCACCACCAAACGGTCCCCCGCCTCCTCCACTACAGAACCATCCTCATTCAATCCAAGTTTCTAACCAATTTCCTCCAACCCAGATTCCCCCTGTTCCTCAGCGTGACCCTTACTTTCCACCACCTGGTCAAACTCCAGAAGCCCCAAATCAGCAATATCAACTACCTCCACCTCAGCAGCTCCAGCCCCGCCCACCAGCACAACCACAGCCGCAACTACCGCCACAGTACCAGCCACCCCCTCATCCGCAATATTCTCAGCCTCCTCCACCTCAGCAACACCCCTCTCAGCCTCAGCTGCAAGTAGGTCACCATTCTGAAGAACTACCTTATATGCCTCCTCAGTCTTATCCACCAAGCATTCACCAACCCAGTGGTGCTCCTCCCTCGCAACAGTTTTATGGTGCTCCGCCAAATCCAATGATGTACGAACCACCGCCATCTAGTAGACCCAGTTCGGGATTCTCTGCTCCATACGGTCCATCATCTGGGCACAGTGAACCCTTTCCATATGGTGGACCACAATCTCAGTACGGTGTGGCATCCCCTAGAAAATCACAGCAGATTTCTTCCCACGTGGGCCCGTCGAGTGGTGGAAGTGGATACCCACAGCTCCCTACAGCTAGGATACTACCGCAAGCTCTACCTACAGCTTCAGGGGTTGGTGGTGGATCTGGTTCTGGTGGTAGTGGAAACAGGGTTCCAATTGATGATGTGGTTGACAAAGTGACCAGTATGGGATTCTCAAAAGAACAGGTGCGGGCGACTGTCCGGAAGTTGACTGAGAATGGACAGTCAGTTGATCTGAATGTGGTTTTGGACAAGTTGATGAATGATGGAGTGGAAGGTGGCCCTCCAAGACCTTGGTTTGGTCGTTAACATGTCTTCTGTTTCATGAATATGTACAGGAAATTGGATTGTTCTTTTTTTCTTTTTTTTTTTATCGAGTTAAAACATTTGGTTGGGTGTTGGGGGGTTCACCTCGCTCTCCCTTTACATATGATCATTGGCAAAACTTCTAATAGTGTGGTTCGTGTCCCTTACCCCCCCCCCCTTTCTTCTCTCTCTCTCTCTCTCTCTCGTGTTCTTTTATATCGTTTATGGTTGGCTGTATAGACAATTAGTGGACGTATATTTGCAGATGGTTCGACGCATTTACAGTATATTTTTAACATATATTGCATCAAAAAAATTTCTATTACCACAATTTCATAAAGAGTAGGTCTTTGTAAGACCGTCCGTCTGGCGGAGCATTGCATTTTCTCTCACATCTTAATCTATAAACACACAATGAATCGGGTAAAAATAATATGTCTAATAAAAAATATCCGTAAGATCATCTTATTTAAGTTTGTATTTTTCATAAAAGTTTGCAATGTTAAATTCTTATAATATAGTTTTACAATAATTTAGATTTTAAGAGTAGATAATTATTTTGTAGTGATTTCAAAAGGAATTTTTTTAGAGATAATTTTGGAATTCCATAATAATAATAATGTTGATGTAATTATCATAATTAGAATTGTTATTATTAATCGATGCAATCGTTGTCATTATTACTACCATCAATGAAAAGAAAATAAGTTTACCTTTTTTTTTGGAACAATTATGCCACTAGCGTTGTTGAAGTTTGAGGTGATCTCATCTCATGTGAGATGTCCTTATCCGTAAGACAAATCTATTTAGGTTAAATGGGATAAAATTTAAAAATATTAAAGCAACTCTTTAGTTTTTTAAAAATTACAGCACCACCCCTCATATTTATATATGCAAAGTGTCACTTTTTACTATTAACAGTATCACTTTTGTAGTATAAAATGTCACTTTTGGCTTTAGAAGTATGGCTTAAATCACAAATTGGTCATCCTACTTTCCAGCTTTTTGCAATATGATCACTCTAATTTTTTTTTAAATTTCATCATTGTACTTCACCACATATACAAATTGGTCACTTTGCCTCCTTTTCGTTTGTTATCTTGGATGGAAATGATCAAAAAGACATCAATGTCCTTTATTTTGTTTGCTGCACATATTAAAACCAAGTAAGTCAAGTTAGTCGGGTAATTCTTCCTCATTTCACAAGTATAGACGAAAAGTAAAGAAAAGGAACGAAGGAACAAAGGAACGAAGGGATTGATTAAAGTTGATCATTCGGAAGAGAACGAAGGTTTGTCAATCGATTGCAAGATATTACTGGGTTTGAAGCTCAAAGGATCGAAGGTAAGCATAAACAAATCCTTGACTTTTATACAAATTTTAATAGTATGTCAACAAGTTAGGGTTTCTTGCAAAAATCCATAATTTATGGTACAGAATATGGTTTGTATTGTGTAACATAATGAAATTGGTTAGTAGTCTTCTATTTAGATGCAATGTGCAGAAATTAGGGTTTTTCTTCATGTTTTGTAAAATTTGTTAGGTTTATGTTATGTAAAACTAGGGCTTTTGTTTGTCATTGGAAATATTTTGGTTTTGTTACTTGAACGTGTATGCATGCATGAATTTATCTTATATATGTGCTTTTTAAAATAAATTTTGTAAATGACATGGTCCAAAAAAAAATGTTTTGTCCCCCACTAGTGTATTAATATTCTAGTTGGCCATTGGCCCCCTTCCCAAGTGTTATGTTTTTAAAATGTAGGTTGTCCCCCTTTCCCCACCACTTTTTTGTTTAATATGGAAGTAGTATATGGCTAGCTGCAGTATGTTTTGTCTCATTATGATGGTTCCCTTACCTTTTTTTTTTTTTTTGGTTAAACTTGCAGAAAATATGAAAGTTGCTGTGAAATATCATTATGGGGGTGAATTTCTCCATGAAAAGCCAATTAAATATGATGGGAAGTTGCATTACTGGGAGGAATTAGATATAGAAGATTTGTGTTTTTCTGGGTTAAAAAGCAGAGTAGTAAATGAGTTAGAGTACCCTCACGTGAGTTTCATGTGTTATTGTGTACCAATTATGAATTCAGAAGACACAGGTCTTAGGGCATTGTATACCCATAGAGATTGGGATAAATTGATGAAGGTAGGTGAAGAGTTAGGACAAATAGAGATCTTTGTCTTACATGAGGTTGAGGAACGAGAACTTGACATCATTAGTGATGCTAACTATATAGGTTCTTCATGTAATAGGGATGACGATTCATCAGAATGTAGTTTGGAAGATGAGGACCTACATGACCTCAATGATGATGAGCTACTTACTGTTAGGAGGAACTTGATTGCCTTTAAGGGCAAAGGTATTGTGAAGTCCAAGGCTGTTGGAATTAAAAGAAAAGGTTTTTCATATAATTTTGAGGAGACTAAAATAGGAGGTGAGACCAATGATGAATTAGTTAATGTTGATCAGGATGCTCATGAGATGTTGTTTGATGAGATGGATGCATACTCTCCTCCTGATTCTGATAGTGGCAGTGAAGACGATGATAATGGGCTGAGAGTTAAGAGAAAAAAATTCCCTAGGTATAACCCTAAATGTAACATGAAGAATAGGGAGTTCAGCTTGCATGAAACTTTCACTAATGTGCAAGAGTTTAAGGATACAATTAGGGATTATGGTTGTTTGAATGGGTATGACATAAAGTTTCTGGTAAATGATAGGAAAAGGGTCCATGTTCAATGTGTGAATTCAAATGTTTGTACTTGGGAAATATAGGCAAGCACTATTCGTGATGAAACAACATTTCAGATCAAAACTATGTGTACAGTCCATCAGTGTGGAAAGAATTTCAAGAGTAGATGTTGTTCAGTTGGTTGGCTAGCAAAAATGTATCAACAACAAATTTTGAGTAACCCTAAATGGAAGTTAAAATATTTTAAGAAAGATGTGCTAGACAATCATCAGTTAACTGTTAGTTTATGTATTTGCTTAAGAGCTAGGGATAGAGTTCTTGGTGAAGAGATGAGATCACTTGATGGCCACTATGATAAACTTTGGAATTACAGAAAAGAGTTAAAAAAAAAAAGAAAGAAATGAGGGTAGTACTGTGGAAATAGAAAAATGGGTTCATCCAACCACTGATAAAGAATATTTTTCAAAGATTTGCATATGCTTTGGTGCATTGAAGAAGGGGTTCTTAAATGGATGTAGGCCTGTTCTGGGGCTTGATGGATGTTTCTTGAAAGGGATTTGTAAAGGGGAATTACTAGTTGCAATAGGAAGGGATGGCAACAATAAGATGTTTCTTGTGGCATAGGCTGTGGTGCAGGCTGAGAACAAAAACTCTTGGAAGTGGTTCATTCAGATGTTAAACGATGATTTGGATTTAGGAAGTGGTGATGGATGGGTTGTGATAACTAATCAACAGAAGGGCCTTATGGAGGCAGTACATGAGCTTTTGCCTTTTGTTGAGCACATAAATTGTGCAAGTCACATTTATAGCAACTGGAAGAAGGATTTCAAGGGTGGTGAATTAAGAAAGGCTTTTTGGGCTGTGGTGTATGCAAGTAATGAGAATCAAATGCAAAACGAATTGGAGAAAATGAAAGAGCTTGACGAGGCAGCATATTATGGGTTCATGAAGAGAGACTTAGGGCAATTCTGCAGGGCTTTCTTCAAGACTGAAATGAAGGTTGACAATGTAGATAATAACATGGCAGAGGCTTTCAATGGCACAATTGTGAAGTTTAGATAAGCCAATCATTTACATGTTAGAAGAGATAAGGTTGTACATGATGGCTAGGTTGGAGAAAATGAGAGATTGGATGATGAAGCATTATGATGATTAATGTCCTACTATCAAGAAAATCTTGGAGAAAAACAAAGAGGAAGATAAGTTTTGGACTTCAATTTACAATGGGGATGTGGAGTTTGAGGTGGGATATAGAAAAGAAGGTTATGTGGTTAACATGGACAAGTGGACTTGCAGTTGTAAAAAATGGCAACTAAGTGGTATTCCTTGTACCCATGCTATAGCTGCCATCTTACAAAAAGGTGATAGACCAGAAAAATATTTAGATGACTGCTACCTTAAGACAAGCTTTTTGAAAGCTTATGCATACTCCCTGAAGCCAATCAGTGGTGAAGATCAATGGCCAAAGTCCAGCAAAAAGCCTTTGTTAATTGCTCCAAATAGGAAAATGCCTGGTAGACCTAGAAGATGCAGAATTAAATTTGCACATGAAGAAAAAAGGGTAAACCCACTCAGCCAAATGCAGATCATCCACAGAAACAGGGCTTGTCAAGGAAAGGGAGGGTAATGAGATGTAAATTCTGTTTTGGGATTGGGCACAATTAGAGAACATGCCCCAAAAAGAAGTTGGCAACTGCTTCTGGGACTTTGAGGTAAATTCTGTTTTATATTAGTTTGTTTGTTAGGTATTCTTTAGATTCAAACTGAATCTAATGTATTTGAAATTGTGGTTACTGGGAGGGGAATGCACATACTGCAGTTCAATCAACTATGGTACATTTCATGCATCTTATAACTTCCCTTCCCTAGTTTGTTGCTATTATCTTAACATCTTCAAGACTGAAATTGTGGTTACGGGGAGGGGAACAAGCTACACCTACTGCAACTAATACAAATGCACATACTACAACTCAATCCACTTTGGTACATTTCATTCTTCTTATAACTTCTCTTCCCTAGTTTGTTGGTATTATCTTAACATTTTTTTTTTAAATTGTGGTTATAGGGAGGGGAACAAGCTACACCTACTGCAACTAATGCAAGTGCACATTTCAATCCACCAATTGCAACTCAATCAACTCAGGTATATTAAATGCATAATTTGTATTTTTCCAGTTTATTGCCATTGTCTCACTATATGCCATTATAACTCAGATGGATGTGGAATTCAATGTCTTTGCTCCAACTCAATCCAGCCAGAAAAGCTTTAGAAGTTTACCAAATGGTTCACCAATGAAAAGAGATGGCAAATTTGTTAGAATTAGGAGTGAAACTGAAGTTGTGAGTCAATAAGTTACAACCTGCAGAAGTTGTGAGTCAATAAGTTACAACTGCAGGAATGAGTGAACAACAGAACAATGAAGTTGTGAGTCAAAAAGTGCCAACTGTAGCTGTAATCAAGAGAGTAAAAGTAAAGAAGGGGGACAAATCAGAAGGTCAGAAAGGAGTAAGCTTGCCATATGGAAGAAGAAGAGCAAGGAGTTAAATGGAATCACAATAGAGATTGATTAGACATGTTGCTTAGCTAGTAATGTCTAGTTTTTTGCTACTTGGCAATGATGAGAACTAACATAGGGGGTTAGTTTTGATACATTTGTGCAGTTTTTGCTTATGAGATGGTGTATGATAGCATGTAAAACAAGGGGTTAGTTTTGGTACATTTGTCCAGTTTTTGCTAATGGTTGGTATACATGTAAAACATGGGGGTTTTTTTTGGTACATTTCTGCAGTTAATTGGCCTGTAAAACAAGTTGAAGTTTTTGGTATATGATGACATGTAAAACAATGAAGTAAATTTGATACATGTTTGACATGTAATGTCACTTTATTTATTGGTTGATTGTGTAATCATGTTTGACATTTTTATTGGTAGATTGTCACTTTATTTATTGGTGTATGATGGCGTGAAGTTTTTGGTGTATGATGGCATGTAATGTCACTTTATTTATTGGTAGATTGTGTAATCATGTTTGACATTTTTTATACACTAAGAGCCCACTAAGAATGACAACAAATAGACAACTCATATCATTGCCCCAACATACACTACCACAACAAATAGACAAATCAAGCCAAGTATTTTCATTTGCTTTTTCAGTGAAGACACAAGAAATGTAAATAACCTTACATAACTTCCATTAACATAATTATTGATACTACATACCAAGAAGTGAAATATTATCCCAACATACACTATCACATAACCAATAGATTATTGTTGGTCCGCAATAAAGCTCTAATAGGCTAGAGGGGGGGTGAATAGCCTATGATACCACATTAAAACTTTTCTTTTAGGTATACATGAAGTATAGATTTCAGTGGTATAGACGGTTGACTTATAAAGCATGTCTGTTGTTAGTTTAGAACAGAACAAAACAGAAGACTTGCTCTCAGCAGAGTTATGAACTCTGTTGGTGAACCGTTAGTAAAACAAAAGCCTGTTTTAGAAAGAGTCTAAGCAGCAGAAATATTAGGCTTAAGTTTTAAGAAGTCTTAATTAGTAGCTGTACACGATTATATGATCAGAACAACAGCATACTTAATCCTTCTTCCAAAATGCAAGTTTTAGAAAGTCATTGAAATGTGGCTGTTCAAAAGATAAAATAGTTTATTAAAACCACATAGAGAGATAAAGATCGGAAGATGAATAATTGAAAGAACATCTAAATTTATTCAAGGATAAATTACAGATTACATCAACCTAGACTCTCTATGAAAATTTATGTTCTCATCTTCATCAATCCCCTAATCTTATACTTAATCGTTTATAGACAAACTCTTAAGTACAAAGGACAATAGGAGACTAGATGAGAAACAATGATGAGAAGACACTAAGGTTATTCGTTCAAACGAATGAGTGCAGATCACTCGACCTCCTAAGATGATTGATTATTACACAATCTACAACATTTGTATTGAAATACAAATCTGAAGATATGAATGTAATATGTACAGACAGCTCTTCATCTTCCTTGGGAAACATCTGGGTTGATCTTCAAATTGATCAACGACTTGACCTTTAGCTTTAGAAATAGGTTTCTGAAGCTTCAACTAAAGGCTGAGTCCTTCGAAGAAGGATGAAGAACTCAAATCAAGAACTGGGTTCTTGACCAAGACGAGAATCTTGACTGTAGATGATCTCTTATCTCTCTTCACTTCTTCAAGGAGATTCTTCCTAGCAATTCACAGAAGATGAGTTGCTAAGGTCTGGGTAGGGTCACTGCAACTAGGATGTAGAGATCTGAGATGCGTTGGTGAAGACGATCTCGTTGTCGATCTCTTTTCTTCTTCAAAGTTCTTGATGCAGGTTCAGAGACTTTTTATTGTCTCTTTGTTCATCGTCACTATCTTGAGAGTAGAAGAGATATTTCCTTTTATATTCATCGTTGTCAAGATGATCGTTAAGATTTTGAAGATAAAATTTCTATTTGTGAGAGATGTTGAATGTTGAAATCCACTGGATAGAGATGTGTTGTTCAGCTGGACCTTTGATCGATGGATAAAGTCTTTGTCTTTAAGGTCCTAAACTGGTTGCCTGTCAGACCGTCATTGATAGGTTCCTGAAAAGTAAGTTTGACGTCTGATGCACTGTCTGAGTGATCTGTCCAATAAAGTGAATTTTTTTTATAGATCTCAGGAGAGAGAAAAGATCTTGCAGTATCAATGATGTCAGGCTTCACGAGGATTTGAATGGCTCTTGAATCCTGAATACTTTTGTCTTTTGTCTTGATTTGCGGCAGTCTTGACTTCTCTGAAGCACGTGCAGAATAAAGTCTGCTGGTCTGATGTTCAAGGGTGAGTCTATCTTGAGAGAAAGACTGCTACTTGTTAATGTGAACATTCAAACTGTGACAGATCTGCTGGTGGGTCTTCAAGGTGTCTTCGAGATGCACTTGACAAGTTTGCTGGTGAGGAATCCTTTAAGACTTTGTCACAGTAGCACGTCTGCTGGTGGCGAGTCTTCAGGGTGTCCTTTAGTGCATTCAACAAGTCTGCTGGTGATGAGTTTTGTGAAGAGCCTTTTAAGACTTCAACAAGTCTGCTGGTGCTTTGTGCATATGAGGTGCTATTCTGTTCAATCATCTATGAGGAGGTTAGGACTAGACTAGGACGACCTAATCTTAGACCTATGTGTTGTTAAACAAGCTGCCACACTAATCGGCAAGCAGACCTTTTAGCCACTTGTTATGACACACGGTAATGTGAACAAGCAAATCAAAATATTAAGAATATGCAACCAGATAATTTGATTATCAAGAAACATGTTCCAACAATTATGGAATTCAGCCTAAGGCAACATCAATTGGGGAGTCATTTAAACATTTTTATACACTAAGATCCCACTGAAAATTACAACAAATATACATATCATCTTCTCTTTCCAACTATTGGCAACCAACTTTGACTTGAAGATAGCATTCTCTTCCTTCAATCTCCAAACCTCTTATTTTAAATTTGAAATTGTCTTTTTTTTCCTTGCAAGCTTGCTTGATATTGTCTTCATCTCAGCCTCTTTGTTCTTAAAATCATTGAGCAACTCTCTTGCTCTTTGAGTCATTGAAGGGTCATACCATGAAAAAAAAATTACATTTTCTATCATCATCTTGTTAAGAACCAAACAATAAACCAAACAGTTAAGAAACATAGTATATAAACAAAGAAATTACACTTTTTTTCCATAGGAACCAAACAATAAACTCAGCCCTAAATTGAAACAGAGTATATCAACAAAGAAAAAAAAAGTATATTGAAGTTTTCATATGTACCTAAGAAACAGAGTCATTAAAATAAGATTGATTGAATTTCAACTAAAACCCAAATTGCACTATAACTGAAATAAACCAATTAACCAATTAATCATACCAATTTCCTATTTTTCAAACCAAATCAAAACAGACATTCATATAAGCAAATCACGTACCTTCCAGTTTAGGCATCCAAAATACCTCATACCAGGATGTTCTTCGGTCCATGATGTCCACAAACGAGCCCTATTACCGCAATCACAATACCTTTCTTGAATCAAATCATTTGAACATACTTGAACTGGAAATCGAGCTCCTTTACCTTTACTTGAACTTGAATTCGAGCTCCCTTGCCTCATGGCTCTGTCGCTTCGCTGGAGAGATGAACAAATTAGGACAGGAACTCGAAGGTGAGAAGGTATGGAGTTGCTTCGATCTCCCCTGTCCTAATACCTTTCTTCTCTTCAATATGCAATGTTCCCTTCGATCTGCAATGGAGTTATCAGTTATGCTTGTTAAAGGTAAGGCTGAAGTTGAGACACGTGAGTAACACGTGATGTACTTAAAGGGTATTTTCGGGTTTCTCTAAAATTTTAAAGCTTTCCATCCAATTTTTTGGATGGAGTGATTAACGTGTTATACTTGGTGAAATACAATGAGGAAATAGAAAAAAAAAATTGTAGAGTGATCATATTGCAAAAAGCTGGAAAGTAGGATGAACAAATTGTGATTTAAGCCTAGAAGTATCACTTTGCATTCTTAATGAAAAGTATAAATTTTTCCCTAAAAAAATGTTATTTTTTGGGTTTAAATGTGTCACTTTTAGTCTTAAATGTACTACTTTCACTTTGAAAAGTGTCTCATTTTTATATAAATGAAAATCATTACGTGTGCCATTAATGTGTTACTTTATAACATTAAAAGTGTCACTTTTTAGCATTAAAAGTATCACGTTTTAGTATTAAACTAGTATGCGTGTCCGTGCCATAGGCACTGTGTCGATATGAGATCAGTTCAATGAATGGTCGGGATAAATAAAACTCATAACCGACGTGGTAATTCAAATAAAACCCACAATTGAAGGTTTTATATGTAATTATAGAGGGGTAATTCATACATAACTCATAACTGAGGGGTTCATTTGTAACTCACATACTTACGAATCAATCTGAACTGTCAGTTGTGTTTATTACAATTCGATCAAAGCCACCAGTTAGACCATGAGCTCTTTTATAATATAGATGTGTCACTTTTGGCAGTCAACGTTAGTTTTAAAGTGACACTTTTTAGTATTAAGAGTGTGACTTTTTAGTATTAAGAGTGTTACTTTGTATTTTAATGAGAATTATAATAAATTTTCCTTTATAGTGTCATTTTTAACCTTAAAATGTGCCACTTTTGTCTTTTCAATATGTCATGTTTGGCTTTAAATGTGTCATTTAGCATTTCGTTATAGTCAGTTAGGGTCCGTCAAGTATCTCAAGGCAATTGATTCTAACGGATGGCTAACGGAGCTGACAAAGGATTAAACTGTAAGGCGTGAGAAACATAAGAATTTCGACGACAAACCTTGAAAGTGCAGGGGTACCAGAGCAAAATAAGGAACTTCACATTAATGTGCAAAACAAATTAATTCCAGGACTTGAGGGAGTTAAACCCATGACCTCCCACCAAACCTTAAATACAACCTCTAAGTCATCTAGACTAACTCTTTTGTGATTTTTAGTAACATTTTATTTATTTATTATGACCCACAAATTCCTAAATGATCTATAAAATTGTCCTACACAAATCTTTGTCTTAAAGTTATATATATGTCAGTATCGCTTTGGGAACTCAAATTTATCATTATAATTGATGAATAGCTGGCCTTGATTGAGAACACAATTTTGACTATACAACACTCATTATGTCCTGGGTTTATTGAAATTGAAAATTGTTTGGGAATATGAATAGTTTTATTGAAAATGTGCACACTCCCTTAGAATATAAAAATGTGCACACTCCCCTGAAATTATAATTTACTTAAAAGCAAAGTTTTTTTTTTTTTTTTTAACCAGGTTGAATCCTGAGGTAGTAGTTCCGGTCCCTCATTGCTACTACCAGGAAAATCGCGAGATGTGCCGAAATGATCTGAGGTTTGAGAACAGTGCAACTGATAACACATACAAGGTCCAACCTCAGAAGAAAGCAAAATGCTTCCACCAAGTATCGAACTCCACGCTGCATGCCTCCAGCATCTTATGTCCCCTATTATATATATATTTAGATAGATGTGCATTTTATTTAACTATATATCAATACTCAATGCTGGATGGAGATCCATATTTAACTAGATAACTAATCGTTTTTTCTAGATTAATTGCCCATTGTACTTATTACAATTGTTATTTAGGCATCTATTTTATAATAATATGAACTTTCATATGCATTGTCTTTATCTTTTGTTATTTCACTTCATCTCCGTTCATGAAAAGTAAATATTGATATTAAGACGACAGTTAATCGATAGATCAATGTTTGAAAAATGTTCATAGAATTTAACCAACAAACCATATTTTTGCAAGGAACTAAAATCATATTATTCTATTTTTCCTATCCTTGAATCCAAACATGTATTTCCAAAAAAATTCTTTATATATCAGAGAAATTTGATCCATAAATAGTTTGTAGGATGCTTGCTTGGAAAACATGTATTTTTTGTAATTAGGTTGATAGGGAATATTAAGAATTTATAAACATAAATAAAACTCAAAAGTAATTTTTTATTTGATTACCAGAGTCAAAGGTTACAATGTCATTTGATCATAAACTTCATTGAAATTCGAAAACACTCTATTCACTTAACCAATCATGTTGCAATAATGAAACTCTAAATATTAAACGAAACGTGTGATGATTTATCCACCTTCTTTTTACATTATTAAGTTTGGAGATCAACTAGGGAGCCAAGCTTGGGTAATTAGGTAATTAGGTAGGCGAGCATCAACCTCTTTTTAAGTTGTAGTAGCAGCCTTGGTTCCCATTCCAATTGTGCCCTTTTAATTTATATTCTTCGTATTGATAAATATATTATTTTGTAAGATCATTTTGAAAATTATAACTAATCCAATCTAAACCGTTAAGAACAGAATTAGGAGAAGGAAGGATATGAAAATTAAGGAAGAGAGTTGGGACAATTTCTGCATATCTTATACATCAGTCCTAAGACTATTTATAGTCTCGAGCATTATTAAGAAACAAAGACAACTTCCAGTATTAAATTAACTAATCATGATACACATGATCTCCACTACTTCTCTAACAAGCTAAATTAATTGACCATGATACACATGATCTCCACTACTTCACTAACACCTAATGCCTAACATAACCTCCCGGTTGTAAATGTACTATTCCTCCCCCCTAGGAGCATCCTTGTCCGCAAGGAAGAAGTCGGGGTATGTCTTAATGAGACGACGTGCATTCTATAGCATCCTCCCGTGGAGCACCATGCCATTTGATAAAGACTTCATGCTTAGTATCAAGTCTTTATGATATCAAATTAATAGAATAATTAATTACTCCGTCTGATCATAAAATTCATTTCAAATTCCAAAGAAGACAATTTTTGTTGATGGTGCTTACACAATATCTATAAATTTTGTCAGGATTAGTTAGTCCCTTCTTTTGAAAAACCTATATATGCATGACAGTCATACGTCGTTTTGTTTAGAGTTACTAATCTTAAAGGCCTTCAAATTTTGTTATGTGATAGTAATAGTTGCAATAGTCATACATGTTTAACGAAAAATGTTATATGTAAGGAAGTATTCCAAAATGTATACTCCATCAGTTTCTAAATAATTGTCCTCCTTTTCATTTTTGTCCATTCCTAAATAATTGTTTTCTTTCAAAACTTTTCTTTTTAGGAAAACATTTTTACCACATTATCCTTACTTTTTTACCTACTTTAATTATGGTCACATGTTCAAGGGCATTAAAAGAAACCACACATTACACCAATACTTAGAATACGATCAATCATTTTTTCTTAAATAGTGTGTCGAGTCAAAGAGGACGATTATTTATGAACGGAGGGAGTAGAAACTTTTTTTTCATATATATGTGATTTCTATCTTTTGTTTTAGTGTGTTATTATATTTTTGTTTATTTTTTCATATTAAAATTTTTAATTGTATATTATTCATTTTTATTTAAGTAAATTATTTTCAAACCATATTTAAGCTTACTTGTTGATCTCCAATGGGACATGAGTAAAATTTAACTCTTTTACCATCTCGATGATCATGATGTTCTTGTGAAAACTCTTGTTTCGGTTTTTTGTATGGTATTAGCTATTTTGGAAGTATACTACTCTTGGAAATGGTTAGTGATAATACTAAGTCCCACATGAGAAAGATAGAAAACCTTTTGTAGGTTTAAAAAGGAGAAGTACACCAAACAATTCAAATTGGTTGGTGAAGAAACTTGGAGGGAAAAACCAAATGTGTAAGAATATTATATATAAAAATGATCAATAGATGGGCCTCTTGGGTATTTGAAGAACTCAGTTAATCCAAAATTAATTTTTTTATTTTAATTAATTGTTTTTTTAAATTTTGGATTAAAAAGGTGCCTCTTATGCAGGAACCTTTTCACATAAAGATGTCTATTCAAATTCAAATTCAAACACAACCACATTTGGTTATTTATTGAGATATAAATACAACATCTTCTGCATCGTTTTTGGTACGGAATTCTTCTCCTACAAACCTCTCTTCTGCAGTCAATAAACATTCTCTGAATTTCGTTATTGGGAGAATTGTAGGATTGTTGCCTACAATTCTGTTTGTTTAGAATATCCTGGAGGGAATTTACCTTTAATCCCATCAATGAAATAGTGGGGACAATAATTTCCTTAAGAACAATGCTATCACGTTCTAAACAAAGCCTTCATTCGAATCAATTCCTTAACAACTACTAATGGCTTTTGTTCTTAAAAGTCTGGTTATAATATAGAAATCGTGGGTGACTATGGTGTGTTGCAACTTCTTGATCAACCATCATTATTATTATCTACGGTTATTACTGTATATAATATTATTTAGAATAAATTGCAGGCTGGTCTACTTTGCAAGATTTTCAACCTCTTTAATCCTTTTTTTTTTTTGTAACCGCTAAAGTTGATTTTCTTAATATTGTTCCTAAATTGCCCCCGCCCAACAAACTGTATTGTTGTTCTTTTGTCCATCTTCGTCGCACCCAATTGGTTCTCTCCTTCCTTCACAATTCATACACACTTATCGAATCAAGGCTTTTTTCTCCCTTTTTCATTGAATGAAGAAAAAGATGGAATTATATGAGAGAATGAGAGAGAATATTGTCATGGTCATATAAAACACCGCTGTTATCCAACGTGAAGCACATTGGGAACGACATTACGACTCCAGATCGAGTCCTTGGAAAGGAGCAGTATAAAACCTCAACGTAAGACAAATGCAGACATCAATATTTCAAAATCTAGATCAAACAGAATTTACGAAGAAGAGTTTAACCCAATATCGGTTTGGTTCACGATGTAACTATTTTGGAATTGCAATGCATCAATTTGGTATTAGAATACAAAAATAAATCCTGATGCACAAATTGGATTTCACGATACATGCATCAAATTAACGATGCATATTTTTTTATATGCAAAAGTTAGATTTTCGATGCAAAAATTGGAATTGCCAGCAATCCTTATCACTTATATACAATTGAAGTAGACTGTTATAGTGAACCCCCCTGAAACGGTACGAAATTTGATGATGAATTAAAAAAATGAGCATTACATTTTAGTGAATTTACATATATAACTCGTAATACAATTAAGTAACATGAATCATACCTAAAATATGTATCGATCAAGGAAGAACCTGATAGCAACAGAACTAAAGGCGAAAAACGCCGCCGTGATTGAACGAGAAGCGTTGGGAACGACATTGCGACTCCAGATCAAGTCTATGGAAAGGAGCAGTATAAAACCTCAACGTAAGGCAAATGTGATACGGACCGAGGATCAAATGTTGGATCGAGTCAAGGAACGAGAACCAATTTCAAAGATCCATTGAAGATTGATGGAGGCCTAATGACTCATGTACAAACGAAGAAGACTCAAGATGTGTTAATGGCGCTTGTGACGGAGGTCCAATCCAAAACGAAGACTATATTTGAAATTGAGGCCCAAGACCCAAAGTTCGTATGCATCTTGAAGCAATTGGAAGCAAATGGGAAGTTAAAAGACTTGGAAAGACAAAGGACAAAATTGTAATGGCTTAATGACTGTGGAGAGCTTAAGGTGACAAAACAAGCATTGATATCTTTTTCTATTGGGAAGTATAAGGATAAGGTGATGTTTGACGTAGTACCTATGCAAGTGGGACATGTACTCTTGGGTAGACCTTGGTAATATGAGGCCGAAAAAGCCAAAAATCGTGAGGCCGAGAGGAAAAACAATGAGAGTGGTAGGAAAGATAAGAGAGAAAACCTGAGTGGACAGGAAAGAAAAAGAAGAAAACAAAAGAGAATATGGAGGAAACACGAGTGATTGAGGAAGAAAAGGAAATAGTTGAAAAACCGAGTGGCAATAGTAGGGTGAGACAAAACTTCTTTGCCAAACCTAGTGAGTAGATGAGGGAGTTGAGGAGGAAACAAAGTCTATTCATTCTAGTCTTCAAGGAGAGTTATTTTTCTAAGGATAATTCTCAATCTTTGCCTTTATATATATCTTCTCTTCTACATGAATTTGATGATGTTTTTCCTAATAAGGAACTTAGTGGTTTACCACCGTTCTGAGGGATAGAGCATCAAATTGATCTTATACCTAGTGCCACTTTTGCCTAATCGACCGGCCTATAGGGCTAATCATGAGGAAACAAAAGAAATTCAAATGCAAGTGGAAGAGCTTCTTGGTTATGGGAAAATAAGGGAGTCCTTGAGCCCTTGTGGTGTTCCTGTGATCGTGGTCCCTAAGAAAAATAGGGAATGAAGGATGCGTACCGACTACCGAGCCTTAAATCAAATCACGATAAAGTATCGTTATCCTATCCCTAGGTTATATGACATGCTTGATGAATGGAAAACTGCTTTCAAAACCAAGTTTGGCTTATACGAGTGGTTGGTTATGCCTTTTGGTTTGACCAATGCACCTAGCACTTTTATGAGGTCGATGAATCATGTTCTTAGAGAATTTATTGGTAAATTTGTGGTTGTCTACTTTGATGACATCCTTATTTATAGTAAGAACATCGATGACCATTTAGTGAATGTACGTGTTGTTTTGGAAACCTTGCGAGAAAATACATTATATGCCAACTTCAAAAAGTGTACATTTTGCATGGATAGAATTGTGTTTCTTGGTTTTGTGATTAGTTCTACATGTGTTGAAGTGGATGAAGATAAAATAAAAGCAATCAAGGAGTGGCCAATTCCTACTAATGCTAGTGAAGTGAGGAGTTTTCATGGATTGGCTAGTTTCTGTCGATGGTTCGTGAAGATTTTAGCACCATAACTACACCCTTGAATGAGTTGGTTAAGAAAGAGGTAAAGTTTCATTGGGGTGAAAAGCAACAAGCTGCTTTCGACCAATTGAAATAGAGGTTAGTATATGCTCCTATACTTGCATTGCCTAATTTTGATAAGACTTTTGAGTTAGAATGTGATGCATACGGAGTGGGTATTGAGGGTGTTTTGATTCAAGAGGGTAGAACTATTGCATATTTTAGTAAGAAATTGAATGGTGCTCAATTGAATTATTCCACTTATGATTAAAAAAAAATTTGTTTGCATTGGTGAGATCTTTACACACATGACAACATTACCTTAGACCTAAAGAATTTGTCATACATACTGTCACTGATCATGAATCCATAAAGTACTTGAAAAGTCAAGGTAAATTAAACAAAAGGTATATTAGATGGGTCAAATTCATTAAGTCATTTCCTTATATGATCAAGTATAAAAAAAGGCAAAGAAAATGTGGATGCTGTTGAATCTTGAAATTAAAAAGATTTGCTTAAAAACATTTCACTTGATTGTCAGCCAAGTAAAATAGATTATATTTGGTCAGCTGAATATCATTTTGTCAGCCACTTATCTCAGCTGATCTATACGTACTTAAAGTACGAGCTTATCTTTCCTTATTTGTTTAATCATACACTTGTACTAACTCTTTCCCACTTTGTGTTTTTGGTAGATGTCCTGCCATATAATATCTCACAAGATCCTTTGAGATCTTGCCTCTGCCAAAACACATTTTCAAATTCAAATGTGTTCCTAACGGGTTGCTTGCGAAGACTATCTATAAATACCCATTGGAAGCAGTTGTGAACATAACAATCTTAACAATTTTTTAAGTCAAGAAACCTTCTACTCATAATCTCACAGACGCTGTCTTCAAGAAAACTTTAGCTAGATATTTCTCATTGAAAATTTCTCTCTAGTTATTGTTTAGACAAAACACTGAGTATTTCATTTCAAATTATTTAGAACTCAGTCAGTTTGTCTCACGAGTTTGATTGTTCCTCAATCATTCTCCTCAAACACCGGTCTTTTGTTGTACACTGATCCATTAAAGATCAATTAGATTTTTAATAAAATTAGTGCACTTCAAAAATCCAAGTCTGACCAACTTTGTAGTGGACGTAGCAGTTTATCTGTGAACCACTTCAACTGATTTGTCAGCCATTTCTTATATTCTTGCAAACTGACTTAACACTTAAGAAGTTATTCAACTGATTAAGTGTCAGCCAGTTAACAACAATTGTTTGCTTATTTGTTCAGTTAACTTGTATCTCAGTTTCCTCTCTATATTCAGTGATCAAACTTTAAAACAGATTTCTTTTGAAAACTGTTGTGTCAGCCAGCTGACCAACTTTCTTCAGCCTAACGAATTTCAAAGTGTCAGCCAACTGACCAATTCTTCAGTTGACTGACAAGATCAAGTTTTTCCGCTGCCAATCTTTAAGCTTTACAAATCAAACCCCAAAAGTTTTTAAAGGCTATTCACCCCCCCCTCTAGCCTTGATTATTGCCATCTGGACTTATAGATGCATTGTCTCGCAAACATACCTTAGTTCCTACTTTGCATTCTAGACTGCTTGGATTTGATTTCATTAAGGAATTGTATGCTAATGATCCTACATTTGATTCCATATTTGTTGCATATGAATCGGGTCCTTTTGATAAGTACTGTAGACATGGGGGTATCTTTTAAAAGAAAACAAACTTTGTATCCCTCAATGTTCTATGCGTGAAGTGCTTGTGCGTGAGGCTCATTGTGGAGGCCTTATGGGTCATTTTGGTGTGCTTAAAACTCTTGGTACTTTGAAAGAGCATTTTTATTGGCCAAATATGAAATTTGATGTTTTTCGTGTTTGTGTTAAATGCATTACATGTAAGCATGCTAAATCTAGTATTGAGCCTCATGGCTTGTATACTCATTTGCCTATATCTGATACGCCATGGTCCGACATCTCTATGGACTTTATGCTTGGTTTGCCTAAATCTAAAAATGGGCATGATTCTGTGATTATGGTCGTGGATAGATTTTAAAAAATGGCACACTTTATTGCTTGTCATAAAACTGATGATGCTAGTTACATAGCGAATTTGTTCTTTAAAGAGATAGTGCGTTTGCATGGTATGCCACGAACCATTGTTAGTGATAAAGATGCCAAGTTTGTTAGTCATTTCTGGCGTGTTTTATGGAGTAAATTGGGCATAGAACTCTTATTTTCTACTACGTATCATCCTCAAACAGATGGTCAAAATGAGGTAGTTAATAAAGTTTTGTCTTAATTACTTCGGGCTATTTTGTATTAAATTTTGAAAACATGGGAAGAAAGTTTACCCTTTGTTGAGTTTGCTTATAATCGTTCTGTGCATACTGTTACTAACTACTCTCCTTTTGAAGTGGTATATGGGCTTAATCTTATGAGTCCTCTTGATCTTATTCCTATACTCATTGATGAGCATGCTAGTTTGGATGGTAAACATAAAGCCGAGGTGGTTTGCAAATTGCATGAGCAAGTGAAATTGAATATCGAGAAGCGGACTGTGCAATACGTGAAGCAAGCTAACGAGGGACTGAAGAAAGTTGTGTTTGAGTCAGATGATTAGATTTGGTTGCATTTACGGAAGGAAGGATTCCCCATGAAAAGACGTTCTAAATTGAGCCCTAGAGGGGACGATCCTTTTGAAGTTGTCACTCGCTTAAAAGATAATGCTTACAGGCTTGATCTTCCAGGTGAGTATATTGTTCATGCGACATTCAATGTTTCTGATCTTTCCTTTTTGATGTAGGTGATGATTCATGCACGAATCTTTTTCAAGAGGAGTGGAATGATGGGGACCGAGGATCAAACATTGGATCGAGTCAAGGAACGAGAACCAATTTCAAAGACCCATTGAAGATTGATGAAGGACCAATGGCTCGTGGACAAACAAAGAAGACTCAATATGTGATAATGGCACTTGTGGCGGAGGTCCAATCTAAAACGATGACTATATTTGAAATTGAGGCCCAAGACCCAAAGTTTTTATGCATTCTTGAAGCTATTAGAAGCAAGTGGGAAGTTAAAGGACTTGGAATAACAAAGGACATAACTTTCGAGACTTCAGGGGGTGGCAGTGTAACTTGAGTAAACTTTAGAAAGCAGTCGCTTCCTATCCTAGCATTGACGGCAGTAACTTATCAAACTTTACTTCCTTTTCCAATTAGGTTTTGGTTTAATTATTTCCTAATTTAATTGTTTTTCCCTAGTTTGTTTTGAGACTATAAAAGGGCTTCCATAACATTGTTTTAGGGTTATGTTATATTGATATTAATTGAATTGAGGTTTCTTCACACAATTGAGAGAATTTCTTGTTGAAAATTTTCTTGTCCTTCAAACTAACCAAACTTGTTGAGCTGCAAGTTTGTGGCGTTCCGTAGCGTTGGTTCCTAGTTAATTGCGACTAGCGGGTCAAGGTTGCACCCCAAGGTTCTAGGGATCGATTTCCCTAGGGTTGAGGGAAGCTCCCTATCAATTTCTTCGATTCGATGTTATACACCGTTTCCACAATTCAAAGGTTGGTTAATTTCTTTGTACCCGTTCTTGGGTTCACATCAAAACGCATCCATCAACATTTCAAAATCCATTTATGCAAGAATAGAGTGGGGGAGAATGGATTGGAGCATAGAAATGAAGGGTGGTTGGAACAGAGAGATGATGAGGAAGAATGGAGATGGAGATAAAGGTTGGAGCTGGGGGAGCCGGATTGAAGGAGAGAGTGATCATATCAGAGTTGGAAATTGCTTCGATAGGCATGTGGTCTTCTTGAAAATTATTTCACCTTGTTGGAAATTGTTTCAATTAACAATACTCTTTCATATTCTTATCAAAAGAGGTGCAACCCATCCTTATACCTCAACAATGCATCACGATGCTCAAATTGTGCACAAATTATGCATGACGATACATATAATCGCAATTGAAAATGTAATTTTCTGCATCCCGATGCATGAGCGGAAGGTTTCTACGCCAGTCTTGGTACAGTAAGAGTATACTTGATCGATGTTTTATTTTATCTATTTCCTTGCAAGTGGACAAGACTATTATAGAATAGACTCGAAAGCAAGGGTCGAACCCACAGAGACAAGTGATCACGAACAGTGCGATTATAGATAGCAAATTATTAACCTAAGGGGGTTTTTATTGTTTAATTCTACTCTAAATTACTAGTTACAGATGTTTAACTAATTAGACAGTAATAACAGATATGAAGATCTTATGGTAAGTGGAAATCTAGGATTCTGGGTTTCACTTATATCTCCTTTATGTTCAATTCATAATAATGTCATTCAATGTCTTGGGTTCGTTCACTAAAAATAGATATAGTCTGTTGAACAATTGGTTCAGCCTCCATCCCCGCAAAATTCACCCATTCTATATCCTAAGCACAGGAACTATCAATCTAGCTGTCACCTAGATTTATGATCTATCTGTCACCTAGATCATGTAAGAACCTGGTCCTAACTTATCACTCCCGTGCATCGATAGGTCCAATTTATTGTGTTGGTGAGCCAGTATACGACATATGCACTTGGTCATGCAGTTATCCGCACCTCTAAGCCTTTATTATTTGCGATTACATTCATTTGTTCAAAGCAAAATAATATAGGGATTGATAAACAACACAATCAACAAGCATTGAATAGACATATATAAATGAATCAAAACATAAATTCGATACAAGTTACCTCCCACCTCCTAGATTAGGGATGATTTAGTTCATCATAGACGATGAACAGCACATGCAGATGATGGGAGACATGATTTGATCTTCAATACTTGAAATTACAAAACCTAACTATGTTATACAATCTAAAACTACCTAAAATCTATGTAAAGAGAGCTTCCAGCCGTCCTCCTCTCTTTAGGCTCGGCACCTGACTTCTATATATACTCGGGAGTTGTGATTGGATCGAATGACTGTGTGAAAATCCGAAAAGGTCGCATTCTGCCTACCTTGCGGTCGCAAGGTGCTGGATACCTTGCGTCCGCAAGGTCTCCAGTGTGGGTGGCTTTTGATTTCTTTGATTGCTGGCTTCGAGGACCGTACTGCCTACCTTGCGGTCGCAAGGTCTGAGGCACCTTGCGTCCGCAAGGTGTCCAGTTTGTGCAGTCTTTACTTTTCTTCAATTTTTCTCTTCCTTGTAATTTGCACTTAAAACCCTGGAGTTTCGCGTATTTTCACAATAATCCTGAAACTTACAAAACTCACCGAAAACATATATTAGTATTCAAAAGACTCGTGAAATAGCATAATTTAAGTCATAGAAGTATATAAAATCGACGTATAAAATACATCGATCAATACTCATCTTATCACCCTAAAAGTGTCTTTTACCGGTTAAATAAAGTTATAGAGGACTTTAGCAGTTAAAAATTGGGTGGAAGGGACTGGCCTGGTTATCACCCTATTTTTTAGGTAAAATTACAGGTCGGTCCACTTTTTAAAGTTTATAACCGCTCTAGTCAAGTGTTTTTTTTTTCAACCGGAAAAGGACATTTTTGAGGGCGAAATGACTACAATACCCTTAATGAGCCTAGGGCGCGCTACATTTTTGTATCGCGGTTCAAAATTATCATGTTTAATTTATGAACCTGCGGTGCAATTGGAGTATGAAATTAAACTATTGAACCGCGATACAAAAAGTATGCAATGAAATTTATGAATTGCAATTCAAAAATAGACTAGGAAATTAAACTTTGAACCGTGGTGTAAAAATTAATGCAATGAAATTAATGAACCGCAATTCAAAAATATACTAGAAAATTAAACTTTAAACCGTAGTGCAAAAATTAATCCAATAAAGTTATGAACCACAATTGAAAAATAGACTAGGAAATTAAACGTTGAACCGTTGTGCAAAAATTAATGCAATGAAATTTATTAACCGCGATTAAAAATAGACTATGAAATTAAACTTTGAACCGCAATGCAAAAATATTATCTAATTCATTTTTGCACCGCGATACAAAAACATAAATAACCAGTTTATGTCCTCCACCTTCTTCTTCAATTTCCTCCGTCGTAAGCCTTCTTCATCCTCCTCCTTCTCCGCCTTCATCCCAACTGAAAAATTCTTCAACCCAGCAGAGACCCATTATTGTTTAGAATCCAAAGTGTATTGTCGGAGTTGTTGAAGAAGACGATAACATTTATGGGATCAAAAAGTGGTCTTTTAATTTGCGGTTGAAAAAAAGAACGGTAGACTTTTGGGGTTAAAAACTTTAAAAAAGGGACCGGCCATAATTTTACCCTATTTTTTAAATACCTAGTCCACGTGATACCAAATTCCTGGATCCACCACTGCCTATTTAATAACACAGGTATAAATGGACGGATTATTTATGGGCTTGGGCACCCATAAGTCATAACAAACCACAACTCTTCTCTATAGTTTCAGATTACTTGGATGTCTACTACATTTTTTTGTTTAATCAATCAATCATAGTTGATTATGAGAGTAATACAATATTTAATTGTTAGCATTATGCCTCATGTTTGTAAATGTTACTTGCATCAAAATGTCTGTATGTATGAATAATTTGTCTGTGGTTTTATGATAATTTATTGTGATTTTGATTATGAATTTTTGATTTGATCTGGAGGCTACTCGTCTGATTCTAGGTTATCACTACTAGATTAGTACATGTGATTAGGAACATCTAAGTATGCGCCCTATTTTATATGTATAGATGTATCTGACATTGAAATGAAAACTAACATCAAACAATCCAAACCATTTGTTGTTGCAATTTGTCATATCGGTCACATGCATGAGCTATTCTACCATGTAACACTCTTTTATGTTTAGAGGCGGTGGTGGTTTTCGAAGTTTGTTGTCGAGAGGCAATGGTGGCTGTTAGAGGTTTTTCATTTAATCCCACATAGATCCATGTGAATTAATGATTATATGAACGTCAATTTATGCCCACATAAGCTCATGTTAATTAATGAGCAAATCACTTACAATTTTTCTTGTGCTCATACCTATCAATTAATGGGTAGTTTGGGCGAGCATATGGATGTGGGCAAAAATTGTCACCTTTAGTTGAGACTGTTAAACATTTTTTTTTCTTTTTCTAATGTGACATTGCTAGGGGATTATTATTGGGAAGTTATTTTACTTTGCAAAGAGATTAGTTCTCACTTACATCATGATGAGGGCAAAAATGTCATTTCACATGGGTTAATCGAGAGACCAAATGCCCATTATCAACTACGTGAACTAAATGATTCCCCCTTTGTATTACACCTTTCGAAGCACTTGCACTCATCTTTTCTATCACTCCTATGCAAAATTGCAAACCCAATCTACATAAGCAAATTATCGATAAACCCTTAATTAATCAAAATAATTAAAATTTGAAAACAAAACCCAAACTCAAATAAACCTAGGATTTGCTCAAAACAAATTTTGAGTTGTGTCATTTGAGAAAAAAAAAACCTTGTCTACGTTGTACCAACCACCATAATCTACTAGAACAACAACAATTTTCAACAAACTCAAATCAAGCTTTCTTTAGAAAAACCTAATTATCTCAAATCCAAAAAGAAAATATAGAAAAACAGCCGATCTTTTCACATACCCACCAAAGATTTTTCCATCACAACCTTAACTTCATCATGTTCGAATCTTAGTTTGTCGAAAACGAATCTAAATCAACCAATTCCTTTAACCAAATTTTGGGATCTTGAAAAACATAAACCCCCGGGAAAAAAAGTAGTACTTACTTTTTGAGGTAAAATGACATTTCTATCCTCACGTGAGATACACGTGTGGTGACTTAACTAAACAAATTTAACGGAATTGGACGGAATGACCAATTGCGCTAAATTTGATAGTATAAGAACAAATGAAATCAAATTTGTTTTAGTAGGGATGAATCCCAAAAAAATTAAAAAAAAAAACTAGGCAGACTTTGTGTAGTTTGTCCTTCTCTAAAATCTTAATTCTCAATTTGGTCACCTTACTATTACAAAATATTTGTACAAGTCATTCTACAATTTTTTTTCACACTTTAGTACATGAACTTTATAAAAAGTGTTAATTTGGTCCATAAGGTGAATGACATTAGTTTTCTTGTACGAACGTATTCGAAAAGACTGAAATGCCATTAATTGTGGTACACGCCATGCACGTGGACTTAAGGCCTCCTTAACGATGACTAAGAACATGACATTAAGTCATGTGTGTATGTGAGATAGAGTGTGTGTGTGTGTGTGCACGCGCCTCATCCACTACAATCCCACCACACAACACACGCTCATAACACACATATAGTTGTTAGAAATTCAAAACGAAAAATCAAATCTTTGTTCAATACAATTCTTCAATGGTGGAGGCTTCTTACCTTTACCTCACTGGAGAAGACGACTGGGGCGATGTCTTGGTTTCCCCCAACTCCGTTCCTTATTGGTCTCATGACTGACGGCTACACCTTAGATCTTGAATTCCCTCGCTTTGATTCCTGAATTTCATATCTTCGTCAACACTCTGCTCCCAGGTGTTCACTGACAATGTTTTCGACATCGATTCAATCATCCCAACCCCCAGACAAGAGGAAATGAAATGATCCAATCTAGTTTTTGGTTGTGAATTCTTCGCCGATCTTGACAACCAGATGCGCCGCGACCGTCGTCTTTGTGTTATCGATGCTAATTTGATGGTGATTTAGGGCTTCAAATACAGATGACATGGATCTTTGACTCACCAAAGAAAATGAGAAAAGTTGGGATATGATTTTAGTAAATTGAACAAAAAAAGAAAAAAAATATAGAATCAAATTGGGAGAAGAAGAATGAATGTGAAAAAATAAAAAAAAAAGATTAAATTAGGGGTATTTTGGGTTTTTAGAAAAAATATGTTTTTCATCCAAAAAATACGAAGTAATTAACATAACCCTTTTGATAAAATATAGTTAGTAAAGTGTATTTTTTGTTTGTTGAGCGAGGTTGATAGACCTTTTGTAATAGTAGGGTAATCAATTGAGAATGAAGCCTTCTCTTAATATAACCATCACTAGATCTTTATGTCCGCACCTATGGCACGGTACCAGTATATATGATTTCGTCAATTGAATGATAGTACCTAAATAGAAGGTGCGATTTTAAAAAAAAATTATAGTTGAAGGATACATTGCTTCAAGTGAAAGTTGAGGGATTGATGTTTTATAAGGAGTGATTGTTCAGAAGATTAATCGCAGGGTGTAACTTTGTAATATGAAGATAAAACATAGGGAGAAGAAAAAGGGTTGCGCTAATCCGACTCCCAATTCCTCCAAGTTAACCCCTCATTCCAATTTTTTTCTTTATGACAAAAATACCCTCAAGTCTAAAGACAATTATACCCTTTAAACTTATAAGTAGACTCTCATCCTATTTTTCTAAAACAAACAACCTCTAAGTAAACCCCCACCCCAAAACAAATATACACCTTCTTCCCAACTTCATTTTCTTCATCCCCTTCATTCTTATTCTTCATCTTTTTCCCCACCAATCCTTAAGTCTTCTAAATACATTCTTCTTCAAATCATTTTTCTTCATCAACTAAACATCTTTATTAACACAATATTTTGTTCTCCTTCATCTACCTCTTCTTTTGTTGTGAAGAAATCACCTTCCAAAAACCTTTAATTTCCAAAAAAACCTAGGGCTTCAACATTGGGTGTGAAGATATCAAGCACGGATGTAAAACAAGCCATTATGACTTTTGTGGTAAGTATTTAAAACGTTGTTTTGCTTAAATTTGTGTAAAAAATCTTTTTTTCCTCTTAAAAAATTGGTCCTCCTCGTAAACGGTTCGGTACTGTAGATCAGAACATTTTTTAAATGTCCGGCTATGACCAACCGAACATTTTTGAACTGTTCGGTTGGTGGCAACCGAACAATTTTGAAATGTTTGGTTGGAATTCACCGAACATTTTTGAAATGTTCTTCTAGTTCCAAACTGTTCGGATGTTCCCAATCGAACTTTTTGTAGATGTTCGCCCTGTATCAACCGAACATTTTTTAATTGTTCGGATGATATTAACCGAACATTTTTGAAACGTTCTTCTAGTTCCAAACTGTTTGGTTGCCACCAACCGAACATTTTGAATTTGTTCAACCTACCCCTGCTGAACATTTTGTAAATGTTCCACCAGACCTAACCGAACAGTTAAAAAAAAAACTAAAGGAGCTTGTGTTTTTGATGGGTTATTATATTTGATGACATGATTCAAACACGTTGTCAACAAATCGTAGTGTTGATGGTCCTGCTAATAATGAGATTGTTGAAGTTGAAAATAATGCGATAGTTCATGTTTAAGATATTGTGGCAGATTACACCCATGTATTCATGACGCGTGAACTCTTTTCATCTCGCCAAATGTTGATTGATTAGTTACGTGTTAGGGGGAATGAGCTTGAAATGGTAATAATAGTTAGGAGGTCAGACAGTGGTGCGAGTAAGAAAAAGTCTCGGGCATTAATGACTTGTGAACGTGTTGGTCATTACAGTGGACGCAAGAAATCACAAGCAAATGATGAAAATCAAAGTGGAAAGAAAGATCGGAAAGAAACCTGATCTAAGAAGCTTGGTTTTCCATTTAGTTTGAGGGGCAGAGAAGTGTCAGTTGGAGAGTGGTCATTGGTTGTGAAGTGCGGTGTCCACAATCATGAACTTGGAGCGTACAAAGAAGGTCATTCATATGTCGGTCGATTATCAAAAGTTGAGGAGGAATATGTGGTTGATATGACACATGCCAATAATAGACCAAAGGACATTTTGACGTGTTTGAAATAAAAATTTCAAGAAAATAGATCTACAATAAGGACGGTCTACAATGCACGTTTGAAGAATAGAGTTATCGAGCATAAAGGTCGATCACAAATGCATCAGCTTATGTTTATGCTAGAGAAGCATGTATATGTCCATCATCATCGACGGTGCGAGAAGACAAACACTGTGAAGGATTTGCTCTTCGCTCACCCAGGAAGTGTTGATTTATTGCGTGCCTTTCCAAAAGTCATATTAATGGATTGCACGTACAAGACAAATAGGTACAAGTTACCTTTGTTAGAGATTGTTGGTGTGACGTCTACAAATATAACTTTTTTTAACTACAGCTGCTTATTTAGAGAATGAGAAAGCAAATAGATATAAATGGGCATACACATGCTTGAAATCATTGATGGACCAATGGAGCATGCCTAATGTTATTGTTACTGATTGAGAAATAACTTTAATGAATGTAATTAAGATAACGTTTCCTACCTCGAGACATTTCCTTTGTCAATGACACATCAATAAGAATGTTTTGGCAAATTGTAGGAAAATCTTAACGACGAAAGAAAAGTAAGATTCGTTTAATATGTTTTGGAATTTGTTGGTAAAGTCTGATACTGAGTCGCAATATAATGACTATTTGGGAAAACTGTAGTCTCAGTTCAAAGATTATCCAAGTGCCATCAACTATGTGATGTATCAATGGATTGAACCCTACAAAGAAAGATTTGTGTCATGTTGGACAAATACCGTCATGCATTATGACAATATCTCTACAAGCATGTATTAATTGTTTTTGTTTATTTGTTACATACATACTTCAAATTACTGAATATTGTTTGTACTTTCAGGTCGGAGAGTCAACATACGTCATTGAAAAGGTAACTTGGATCGAGCCAAGGTAATTTTGAGACTTGTTGGCGACAAATTCACACTCTTATTGAGACTTCTCACATCGTAATCAAACACTCATTTGAGAAGAGCAGAAACATAGTCATGCACATATTCAAATCAGCTATATACATGGATCTGCGAGATATGGTATCCATACAAGCATTGAGTAAAATTTATGAAGTAGAATCTGTGGTTGGCAAAGATACTGTTGTGGATTCTTTGTTGTGTGGTTGTGTACCGAGAAAGACGTGTGGTTTACCCTGTGCGCATGAGATCGTTGAGCTTGTCAAATTGGGTAGGTCAATTCCCCTTAACCAAGTTGATAGTTTTTGGAGAAAGTTGGATATGTTACCGGTTAAGGGCGAAGGTGATGGAATTCGGGGTGAAATGGATTGTGCATGGAAAAACACAGTTGAAGAAATTAATTCTATATACAACAATGCCTCAACCGACTCAGATAGGTTGGCACTGTTGAAAAGAGCTAGAGAGTTTGCGAAGCCATCAATTACATTACTGATTGAGCCTCAGATTTTGGAAGTTATTCGTGGTAGGCATCAGAAGAAAAAAAAGGCTAAAATTGACAAATCAACAAAACGTGATCCAAGTAGGTTTGAGTATATTGAGTCGATGGAAGACAGTTACTCGCCACGAGAACAAGTGACGTACGAGGTTGATCCATCGACTACTAGGTGAAAGATACATGTAATTTTAATTAATGTGTTTTTGTTGTTTACTAGATCTTTACAATTACAAAAAAAGAAGCTAAATTCATGCTTAATTCGTCTTCGTTCAATAGGTTACGCGACAACGATTGAAACTAAACTCTGCGATTCGTTTCGTTGACCTACTCCCATCACAGTTTGCCAATTTTATTGCGGAGACAAATGATGTTAAAGCAGATGGACATTGCGGATATCGCGCGGTTGCCGCCGCACTTGGGTTAACTCAAGATGGATGGCCTGCAGTTTAACGAGACCTCCATCATGAGTTGACAACTAACTTAGAGTTATACAAATGTGTTTTCATGGCAAGTGATCGTGTTGATAAGGTCTTGCAAACGCTGGATTACTACAAGGACAATGCGCCGCGAAAACATTGGTTTTATTTGCCGGAAATGGGTCACTTGGTTGCATCAACGTATAACATAGCTCTGGTATGTCTCGATACATGAATGTCCGTAACTTATCTCCCGTTGAGAACTGCGGCCAAGATTTTCCCTAAAGCTATTTGTATCGAATTAATAAATGAAGACCATTTTATCGAGGTACACACAACCCAAGTTACGTAAGTGTTTTTACAATTATATTATATAATTTGTTGATATGTATAGCTTATTTGCAGGTTTTATTGCACGAAGGTTACCCATTACCACCGGTGTCTATACATTGGGATTCGTTTCACGACCAGTGTGCATCAGGGTGGAAAGACTTGTTTCAGATTCAACTTGATTTGTACTCACATAGTGTAGGATACAGTCGTGTTGGGCGAAGTATTGAGACTATTATTTTAAACTAGCAAGTTTTGTAATTATGGTTATTGATAATAGCAAGTTAAGATATAAAAGGTACCAGTTATCAAATAAGTTAAATTACATATGAAAATTGTCTAAAATGTCATTGCATCAACGCAATCAAGTGTTTCTTCTACGACGGCGCCTAGATCGCTCTCCCTCTGCTTGTCCACTTTTAGACGGTCCCGGTCCCCTATGTTGTTGCCCTCCCAATGCTCCGTATGCACTCTGGATCGCTATTCCCATCTTGTCGTACGATATATCTCGATTTTTTGCACCATAGCGCACCGCCATCGGTTCCAACAAACCACGTGCTAAACTAACCATATTCCATGGATTTGGTAAACCTGCATCATGAGCAGTCCATTGGAAGGTGAAGTGATCCTTAGGGTTACATACGATTGGATGAGATACACGATTGTACCAATCCATATAGCCAGGTGCACACTGCCATGGTCGCTCGACAATTATACCAAGTTGTTGCTCATATAAGATTTGTCTTTCCCAAATATCGAAGTATCAGATGAGCATTGCCAAGACCTTCTTATTTGTCAACAGACTTCTCTTCTCGATATCGGGGGCAATAATCATCCCCGGAATCATCTACACGTATCCAAACTGTCTGAGAACGCGATCAGGGTGATATGGCTCAACATGATCAGTTGATCCTATGCATCCATGGCATAAGGCTATCCTATGAAACGGGAAATGCTGTCTAACCTGCTCGATATATGGCATCCAAATAACCTACAATAATTGAAAAACAATTGATTAATAATATATAAAATATAGTTATTTTCTACATATAATCAATACATATAAAGACATTAAGACTCATATCATCCGCACGAAGGGCGTCAAGTTGTTCCTACAGACCTACCAATCGGTCAGCGGGCACACCGACAACACTCTTGTGCTCCCACCTACTTGTAAGTTCCTGACCTTCGTAATAGTGCACGTTAGGAATAGCTGCTGTACACATTCGAAATCGCTCAAATATCCATGCCTATTTGAACTAAATACAAGTAAACAAATTAAAATATAAATACAAGTATACAAATTAAAATATAAATACAAGTATACAAATTTAACTATAGATACAAGTAATTACCTCCAATAATGTGGAATATCCGGCCATCTGTCTCGTATTCACCTCTGTTGCACTCCCTAGATGTTTATATGGAAAGGCTAGGGCTGCCACTCCCCATGAGTAAGTATGCATATCATCCAAATCGCTGAGGAACTCCAAGTATGTTGTGCTAACCCTACTTCCGCTCTTATCAGCAAAAATTGTACAACCCAACATGTATAACAAATAAGCGCGAAGAAAGAAAACAACCGTTTCTGGATCCTCAGATAATGCATCCGAAGCAAAACGAGTACGTAGCCATTTTAGCCTCACAGACGACCCTCTAGCACCACGCATTCCCTCTCTTGCCTCATCTTCAGACACTCCTAAATACCGACAAACACAATGAACCGAACTTTGCACGGAAACTGAACCTTCCAAAAAGAGCGACTTCCCAGCAATTGGAAGACCAGTAATACATAACACATCATCAAGTGTTATAGTGATCTCACTAAATTGCATGTGGAAGGTATTGGTCTCTGCATGCCACCGCTTCACAAAGACACTAACCAATACCTTATCACTCTCCAGATATGAAACATGCCTTAACTGCATTAGTTTGGTCGCAATAAGAGTGTCCCTCCATAGTTGGGAAGCAGTTTTTGTGTTTACTTTTCATGCTAAAAGTTTTTATTTGTGGTTGTTCACCTTCAACACCGGTCGCTCTAGCCTTTGATATATATGTACAACTATGTGTTTCGGGTAGAAACGAAGTACACTGACTTCTGATGGACCCCCAGGACATGGAAAAGTAATCATGGGCTCTCCCTGTTCCTCCATTGGTTCCGGTTCTTCCTCCTCAGCATGTCCATGTGCTTGTGCCTGGGCTTGTGCCTGTGTATGTGCATGTGCCTCAGCCTCAGCTTGAGCCTGTGCCTCAGTCCTTGCTTTTCGAATCGAGGCGGTTGGTCTATTCTTCCTCCTTTGGTATGTCTCTATACATGACATTCATAAATTAACATGTTAGTTCATCAATTTTTTAAAAAAATAGACAAAATTTAAAATCAAAACTGTTCGGCACCCTCCTACCGAACTTTTTCAAAATGTTCGGGTATTCAGAACCGAACATTTTAAAAATGTTCGGCAGGGGGTCTCCGAACAGATTAACATGCTTATCAACATTTTTAATCCAAACTGTTCGGCACATTCCTAACGAATATTTTCAAAATGTTCAGTGAGATCACTCTGAACAATTGAAAAATGTTCGGCAAGGGGTCTCGGAACAGATTAACATGCTCATCAACATTTTTAATTCAAACTGTTCGGCACATTCCTAACGAACATTTTCAAAATGTTCGGTGAGATGACTTCGAACAATTGAAAAATGTTCGGCAAGGGTTCTCCGAACAGACTAACATGCTTATCAAATTTGAAAAAAAAACACAATATTTGAGCGAAATTGTTCGGCATAGAACTACCGAATTATTTCAAATGTTCGGTGAACGTAGTTTGAACATTTTTCAAATGTTCGGTAGGTGGTCTCCGAACAGATTTACATGTTACCTTTGTTTGAAAACAATTGGACCAAATTTTTAATCAAACATGTTCGGCCCTCTATGTTCGAACTTTTTCAAACTGTTTGGTAGTTGTTCACCGAACATATTCAAAATGTTCGAAAGATCAGGTCCGAACATTTGTAAGATGTTGGGAAGTAGTATGCTGAACATTAAGCCCTAATTCCGGAGTTCAGGGCCGAATTTTTCCTTACAAAAATCAAAATTTTCTTACCAATATAAACACAAAACGCGATTCTACTCATATCTAAACCCAACAAACTAATACATTGTATAAACACAATAAATCAAATTAAAATCAATTCAAAATATACATACCTCTTTCCATTTTTGATAATGTTCGGGAGATGAAAAATTGTGTGGGTTGTGGAGATGAAGACTTGAGGAATGAATGGGCTAGGAAGGAAAACTGTGTGGGTTGTGACTTGAGGAAGGAATGAGTGTGGGTATTGGAGGGGGAGGGGTTTCACACTTTCACCTGTTATGGGTTTTGAGGGAGGGGGGTTGGGTTTTGAGGGGTTAATGTGTTAAAAACTCAGAAGGGTAAAATAGGAAAACGGGGAGGGGGTACACACATAGGTATTAAATATTTTAAAATGAGGTGGGGTACACTTATAAGGGGGGTCAACTTGGAGGAACCGGGAGTCTAAATAGCACGACCCGAAGAAAAAATGGTGACTGCTCATAATATTAATTGTAGGGGTGATTTGTAATAGGGAAATAAAAAATATATAGTTAAAAATGGATAACTAAATGCGAGAGTGAATCTCAATAGCTAAATTTTTTAAAATAATTTAATCTAAACCTCTTGTTTTGATTTACCTATCACCAACTTGTCTTCTTCAAACCGAAACCTCGGGGGCCAATCTACAATTTCAATATACCAAAACAGCAACCTCCCAAGTCTCAACTCAATATCGTGTATAATTGTCTAATTGACTCGCGAAACACAAACTGAGGACAAAATCAGACATTTTCCAAATTGCGAGGGGGCGGATTGTTTGATTTTCGCCCTTTGTCTCGTATCCCATGCTTCTGTAAAACCCTCTTTACAGAGCATTTATGCGATTCTAGAGAGAGAAAAATTGGGGGAGAGAGAAACCTTCGTACACAGACAACGGGGAAAAAGTGCGCCTGTGCCATTGCGGTGGCTGGAGGAGCTGATTAGAATTTAGAGAATTGAAATCCTAAGCCTGGAAATCTATACACATAGGTTTGTTTTGTTGCCCTAGTTCTCAATTAGATGTTTTGGGAATTTATATTATTGTATTATCTTTTATCGTCCTTGATCAATTGTTTACGATTCGTTTGCTTTGATAGAGTTTGGGGTGTTGTTTTGGGTTTGGTCAGATTGTTTTGGGCTGGCATATTTTGGGTTTTGTTCGTGGGATTCGAATTTGAAATGACTGAAGAATCAAATTTGATTGAGACTTGCAGTGTTAGTTCAGTTCGCACAAGTTCATTTGATAAATTGAGGCTGACGACTTGCACCATCACATTATTTCTACTTTAGTATGGGCTTTCTAACATTAATAGAAATAGTTGCATTGAAAATCATCCCCAATGCATTGGTAATGATTCCCATTCCTTATTGGGAAACCTTAACAAGGACCATACACTTGTTAACCAAGATTCTTTTAGTATATGGAGCCTTTCTTTAAATGTGTCGCTGTGTCAATTTGGGTTTGTTCGACCACTGAGTTATTAATAGTGAGGGTTGGCCTAGTCGAGCAGGGTTGTTCCACCTTCACATGGTCCTAGGTTCGAGTCTCACTTGGAGCGGAGGGGTTTTGGGAAGGGGAAAGGTTAGTACTATTGAAGCAGATTTTTTTTTTTTTTTTGATAAAGGTAAAGTATATATAAATGAAGTGTCAAAATAGGTGTCGCGTCCTTTATATAGAAGAACACTACACAAAAATTTACCCACTAGCCAATGTGAAAGATATTCACAACATCTGCACCAGTGTTATCACTATGATTCGTAATATGATCTGCCCCTCTCCATTCAAGCATGTTCGAGAGCAGCAATTTCCTCAAAGCTAACAGCGAATTTTTTTTTTGATAAGTAAAACTATTATATACGAAGAGCGTCAAAACATGAGACGCGGCCTATGTACAATAAAGAGTAAATACAAGAGATCTCAAGCTACTCGAGATGGAGGGAATTCCCTATCACTTCTAGATAGTGAGTTATGTGAGTAGGAGTCTTGGAAGGTCCACTGACTCAGGGCACCAAGAAGATATAGTGCATAGCCAAGTATCTTTAAGCTTCTCTAAAGTCCCTTCCTCGTTATCAAAAGCCCTTTTATTCCTTTCCTTCCAAATGACCCAACAAGCCGCCAACGGGGCAACCTCCCATAAGGAATTTCTCTTGCCTCTTTTATAAAGAGACCAGCTCAAGAATAAATCCAAAACTGATCCGGGCATAGCCCAGGCAATCCCGAACAGACCTAAAATCCAATTCCATAATTCCATCACCATGGGGCAATGAATCAGCAAATGATCCACACTTTCATCGCTCCTTTTGCACATATAACACCAATTAACATAAATCTTGTGCCGCATCCTCAAGTTATCACCGGTTAAGATGGCTTCATGACAAGCCTCCCAAGCAAAGCTAACTGCGAATTTTAAGAAAAAAGGAAAGAGGTCTGTGGAGGTTTTGATGTTAAGTGGTATTTATACGCCATTGTGACTTTGGTAGTTGGGTGTGATCTTTTAGCTCGTGTTTGTGATAACATTTATGGCGCTGAAGTTATATCTGAGTTGGTTAGAGAAACACACGAGGCATATCCAATTTGGATACCTTTCACTTTTGGAATTATATTAACTCTTGGTTTAGTAATTAATTACTCCCTCCATTCCGGACACATTTAACTTTTTAAAAAAATGACATTTTTAGTAGCTCATTAATAATAAAATGACACTTTTATGCCTTAATTTTTTAAAGTGGACTCTTTAAGGGAAAGATCTCGAAATGGAATAGTGGACTTTTTGCCAGAACTGAGGGAGTAATTACAAAGATCGACTTGTTTAGAGAAGTCATTACTCTCCCAATTCCACAAAAGTGGCCCACATTTCTCTTTTAGGATGTTCCAATTTTGTTGTCATCTTTTCAAATTCCAAAGTAATTAATGATTTGATTCCTCAATAAACTCCCATCCTACCTGTGTGAAAGATTAGATTAGTTAATAAGGATTGAAACTTGTTTAATTAGTTGGGAGTAATAATGGAAACTATTACTCTCTCTAATGCATTTAATGTTATTTCTTAAACAACTTGAAAGCTCATAAAGGACAGTTTTTATGGGACTGAAGGGGTAATTCCTAACACCATATAGCTTTGATTGCCGGTATCCCCTATAATACAACAGGCTTAGTCACACCTCTCACAATTGAAAAAAAGTATCTACCGGCTAAATCATTTTAAAACTTTTAACGGTTAGAGTTCACCACATGTGTGGAGGTGGTTATCCTTGGTTATCCCCTTTAACTCCTTTTTTCTCGTCACCCCTACAATTAATATTCCGAGTAGTCACCTCTTTTTTTTCTCCCTCTTTTTTCTCTCCCAATTACAAGTCACCCCATACAATTAATATTTTGAATATCCCTTACAAAACATCGAGCATACATTGATTTGGTGTTATAGTGTCTGCCATAGGCCCAGGCACAATGACCCCGTTCCTCACATCATGTCATTAATTAGTTCAATACATCTAGCAATGTCTACAACTCACTTGTGTTTAGTTAGATTATCTGAATCTTATTTTTGTAGTTGGTGTATTTATGGTAACTTGACATTAATGGTGCTTGTTCCTTCTTCTTTGTACTTGGACGCTGTACATGTAATGAGCTTAGTAGCGTGCAAAGAATTTCCTGAATAGTTAGTTTGAGTTTTGATGCTTCGTATAAGCAAGACATGTAATTGGGTTGAAGAATTTAAGAGAATGTACCCTTCTTGCTAATGTCATATTAATCATCACATCATCCTGGTGTATTTTTTGGCTGGGTTTTAAATTAGTTCCATCATTTGTAAGTTTGATATGAAAGCACGGAAAGCCACAGCTACAGTCACAGTACCACCCACCCCTTCATCCCCAATATTCTCAGCCTCCACCTCAGCAAAACCCCTCTCAACCTCAGTGGTCTGTAGTCACCATTTTAAGAACCACCTTATATGCCATCTCAGACTTATTCACCAAGCTTTAGGCAACCCAGTGGTGCTCGTACCTCCCAACAGTTTTATCGTGCTTTACCCATGATTTTCAAATCACCATATAGTAGACCCAGTTTGGGATTCTTTGCTCCATATGGTCCATCATTTGGGCACAGCAAACAGTTTCCTATGGTGGAAAACAATCTCAGTGTGGTGGGGGCTCCCCTAAAAAACCACAGCAAATTTCTCCCCCTTATATGTGTCCCAATGATAAAGTGGGTATTCACAGCTCCCTACAGCTAGGATATGACCGCAGCTCCACCTACAATTTCAGGGGTTGGTGGTGGATCTGGTTCTGGTGGTAGTGAAAACAGGGTTCAGTCGGTGAAGAGGGTGACAAAGGTGACCAAAATGGGATTCTTGAAAGAACAGATGCAGCCAACTGTCAGCAAGTAGATTGACAGTCAGTTTTGAATGTGGTCTTGGACACGTTGATGAATGGTGTGGAAGGTGGGCCCCAAGAGACTGGTTTGGTCGTTGACATCAGTCTCATATTTGTCATGAATTTGTACAGAAAATTGATTTCGTTCTGGATCAGCTTTCTTGAGATAAATCATTTGCTTGAGTATTGAGGGGGGGGGGACTTCAATACTCATCTCTTTCTTTACATATGATTATTGGTAACAGTTTTGCCTGTTTAGTAGTGGTTTGTGTCCCTAAGCGACCTTGGCTCTTCATCCACCCCCCTTATTGTGTTTGTTTATTTAGTTTAAACTTGACTGTGTAGACAATTGGTAGAAGAAGAATTGCAAATGGTTCTAGACATTTACAGTATGTTTCTAAAACATGTACCATTGTACCTATCATATTAATTTGTATGTAACTGTGTATTATTTGTTTTTTCCTTTTAAATAATATTTATTGTGATCTGTAAAAAAGTAAAAAAAGGATTGTCATTTTTTTTTGCTTTGTGTGCATGTTGGTTTTTGGTGGTTTCTTATGAGTTCTATTATTTAAATAATATCTTAATTGCATGTTGTTCTTTCGCTTGTGGTTGGTGCATTTCAGTGTTATTATTATTATTATTATTTTAATAGGTAAGTGTGACCCCTTGTTGGTATTAGAATTGGAACCAAGGACTTTAAAGTCTTTGCCTGAGTGCCCTTGCCATCTCTCCCACCCCTTGGGGGGTATTTCAGTGTTATATGATAATGGCAGCACTAAATAACACTAAAATAACACACATTTCAGTGTTATTTGGTGCTGTCATTATCAGAATGGGGTATAAGTGTAAAGTAACACACTTTCTACTGGCCTTCGGCTTTCTAGTACGTTATACATAGCTATTGCAAATTTAAGTTGTACCATTCTAAATAGGGAGGATCATATCCATACCTGGTGGTGCACCTGAAATAAAAATATGCAGCTTTCAAAAGATATATATATATATATATATATATATATATATATATATTTTGTCAAAATATCAAACAAAAAGGTCTTTTTTACTTCTATTGTTCTTACTGAAATTTACATTTATGAGCATCATGTTCTTTAATACAAAAATCAATTAACCATGAACAGCATTTTCTTTATTTTTTGTTATTTTTTTGAGATCTCCAAGCACACACATGTTGCTATTTTTTCGTTTCTACCAAATAATGTACAACACGTCGTTGGTGTCATTTCTTGTCTTTCTTTCATTTCAAAAAAATGTGTGATTTAGTTGGGAACAATTGAAAAAAATCATTTATGATTTACTCGTGGTATTATGTGAGTGGTTAACTGATTATATTTAATAAGGAAAAATCATTTGGAAAATAAAAAGTTAATGGATGTGATAGAAACCAATATTGGGTAGACGAAGGAAAGAACATTATATAGAAAATCATGAACTTGTAGAATACACTTTTCATCTCATTATTATATACCAAAGCAAGATTTGCATATTAAAGGTAAGTATAAAGTAAAAACCATAATGGTGTTGTTAAACTTAGTCTCTAACCTTGTATGATTCAACTTAAAAAGGTCCAAGATGAGCATAGTTGAAATTTTGGTTTTGCGAGATGACAATATGGCACTTTCTTGCAAAAAGTGAAGTGAAACAAATTATAGTTTCTGTACAGTAGATCATTAAATTAGAGCAACCCTGTAGGGCTCACTTTTTTTTTATTTTGAATAACTTACTTGAGAAGTTATATTCCCTGCCCCTTTAGTTTAATTCATGGATTCTGACGATAAAGAAGAATGCATTTTCTCAATCACCCTAAGAATATAAAAGAAAGGGGAAGAATGACCAAAGCGAGAGAAAGAATAATCTAATCTTGATTGTAAATTGATTTAATCCTCTTCTTAATTACTATCAAAATCGAGGAAATTTCTATTTATGAATGTTCTTTCTATAACTTCTTCTAACCAATAATAATGTGAAAAGGTTTAAGGAAATTATGAGCGGGCCTAATTCTCAGAAAACTATCAACTACAGGGGTGAATGTCCTCATCGTCATTTCCACAATTCATACACTTAATCAGCGCTGTCTCTCTCCAACCTGTCTTAATTCCGAAACCTCGAGGGGCCAATCTACAATTTTAGTAAAATAAAACAGCAAAATTAAATTGGGTATTGACTAGTGAAAAGGGCAATATCAGATATTTGCAAATTACCAAGTGGGGGGGGGAGGCGGGTTCAATTTTCCCCTTTGTCTTTGTATCCTAAGCCTCTGTTAAACCCTCTTTACAGTACAAGAGCATTTCTGCGTTCTTGAGAGAAAATTATAGAGAAGCGGCTATACACAAGTAAGGTTACTGGGATGAATGAGCTGATTGTTATGTACGCCAGGACAGTGCAAGCAATGAGGGAATCGAAACCTAAGCATGATAATCTATATACCTAGGTTTGTTTCAAAACCCTAATTTCAATTTTGCGTGCTGATCCTTTATGGATGTTTCTGTATCGTACTTTGTCCTCGTTAATGAACTGTGTATAATTCGTTTGCTCTAATTTTGAGTTGAGGTGTTGTTTTGGGCAGGTATTTTTGGTTTTTGTACGAGGGAATGGAATCTGAATTGGATGTAAAGTTAGTTTCGACTGAGACTTGCAGTGTTGATTTTATTAGGAAGCCTTCATTTGGTACATAAGAATTATTGTTTTTAACATGTGTTGTTGGTTTTCTGCATCCCTTGAGCTACTTGTAACGTTGGAATTTTAACTGAGGGATGCCTAGCGGATAAGGGTTTATTCCACGTTCTTGTGGTCTAAAGGCTTGAGTCTCACTTGGATTAAATGGGTTTTGGGAAAGAGAAGGGTAACTTCTATTGTAGTGAACTCAAAGAAAAAGAAGGAAAGAGCTTTGCCCAGGTTTTGATATTTAGTGGTATGTATACATTGTACTTCAGTAGTTGGGTATGATTTTTAGCTCATGTTTGTGGTAATACGTATGTAGTCAGATTTATAATTGAGTTGATAAGAGAAACAAGTGGGGCATGAGTTCTGTAGAAATCGGAGACCTTTTACTCATCAAATTACATCACCTCTTGGTTTAGTTATGAAATAATTACCAAGATCAACTTGTTTAAGGAAATTATGAGGTCCGAACACCACATTGCTGTGAAGGCCATTGCCTTCGACCAAAGAGTAGATAGAACTAACTCTACTACCCTTATCCAAGGATAACTCGAATAAGATCTGGAACTCTTCCTTCAAACAGATATCCCCACACCACCTATCTTCCCAAAATCTTACTGAGTTCCCATTACCAACTTCAAAAGCAATGAATCTTTCAAAGGAGTTCCACCCTTTCCTTATCCGCCGGACTCCCACGTAAGGAGAATTGACCACATTAGGAAACCACCAATGATCCCCTTCTCCATACTTACAAACCACCACTTGTCTCCAAAAAGCATCCTTATTTGTGAGGTACCTCCATAACCATTTTCCCAACAAAGCCTCATTAAATAATTTAAGGCTTCTGATATTCAAACCCCCTTCTTGGACCCTTGAACACACCTTTTCCCATTTCACTAAATGAAACTTGTGCCCATCTGTCTGCCCTCCCCACAAGAAATCCCTTTCCAACTTTTCTAATCTTTGCCTTATTGAGACCGGAATCCCAAAAAGCGATAAAAAATAGGTCGGTAAATTAGCAAGTGTGTTCTTGATTAAGACTAATCTCCCCCCCTTGGATAGAAGTTGACGCTTCCACCCTGCCAGTCTTTGCTCGAAACGCACGACCACTGGGTTCCACAACGCCCTACTCTTTGATTGTGCACCTATGGGAAGACCAAGGTAATAGGCGGGAAGAACGGCAGATTTACACCCAAAGAAAGCAGCTAGCTCCCCGACATTTTCCACTACCCCTACTGGAATTATTTCACTCTTTGAGATATTAATCCGTAAGCCTGAAACTGCTTGAAAGAATAATAATACCAAACGAAGGTGTCCCAGCTGAGCCTTATCTGCATCACAAAAAACTAAGGTATCATCTGCAAAGAGAAGGTGGGAAACCGTCACCACCCTTTCCCCTCTCCTCCCCACCTGAAAGCCACTAATAAAACCTTCCAACGTAGCTCGCTCTATCAATATGATAACTACGATAAACAGAAAGCGGAGACAATGGGTACCTTGCTCACCTCTTGAGTGGAAAAAAATCCCGATGGTTCCCCATTCACCAAAACAGAGAAGCGGACCGTAGAAATACAGAATCTAATCCAATGAATCCACTTGCTACCAAAACCCATTCTTTCCAACAAATATAGCAAAAAGTCCCAGTTCACATTATCATAAGCCTTCTCTATATCCAACTTACACAACAACCCTGAATTCCACTCTTCAACCTGTCATCCACCACTTCATTGGCAATAAGGGCGCATCTAAAATCTGTCTGTCCTTCACAAAAGAGAAACAAGTGGGGCATGAGATTATTTCTTTTTCGAATCAAAGCTATGAATCGGCATTAAGACTTTTCTCAAATCTCATCCTGGAGTGAAAAAACTGAAATACATCCATAATATCCCCTTTAATCATCCCAAATGAAAGAACGCCATAGAAAACCCACAGGCCCTGGGGCTTTATCTCCCTCATTTTTACAGTCGCCACTTCCTCCATCGAAAAAGGGCCCTCCAAGGCTGCTGAATCCTCAGGGCTATGCTGCCAAAAACCACCCCATCAAATTTGGTCTCCAACCCCCACTCTCTTCAAACTGGTGCCGAAAAAAATTTGTGATACCATCAACTTGCCTCATCCTCTAACTGCACGCCTTAATCTGGAAATTATTTTTTTGCTGAGCAACTTTGCCATTCTATGAAAGAACTTGGTGTTGACTGGACTCGCACTTCTGGCGCCACAAATCTCTTCGCGAATAAGAAGACTCCTCAATTCCTGATTAAGCTGAACCCTAAGGGATTCTTCTTCCTCTGTCAAAATACCAGTCCCTGCTTTCTCATCCAATCTGCGCACCTCATCTGAAATAGAGGGGGATACAGAATCTCAAGTTGTCTGACAAAGTCTCTATCGACTTGCGCGTTTATTTAGGTATACAGAATCTTTTTTTTGTATTCGGTGATTTTAGTTAACTTGAATAGTGTGTGCAAAGAACGTCACGAATTGTTAATTTTGAGTTTCTACGCTTTGTATAAGCAACCTACGGTATTGAGTTGAAGAGTTTAGGAGTTTGAACCTTTGTTGCTAACCTCAGAATCTCAACCATCTTATCGTCCGAGTGGATTTTATGATTGGGTTCTAAATTAGTTGGGTGAGGTGTTGAAGTTTGACCTGTTTTGGCGCATGTTTATAATACTTAACTTTATCAAAGATAAAATAAAATCTTGATGTTTGATAGAAAAGCCACGTATAGCATTTTTCTAGCTGGCTCTTTTGGTATCTCTTATAGACCTTAATGATCGGGGTGATTCGCCAAATGCCTTTACCTGTCACTGTTGCGGTGCTGCTTGACTACTTTAACAATTGCAGTATTGCACAATGTGGGATAGAATTGATCATTTTTATTGTTTTGCTCTTGTTAGAAGAAAGTCATGATGTCAACTGAGCTCCTCTTGAGGCTTTGCATAAGAAGCTCTTGTCGTGTTTTTGGTTTGTAATTATGCGTGAATGTAGTATGCTTTCTCTGTTCTTCCCTCTCTTTTTCTTTTCGTTGCTTTCCCTTACACCAATGTTTTATTGGAAATAGTGCATGTTTAAGTTTTCTGTATAACAGAAATGTATAGACTAGGCTTCTATGGAGGCATTTATATTCTTCTATTATAGATTCTTTTTTTCTGTAACATATACATTTATTTGAACCAGAAATATCTTTCTATCTATCATTCTGTCCATTTAAGTTAAGTGAAGATCAGTTTTTTATGACCTAGCTGGAAAATGTTGGTGAAACTCTGAAGTTTGGCGAGGAATGATTCTTGAAATTAGTGATTGCATTTTTTGGTTTAAAGCTACGAAAGTTTCCTTTCCCGGGGGTTTGGCGATCTCCCAACATGTTCCTTTTAGCCGGAAGATTTTTCCTCTTCCCATGTCTTAATTCCTTCTCCCTCCTTTTTGATAATGGTAAATGAATAGATAGTAAAGCACGAAAAAGGTGACGCGTTCTTTATACACAAGGAGTATACTCTACCATAAAACTATCTAATATATAGTGATGTTATTCACAAAATCTACAAAAGAGACTAACTCGGGGTTCTGAGGATGTTCTGCCCCTGCCCACCATGCGAACAGGAAATAGAGCAGAGAGCTCTTCAATTCTGCAATGGACCCCTCCTCATTATCAAAAGCCCTACGGTTTCTTTCCTTCCAAATCGTCCACCACACCCCCAAGGGAACAACATCCCAAGTTGTATTACTATTCTTCCTCCGCCAAAAATATCTCCAACTCCATAACAGATCTTTGGAGGTCTCGAGAATCACCCACGCCACCTTGAACAAACCAAAAATGAAATTCCACAGTTCCCCAGCCACCAGACAATGCAGAACCAAGTGATTAACACTTTCCTGCTCCCTCCTTCCCTAAGTAAGAGTCTCCTCGTTTGAGCTTTTCATTTAATTTCCCCAAGTATCCTTTAGTGGTGTCAAATCAATGGAACCCTGTAGGTTTTCTATGTAATATAACATTAAAAAGGACATTATAGACAATTGGTTTCAGAAAATTTACTACAAAGGGAAAGGAAACATTTATTTTGAGATACCCCAAAATGGGACAAGGGACATAGGGAGTATTAGTTTTGTTTTTGATTACCATGTGACTGGTATACGCTCCTAAGTGGACACTGTGCTGTGAGACAACTCCTATGTAACAATGATTTTGAGTTGCCTATATAGTTCCAAACATTAACTGGTAAATAATGATCTTACAAATCTAAGCTGGACTTAATTAGATTTGCGAGCTGCTATGTAACATCATATCAGAGGTAAACCATGGCTTTTTCAAAGATTTTGGGGACATTTTAACAACAATGGTTTTGTCCTGGCCATGGATTTGATGACCAACATGATGCATGTAATTTTTGTCATTTTCATGAGTTGTGATGTATATATTGTGAACCCTTACATAATATATTTTTTAGTAATCAATTGGATATAAAAGGTAATGTTGCATGTAGAGGATGGAAAGGAGTTAACAATTTTGCGTTGGCTTCTATTTTTTAATTTATATAGGACTAGAATGAAAAGTAATTGTAGTTCCATCATGATTTTTAAGGGAAAAAAAGTTGTGGGAAATTAGGTATTTTAGTTTTCCTTATAGCGCGGTAAATTTCTGATGTACGGTTATCTTTTTGGCGTTGCCGCACACTTTAGGCAGAGCTACAAGAGGTTGTGCTAATTATACTAGTTGGGTGGTATTTTGGTCTCTAGCTGCACAAAAAAGCGAACCATTCCTCTGGATGTTAAGCAGTACCAGCACCAGAATATTAAGTTTTTCATGTTACAAGCAGACAATATGAACAATGATAGGCATCAATATGTTCAAGGTATGGGGGTCTGCAATTCCTTCCTTTTGCAACTTGCTTTTCTGACTTACCCTCCCTACCTCTGAGCCAGAAATTACATGTCTCACCTTTCTTTATATTATATAAAGTTCTCCGTGGAACCTTACACTCCTCGTAGTTCTTTCGTATCCTAATTTGAAATTTCGTAAACACTAACAAGTATCCGCGCAGCACTTGCTAAGCAAGAATCTAAAGAGAAGTTTTGCATTTGGAACATTCCCCAATGCGTTGGGAGCATCATACCATGCATTGATCAGAATTCCCAATGTAAAACTTTTCAGGTCCTTTTCTTTTGATAAGTGTACTAATAGTATAAATGGGCGTCAAAACAAGTGATGCGTCCTTTCTAATATATAGTTTTTTTATTTTTGAAATGTTGTTCTTTTGGGCGCTCTTATTAGCACAAGTGTTCAGATTTTAATGGATGCTTTTATTGTTTTTTCCCCATTGTTCACATCTTGCGAAATTAATTTTTGAAGACTATCTTACATGAGTAACCAAATGATTTTGGTAAGCCTATGTGTCGTGTTATCGTGTCGTGTTTGTGTCTCACTATCGTGTTTTCATGTTATCTATCTTATTTGATCATAAATATAACAATAAATATTATTCGGAATATATTAACACTATCGTGTCTTTCGTGTTGTGTTTCGTGTCGTGTCGTGTCTTTCGTGTTGTGTTTCGTATCTTATCGTGTCGTGCTGGTTTGTGCTATTGTGTCGTGCCAGTCATTGCCACCCCATCATATATCTTGTTTCTGAGTTGGTTATATCACAATGGTTTATAAGTAAAGTATTTACTCGTTGGACACGTCTAGCGTGTGGGAATGAGTTTCAAATACCTATGCGTTAGAAGTCCAGTTATGGGAATGTGAAACCCACCCCTCCATCATGGGTTTCTAATATCCACTATTAGTTGGTATTTCGTACATATGGCCAATACCCACGCCCCCTTATCCATCAACTTAGGTACCAAACATGGGTACGAAAGGTATGGTAATCAGATTCCCATTCCCACTTCAAAATGCTTGCTCTTTCATTGGAAGAATATTTGGAGAAATTGTGCTCCCACTAGAGTTGCTTTTTTTGTGTGGGAGTCTTGCCATGGTGCTATTCTGACCGGAGATAATTTAAGGAGGTGAAGAAGGGTTAATGTCAACTTGTGTTACATGTGTAAATGTTATGAAGAGAGCGTCAATCATTTGTTACTTCACTGCCCAGTTGCTAGTGCTCTGTGGAATTTGATATTGGGACTTTTTGGAATGTCGTGGGTAATGCCCGGTTCAGCTAGGGAGCTGCTTTGGAGCTGGTCTTGGCATAATCGGCAAAGGCGTAATGTCGTATGGTATACAGTTCCGGTAAGTGTTTGGTGGACCATTTGGAAAGAAAGAAATAAGAGAGAGCATTCGACAACATTGAAGCCTTGTTGGTCCACTTCAAGGACAACCTTTTGTGTACCCTATTTCTCTGGTGTATAGAGACAGATTGTCCATCACGCCTGTCGGATCTTTCTTTTGTGGATTTTTTGAATATTTTTAGAGTGGAGTAAGTCTTTTGTATACCGCTAGTGTACAAAGGACGTGTCACCTTTTGACACTTTTTATAATATTCCTTATTCATAAAAAAAGGTGACAAATAGGTTTCACCTTGGGAAATAAATGGATAACTCCAGGGCTTTATAGGGGCAGTCAAGAAGACAATCTTAGAAAACTTTTGAGCAGAGTCAGCTTTAGATTCCTCTCCCCCTCCCCAAAAGGTAAGGGTTAGGCTAAAGTCTTTGGTGTTGCAAAGCACCATAAATTTTGTTTGCATATTGTTATAATTCTTGGATGCTTGGCAACCTCCTGGTAGAAGACACTTCCATTGGGAAAGGGAGTTGTTCGATGTTGACCTGGCTCTTTTCTGTCTCAAGTTCAGCTAAAGGGCTACGGTGCTTTGGGGAGGTTGTGTGTGCAGCCCCAAATTTTTTTTTTTGAATTCATGTTATTTCCTTGTATAAGCACTTGCAGCACCATCACACTTTCCTCCCACAGTTGTCTATTGATTGCCCTTTCTAATACATGAAATCCAATCACTTGAATAAGTTTCGGAAATCTATTGCAATCCATGAACTCAGTCCTGAAATGAGAAAGGGAGTAGTGAGGGAGAGAGGGAAAAAGAGCATGCTAAAGAGAAAATGAAAAAGGAAGAACGAGAAAAATAAATTAGAGCATCAGAATCTCATAGAGAAGAGAACAAAGCAGAGCTTTGTTTAAGTTGCACAGAAGATGGTCCAGAGCTCATGTCCTTGATTAGGGGCAAGTGTAATGGGACTTGGATAATAAGGTTTTACGGTTATTTCTGGTGTCTCAAAAAACTTTTAAAACTTATGAGGGTCCAAAAAAAAGTAGAATAGATGTTATCAAATGTGCCTTGCGCCTCGCACCTGAAGTGCAAGGGGCAGAAAACCTCTCCCTTTTTCAAGCTAGATTCCTCAACAAAAGCAAAGTCCTTACCTGCACTTTGTCTTGCCTTGGATCTTGGAACCTCCAGTAACACTTTTGCATCATTTCCCAGTACTATATTTGCTGGTGAATAGCCTCTTTAATAGAGCTTGCAATCGAGGAGGTAGATAGGCATAAGTTTGGGATATGTATGCCATCTGCCTGTCGCTACCTTAATCACAATAATTATTCAAACTTCTAGAACACAACTGAGTACTTGTCCTAACTATAAAGCTAACAAAAGTAGTGGAACAAGGCTGAAGGCTTTGTTGAGTTGATGAAATCTGGTCAGTACTCATTTTGGCTGTAAGCTTAAATCATTTTACATTTGCAATGTTCGCTCCCAGATATATGTGTTATGACTTGATATGTACGAATGGAGCAACCGAAGGGATGTTACTTTTTTGCTTTATTAATGTTTTAACATGAGTCTCTTCCAAATTATTGTTTCTACCTTGGGAGAGTTCTTTCATTTTGGACATCACATTTCTTTATGAGTGGCCTTAATTTGTATTTGCTACTGCCAATTTTTCTTTGTATTAAATTTGATTTTATTGCCAATGCTTTTATTTATTGTATACAGATAGAAATATATGAGCTCATGTTCTTATTACTTTTCAGTGTCAAGTGGTCTTACTCTAGATGGTATTTTATTTCCTTCATTTTTATGGGTTTTAATGTCTCTTTTCAGAATGCTTGTTATCGCTGATGATGCAGTGGTTTAATTGCGTCTTATTTTAGTTGTTTGGAACTTTGATGTCATAAAACAAGTTCAAGGTTCTCTTCATATAGAAGGAATTCATGGAGCTAAGAGTTTCATCCCCAAAGCCTGACCTATCGCCTTCTGAATGTGCAAGTGATCCTGATGAGAAAGAAATCAGTGATGACGAAGATGATGATCGTAACCATAAGCATCGTAGGCGGGAAGAGCGGTCTCAATTATTGGAGAGAGATGGTCTGGAACAAGTTTTGACAAGGCCATATAGAAAGCGAAATAAACCTTTCGAAAATGGGCATTTTTACGGGGAAGCTGGTTCTCAGTCGAGTGTAACATGGAAAAATTATAATTTTAACACTTCGGAGAAAGATCTCTCCTCAAAGTTTGACAGCAGACGTTCTGGCATTGTGCCATTTTCTCGAGCTCCTTTGGACCAGAAAATTAGGCTGAGCCAATCATTTTCTGGTGAAGCAGGTCCTGTTCGAGGTAGAGGTGGTTCATGGAGCCAACGTGATTCTATATTCAGCTCTGCTGATGTTGCATCTCAAATGGTTCAGCAGGGCTCAGTTCCTCCAAGTCTGTTTGCAGGAAGGGGGATGCCAACCGTTTCAAATGCTCATGGTGCATCCTGGGGTGCATTTGGATTGATTCCAGGAATACCAAATGGTGCTCTGGACACACTCCATCCCCTTGGTTTACAAGGACCGCTCAGATCTGCTATCAATCCTACTCTGGGCATGGGAATTCCACGCCAACGATGTAGAGACTTTGAGGAGCGTGGCTTTTGCCTAAGAGGTGATATGTGCCCAATGGAGCATGGTGTCAATCGCATTGTGGTTGAAGATGTTCAGGTACATTATTCTGTCATATTCTGTCCTTGAATTAATTCCTTGGTTTGTTAAGTTTATACCAGTGAAGTTTGGGAAGATGGGATAATGGGTGATTGAGCCCGCTTAGATATTTATCAAATCAAATATAAAGTAATAAGCATCTACATACCAATGGCAACCGACAAAAGATTGGGTTCAGAAGACTTTAAATTTTACTATCTTATTTGAAGTTGATTACTTCCTTGGTTGCCAAAGAGATGTTATTCAATACGTGCGGCATGACACTCTCATTTACAGATTTTTATGGCCTTCGGAAATAGCAACCTCTTTTAGATGGACTTGATTATTTCCTCCACTACATCCCCATTTCATGCTGGATATAGCGTAAGGTGATGTGTCTGAACTAGTGAGTTGTGATCAAGATTTATACCACCCGGTCCTTTTACTTTATGATAATGAAGGTAGAATAAGGGCATCCTTTTTGATGACTAAAAGATCTCCATTGTTGCTGATGTGTATGGGGAGAAGCAGTCTCCTTTCCCTCCCCAATTATTCTCCAATTTCAGGTTGTTTCCTCTATGGCAACTATTTCTTATGTCATAATAGTATCTAGTTCAGTATGTTTACTCCTAGACTGTTGTCTTTGATTATGCATACTCAGTTGGAAACAGACACCTAAGAAAAGGATGAACTAGTGTGCGGTGTGTGGGAAGGGTCTAATATGAGTTGACTTACCTTGGAAGCAAAGACTATCCGTAGTTTGAACTTGTGACCTCGAGGTCACCATGGAGCAATCTTACCACTATGGCAAGGCTCGGCCTAAAGTTAGGCCCTAATGTGGTAGGGAAGCCACTAACGAGAAAACATATTTATATTTTAGTTTCGTAGTGATGATAATTGAAGACTCCACATTTTATTCATTGAATTATTTGGGATGAAGCTGTAGTTAATAATAGCCAAAAGTAAAAAGTGAGATGATAAATTTGGGGATTAAGAAAGTGCATAATAAATAGTTTGGCCATGGACGCCAGCTACGGTGTTTCTATTTTGGATACAGAGGACTGGTTTGGATTTGAGCCTTGATGTTTTGGCTTGTAGTGTTCTTCTTTGATTCTTTATCTCCTATCACATGTTTCTTTATGGATTCTGCACTTTGTATATTCATATATTTTTCTGATTAATGAAAGTTCTGTTATATATATATATGTGTGTGTGTGTGTGTGTGTGCTGAACTATTACTCATATACTTGGTTGTATTGTTTTGTTTTCATTACATTAATTTTGTCGTGACCTCTATGTGGCTTTTGCTTCATTTTCATTTGAGGAGGCAATAAATGCAGAAGAAACAAATTCCTTTTATGAGTTGGTATTTGAGCTTTTTTTACCTTTTAATAGACGAACTTCAATATGTAAAATATCAGAATTCATGTCCTATATAAGAGTTCTTGCTTTTCATGGCGTCTTAAAATGTTACTCCCTCCGTCCCTAAATAATCGTCCTAGTTGACCCGGCGCACAGTTTAAGAAAAAACAATTGACTTGATTATTTATATTGGTTTAATGTGTAGTTTTCTTTAAAGCCCATGTGTATGTGGCCCATAATTAAAGTAAGGTGAAAAAATAACGGTAAAGTGGTAAAAGTGATATTCTAAAAAGGTAAGTTTCAAACTGGATAATTATTTTTGGACGGACAATAAAGGAAAGGAGGACGATAATTTAGGGACGGAGGGAGTATTTACTTAAAAAAAGGTCTGTTTGAGATGTCATAGTGTCATACCGGTGCTTTCCAGTAGGTCACTGTTATGCATTTCTTTTGTTGGTTTTGACATATGTCTAAATTTGCTGAAATATGGTTGCTTTTGCAATTTACAGAGCCTTTCACAGTTTAATCTCCCGGTTTCACTACCAAGTGCACATCTGCCTGGAGCACCTGCTGTGCCAGGGCCTTTACCTGTAACTAGTGCGTCAACTAGCATATTGCTAAAGAGCAAAGGTTTACATGCCAAAACTAGTAAACCTGGAGTGGGTGACAACGGATTTGGCTTAAATGGCACTTTCACTGATTCTGCTGTTGTGGGCGGAGCTGACTTTTATGATCCTGATCAGCCTTTGTGGGGTAATGATTGTTCTGAGTCATCAAGTGCACTCATTGGGTTAAATCAATCTAAGGTTGAGGAAACCGAATCTTCGTTGGATGTTGGTCCGTCTGATGATCATCGTGTCGGGTTTCTTGAGGGCTCTGATAATGAACGTGCAGTCAGAAGTTCTGGGGCTGCTGTGGGATCTCAGAGTACAAGTCCATCAGTGTGGGGAAGAATAAGTAGTTCGAAAAATAGATCAGAAATGAGAGAGAAAATGGTTTCTAAAGGAACTTCCTCGAATATTGTCCAAAACGAAACAAAAGAAGACCCGGAGGCATCAAACAAGCGGATAAATGGTGGCATCAGCCACCATGCTATAGATTCATCTCTGAAGTCACAATTTGGTAATGGACGTAATCTCCGTAAACCATCTCAAAAGGCCCAACGTACTTTATTTGTCAATGGCATCCCCCAGAAAAACAACAAAAGAGAGTCCCTGCTTTCACATTTTCGAAAATTTGGGGATGTTGTTGACATATACATTCCATCGAACAGTGAACGAGCTTTTGTTCAATTCTCTAGGAGGGAAGAAGCAGAAGCTGCTCTCACTGCGCCTGATGCTGTAATGGGTAATCGCTTTATTACGTTATGGTGGGCTAATCGTGATAGCATTCTTGATGATGGGACAAATACAGGCAACAATATGCCAACAACTCCTCGCGGAGTGATAGGTGCTGCAGTTCCATCCTACCTGCCTGGTGCCAACAAAGGAAAAGATGAGATCCAACCAGCATCTTTGAAGGGTACTATTGGCCATGCTTCTGTTACTCCTGTGCCTGCATCTTATCACCCTAAGCCTGTGGTTGCTAGTGGTCCCAAAGCACCACCTCCTTCAGAAAAGAAGTTGGAGACTTTAGAGGTTCTGAAGGAGGAACTCAGAAAGAAGCAGCAGATGCTAGACCAGAAACGGAATGACTTCCGGCGCCAGTTGGACAAACTTGAGAAGCAGGTAATCTATGTTACCTCGACCCTTCATTTTTGCCAAAGTACCTGTTTTCCACAACACAACATGGGTGTGGGTCTTGGTGTGGCAATTTTACAGTAAATTAGTGCAAAATCTTTAAATTTTGGTGGATTCGACACCTGGATCCACACCCGTGTCCGATCCCCCTAGCCGAGTCTAGGTAACATAGCAGTTAAAAGGCCAATTCCTTGAATCTAAAGTTCTCACTTTTAGCTATTCATTCTAAATTAATTATTTGCTACTTCCCTTATTCCTTGTGGATCCTGATTTTACTGATTGCCTGGACTAATTAAGCCATGCTTTAAATAGTTCAGAACTTTATGAAGAATTTTCATAGATGTGCACAATGTATGCAATTTTCTCCCGTTCACTGAACTTCCTAAGTAAAAAGAATTCTAAAAAGGGGTTAGATAGTAAGCTGTAACCTTTCAACCTTTGACTGTAAAAGAGGGACAGCTTTCAAGTGATGAGGAATTACTTCGTTACATGCTTCCAGCGGCAAAGCCACATGGAGGATAAGGTGGCCTGTTGACCTCCTTAAGTCTGAAGAACTACTATAAGTTTAATAATTTACAAGTATAGAGAATTGTTACGGTTTATGGATCCTTTGACCCTCTCTAGTTGTTTTTTATTTTTTAAACACTATAGGATTATTATTTTTTTGCTAAATAAACACTATAGGATTTTTTATCCCCATTAGAATTACTGAAAGTAAGTTATTCCACACTACTTCCATTCTTAAATAAGTTTCTTCAACTTATTCATCGTGCAAGTGTTAGTTCTAATAGTATAAATAAGTTTCTTCAATTTTTACTTTTGCTATAATTTTAAACTATGTGAGGAAAATAGAACTCAATCTATCCCTAATGACTGTCAACATTTTAATAAAAATTTGTGCTAGTATCCTTTAAAAATAAATAAATTATCTTTTACATTAATGTAGCTAGGGGTGTGCATGATCCGCCCAATCCACGTAAACCGCCCAATCCTATCTGAACTTTGTGGGTTTGGGCGGATAAAATACTGTGTTGGTGGATAATAGATTCAACGAAAAAAAATCCACAAAATACAAGTTGAGTTTTGGATTTACTAGATAAAATCGGTTCAATCCAAACACGATCCACAACTTATTAAATACATATATAATATACTCCCTTCATTGGAGACAAAGAGTTCATTATTCTATTTTGGGATGTTTCACATAAAGAGTCCACTTTCAAAAATTATGCTTACAATTTCATAACCTTTCATCTTTATCCTCCACTTGTGTTGTAAGCATATTGGTTGTGCTCAAGTATTTTTATAATTATTACCAACTCCAATGACATTAATATAACCCTTAATTATAGCCTTTTCAATCGTGGACTCTTTGGGTGGAACGGTGCGAGTATAATATATCTATATTAGTATATAAGCTTTATTTGGAATTTGAAATTTATGATCAATTTTTTGTTTTGGTTTTGCCTGCAAATTTATGTGATTGACTAGAAAGTCTTATTTAAATTATTACATGGATGGTTAATCTCTTAAAGTTCTAATTTTTATTTCTGTTTGGCACTTTCAAATATTATATCTTCTAAGCGAATCAGACTTTAGTACTAAGTGCTATATATAATAATTGTCTAGCATTTGGGGTAGTAGATGGGCTAACTGGGAGTGTTTAGAACGGTGGGTTCGACTGGACGGGTTCGGATGTTCGGCGGCCCTCTTGACAGCACCTTTCCATCTCTTAATGTGGAAGATAGTGGAATTCTTGATTAAAAAAAGTATGAAAATTGTTGTTAATTAAATATTTTTAAAATAGACAAAGTAAAATAGATTATTTTTTTTGATAAGTAAAGTATTATATACCAAAGCGTCTAAATAGGAGACGCGGCCTTTTTACAAACTATAAGCATACACAAAACAGACTAATCTATAGAAAGACTATTCACAAAATCGATACAAGAAATGTTATGAATGTTGGAAGAATTAGTGTCCTCAACCCCCCAAAAAGACAACGTACGAAGTAACTCATCCTTTAACTTATCCACCGTCCTCTCCTCATCCTCAAACACCCTCCTATTCCTTTCCCTCCAAATGATCCACCAAATACCCAGAGGAACTGCGTGCCAAAAGCTGATCCTTCTTCTCCGCTTGTACAAAGACCAACTCAAAAGGAGATCTTTAACAGATCTCGGCATCACCCAAGCAACAGAGAACAGACCAAGCATTAAATTCCAAAGCATAGACACAATAGGGCAGTGCAGCAACAAGTGATTCACACTTTCTTCACATCCTTTGCACATGAAACACCAATTCACATATATCACTCGACGTCTCTGCAAATTATCCCCTGTAAGGATGGCTTCACTAGCAGACTTCCCATGCAAAAACAAAACTCTACTCGGAGCTTTCACTCTCCAAATACTCCGCCAAGGGAACACAATCTTCTCTCTGTTTGAAAGAATATGATAATAGGATCTAACAGAAAAAATCTTCCTCTTCGAGCCCGCCCACACCACCCTATCCTCCTGCTGCCCCACCGAGTGAGAGTATAACTTAGCAAAAAACTGAACACAAGAGTCCATCTCCCAATCTTGAAGATCTCTCCGAAATATGGGACTCCAAGAGACTTTCCCTTCCTCTATATTCAAAATCGAACTTACTAAGCAATCTTTCTCACTTGCTAAATTAAACAAATCTGGGAAAGATCTCCAAAGCTCCCTGTCATCACACCATTTATCCTTCCAGAATCTAATTGTAGACCCATTGCCAACCTCAAAAGAGATGTGTCTCTCAAACTGAGCCCAACCCTTCGACTCCTTTCCAAACCCCCACCCCATAGCAGGTAGGAACATCTTTCGGAAACCACAAATGCTCACCCTCACCATACAAGCTCACCACCACTCTCCTCCACCAAGCATTCCTATCCACCACAAATCTCCAAAGCCACTTCCCCAAAGAGCCAAATTAAAAACTTAAGATTTTTTATCCCCAAGCCTCCATTTCTCACACTATCACAGACTTTCTCCCATCTAACCAAATGAAACTTTCGCACCTCCATAGACCCATCCCACAGAAAATCTCTCCAATTTTTCAAGTCTGCTGCGAACCGAAACTGGAAGCACAAAAAGAGACATAAAATAAGTGGGAAGGCTAGAGAGAGTATTTTTCACTAGAGTTAGCCTTCCCCCCTTTGAAAGATACTGTTTTTTCCAACCCGCCAATCTCCGCTCGAACCTCTCGATGACAGAGATCCACATCTCTTTACTTTTATGCTTCGCTCCTAAAGGTAACCCAAGATACACCGTCGGAAGGCCCCCAACCTTGCAACCAAAAAAATTGGCCAAGGGAATCAAATTAGCCACCACGCCAACCGGAATAATCTCGCTCTTAGCGATATTAATTCTCAATCCCGAAACCGCTTGAAAGAAAGGAGCACAAGCCGCAAATAACCTAACTGATGAGAGTTAGCCCCACAAAAAACAAGCGTATCATCTGCAAATAAAAGATGGGACACTATCACTTCCTCTCCACTACCTCTACCCGCATTAAACCCCTTCAAAAAACCACCCCACACAGCTCTATCCAACATCTTGCTCAAAGCCTCCATCACAATGATAAATAAAAAAGGAGAAAGAGGATCTCCTTGCCTCAACCCCCTCGAACTAGCAAAGAATCCGGCAGGCTCACCATTCACCAACACCGAAAAACGAACTGTCGAGATGCAAAAAAGAATCCACTTCCGCCACTTAAGACCAAACCCCATCCTCTCCAGCAAATATAAAAGAAAATCCCAGTTGACATGATCATACGCCTTCACAATGTCTAACTTGCAGATCAAACCTGGATCTCCACTTTTAAGTCTAGCCTCCACCACCTCATTGGCTATAAAAGAGGCATCCACAATTTGACGATCCCCCACAAAAGCATGTTGGTTCACTGAAATAATTTTACTCAATACCTTTCTTAATCGCAAAGATAACACCTTAGCAATTAATTTGTAGACACCACCCACTAAACTGATAGGTCTGAAGTCGCTCAAATCCTTCGCCCCTTTCTTTTTTGGAATTAAAGTTATGAAGGAAGCATTCAGACTTCTCTCAAAGCACAAGTTTTCGTGAAAATAGTGAAACACCCTCATCAAATCCTCCTTTATTATCTCCCAACAATGCTGGAAGAAGGCCATAGAAAAACCATCGACCCGGTGCTTTATCACCCTTTAAACCACGAAGGGCTACCACAACCTCCTCTTCAGAAAAAGGAAGCTCCAGAAAATTACTGTCATCTACATCAAGACAAGTAAAAGATGTGCTGTTGAACGAAGGCCGCCACTCCTCTGTTTCAGAAAATAACCGATGATAGAAACCCACAATACCTTCCTTAATATCCTTGCTATCCGACAACTGAACTCCATCGATCCATAATTCCCTAATCTGATTCGCTGACTTGTGGGCACTAGCCATTCTATGAAAAAATTTAGTATTTCTATCCCCTTCTTTGAGCCATTGAATTCTGGATTTTTGCTTCCAACTGATCTCTTCGCAAAGCAATAACTGATCTAAATCCCTTTGCAAATTCAGACGAAGCAGCTCCTCTTCCTTGCTCAAAGCTCGAACCCCTACTAACCCATCCAAGCCACTGATTCTCTCCATCAAAGAATTAATCCTTACTCCCAGCTTACCAAAAACTTCTTTATTCCACACTTTCAAGTCCTCTTTGAGCAATTTAAGCTTCCTAGCCAAAGTGAAGCTAGGGTCTCCTACAACTGAATATGAAGACCATTTTTCTTTAACCCAATCCGCAAACCCCGGGGCCTTCAACCACATATTCTCAAATTTAAACGGACCTTTCCCTTTCAAAAAGCCCCCACACTCAAGAAGAAGGGGAACATGATCAGAAATAACTCTAGGCAAACAGGACTGAACTGCCCCTGAAAAAAACTCCTCCCAGTCACCAGAAATAAGGAACCTGTCTATGCGAGAAAATTGCGAAGTATTCCCATCTCTGAACCAAGTAAAATCTCCTCCTGACAAAGCTAAATCTACCAATTCCCCTACATTAATAAAATCATTAAACTCCGACATAGCTCGAGTATAGACTCGGGAAGCAGACCGTTCGTGCGGGAAGCGAACCACATTGAAATCACCACCTATACACCAAGGGGCATTCCACTTACGCTTAACTGATAAAAGTTCCTCCCACAAGACTCTTCTATCCACCGCTGCACATGGACCATAAACACCCGAGAAAACCCACAATCTATCATTTTCTTCCATCTTCAGTAAGCATGAGACAGAGGAAGAGCCCACAACAGAGTCCAACCTTGAAAAACACCTGCGATCCCACATAACTATTATCCCTCCTGCTGCCCCCACCGAATCTAAACACTCCCAGTCTAACCACCTACTCCCCCATAAGCTGGAGATCACTTTCCTGTTTACCTTATCAATCTTAGTTTCAATCAGACAGACAAAATGAGGCTTCCATCTCCGCAACGCAGCCTTAATAATACCTCGTTTATCCACATCATTAATACCCCGCACATTCCAAGATAAAATCCGTAGATGCATAATCAAACAAATTTTTTTTCCCACCCATCATCCCCCACTTTCCCCTTTAACTGCTCATAGTTCAGACTACAGCACAGATTCTTCAGCTCTCTTTTCCTTTGTCTCTTGCTTTACAGCTTTTCTTGATACTACCTTCCTCTGTAGACCTCCATTTCTTCTCAATATCCAGCAATAAGTCCAGCAATTTATCTTCAAAGCCATCAAAGGATTCCCAAAAACCTACCAAATCTATCCGCCCTTCTCTTAGCCCATAACGAAATATCCTCCTCCTCAGATTCGATCATAATAGTCTCATCTTCATCTACACTAGGACTGATCACACTAATCGGAATTGCTTCACAAGGGGCTGCGACATCTTTACCACTAGCTGAGCCCCCAAAAAGCCTGCCTAGTTGAGCATCACCCTGCTGAATCTGACCTGTACTATCACCACTGTATACATTGCTGCTGGACTGTCATCTTGTCTTTGTTCCACACCGGACTCTGAATTGTCCATACCTCCATCCCCTTTGTCTGACGCTGAATCTTCTGACTCAAGCTCGACCTCCATCTCTCTGCACGAACCAGACCCTACAAACTTTGCGCCACCATCAACCAGGTCTTTCGAGCTCTGCGTTGCCTCCCCTTCCTCCTCATTCGTCACCTTACAAGTCCCTGGCTTAGACCCAAAAGCGAAGCTATTAGGGGCACAAAATCTGACTGAAATGGCCCACTCAACTTTCCTCCTATAACCTCTGTACCAGACTCAGTAACTTTCCCCTTGCCCTTGACACTCTTGGATTTCGGAACCCAAACCCATATTGGTTTCCTCTTATAGTTATTAGACTTTACTGGCCCACGATTCTTGAGGCTCCTATCTGCAGCCCTAAAACCCATTCCCCTTTTATAAGGCCTACTATTTGGAGCGGCTCCGTTTCGATGAGTGCGTTTGAAATTCAAAAATCTGCTACCCCACATGCCACTGAAAACACTGCTTCTTGAATTTCCAGAGCTTTGACCCGCACACTTGACGAGAGCCCCACTTTCATGCGTAACACGCCCCTTCTCCCCTACATTTCCCTCTCCTGATATTTTCCCCAACACCGCTGCCGGAGACACCTCTGCCAGTCCTCCTTTGAAACCAGAAAGGGCTTGATTCCACCCATAATGGGACAGCGAACCAACTACTGCCCACTCCGATCCGAACTGCAGCAGGAATATTCTTCGTAAATCTAACCAGAATCCTCGCCCATCTCAGATTTTCTCTTTTCTCTGTATCTTCATCAACCCTTAAGGAAGCCTCCACACTTGCGGCCTATCTCCTTAAACACTGCTGAATCCCACAAATGAAGGGGTAATCCAAGGGCACGAATCCAAACTTCGGGGATGTCTACCTTCCATATGGCAGCACCCAAAAGGGTTCCAACGATCCAACAACAGAGGAACTTGAGAATAGAACCAGTTTTTCTCCTTCAGAATGCGAGATGCTTCTTCTATTGATGGAAATTCAAACAAAAAATTATTTCCATCCAACTCCACCACCCTCACGCCACCAGCCGTCTTCCATCTCTGATTAACCCACCTCTGAACCTCAAGCTTAGGAGGCTGTTGAAACTCCAACCCCCCAACTCTACCCACCAGGCATCTCTCCAAAAACCTCTGCGTATCAGAGCAGGAGCTTTCGTCCACCTCAAAGTCCACCTCCCCGTTCATCGAAAACGAATTAATCTTCAGCGACATGACCGGCCAAGGAGGAATATCCGCTGCCTCCTTATAGGACTTAGGGTATTTACCTTTCACTGCCTCGCCGCCTCTAACATGGCTGCCAAACCACTCCGCCACCAAGCCCCAGCCTACTTTCTCTGCTCCTTCAGGGATACAAAGCATACCCCACCTGCTCCCTCCCCTCACTAAAATCCTAACGAAATTCCCAGATCTGTTCGAGTCCTTTGCTACAACTACTTCGCGCCATTTCGCCTGAATCTTTCTCCAAAACCCACTTTTGAAATTCTCCACTTTCTTCAGCCATTCACACACCCAACGCAACTCGAATATTGTCAGAAAGATTTCATGGAGTCTCCCTCCGGATCTCTCCACCAACTTCACACACTCGAGACCTTTAACCGAACACCGGCGAACATCAAAAGTCTTCCTTCCTATCTGAAAACCCATCACCCATCTAATGAAAAATCCAGAAAGTTACAGCACGATGCACTACTGCTCTGTATCTAGTGAGATGAACAAAGCAAAGACAAAAACCCTTGAAAAATAGATCAAAGACGAAAAATCAACCACCATCACACGATATACTCCCTCAGGCGACCCTGTCTGAGCACTTTGTCGAGGTTCCGGCGAGATTTTTCCGGTGACGTGCTGGCGCGTGAGGCGCGTATGGGCTTCCCGGCGATTTTCCGACGGCGGCGAAAAGACAGAACAGGTCGCCTAGGCTTGGCGAACTAGTGTGCCTAGGCGGTGAACCTCAAAACACGACGCTACTCCTTCAACGACTCAACCCTACCCGACGCGACTCAAACCCTAGTCGACTTTTAGTGTCACATCTCCCAAACTCTGCTCAGATCTTCATTATCAATCCGTGTGGCACTAACCCATTCTTCTTTTCAGTTCCTAATCCACAGAGAATATATAAAAAAAATCGGCGATCAATTAAATAAAACAACACCAAAAATAGTTTGAAACTCCCCCAATCCAAAAACCAAGCAAGAGACTAACATATATAGGCGCCGGGGAAGAAGTCTGGAGGTCTGGCAAAAAAATTCCTACGACGGCGCGTAGGACGTGTGACACTTATTCCGGCAACTTCCGGCGATGGCGTTGGCACAGACGGGTTCGCCAAGTCAAGGTGATAACAGATCTGACTTAGATTGGTTGAAAAGTTAAGATTGGATGCTAGATCTAGAATGAAAACTTTCTGTCCATTCTTGCCTCCGGCTCACAGAGTTGCCTATACCACTTCGGGCACTGGACCCTCGCCTGAGGCGAGCTTTCTGGGTGTAAGGTGGGCACTTATCTAAACTTCTATTTGTGCCTTCCATTAGGGTTCCATCTAAGAGCAAGGAAATTTGGAATCGAGTGATTGAGAGGTTTGAACGTAGATTGGCAGGATGGAAGAAACAATACTTGTCAAAGGGAGGTAGGTTGACTCTCATTAAAAGTACTCTTTCCAGCTTACCTACATATTTTATGTCTATCTTTGGCTTGCCGGTTGCAGTGGCAAAAAGGTTAGAAAAACTGGAAAGAGATTTTTTGTGGGAGGGTCAATTGGAAGAGAGAAAATTCCATCTGATTATGTGGGAAACAGTATGTTCAAGCTTGAGATTTGGAGGGCTTGGGGTCAAGATTCTTAGGGTTTTTAATACAGCTCTTTTGGGGAAATGGCTTTGGTGATATTTTGGTGAGAAAGAATCCCTTTGGAGGAAGGTAGTGGTAGGAAAATTTGGGGATGACAGTCATAGGTGGTTTCCAAATGTGATTCACTCTTCTTATGGTGTGGGAATTTGGAAAGGCATTAGGAAACGATGGGAAGTGCTCAAGAGATTTATATCCTTTGACATTGGTAAGGGGGACTCGGTCAGCTTTTGGAATGATAAGTGGTGTGGGGAGAGAGAGTTGCAGAGAGCTTTCCTTGCTCTGTACAACATAGGAGTCGATAAAGAAGAGACTGTCAGCACTGTTTTGCACTTCGCTGGGGACATTGTGGTATGGACTCCCTCTTTTAGAAGGAATGCGCAAGACTGGGAAGTTGACATTCTGGGTCAATTTTTTGAGCTGCTGTATGAACAAAAGGGGAACAGGAACGCAGAAGATTCTGTGGTATGGGCTGAGATAGGTGTAGAAAATTCTCTGTCAAGTCCTTCTATCACAGTTTGTTAACAGGGCAGGACTACTTCCCTTGGGGTAGTGTTTGGAAGACTAAAGCTCCTTCTAGGGTCGGCTTTTTTTTATGGGAAGCTGCAAATGAAGCCATCCTTACGGGAGACAAAGAGGTGTTTGGGAGGATAGATATTAAGATTAAGCTAGTGTTGGAAGAGGTGAGAGTTTTGGATGAGAAGGCAGGTTTGGGTGGTGGCTTAACTGAGACCGAAGAGGCTCGTCGGAGTGCTTTGAGAAGTGAGGGAGAGTCTCTATTAATTAAGGAAGAGATATCTTGGAGGCGGAAATCTAGAGTTCAATGGCTTAAAGAAGGGGATAGGAATACCAAATTTTTTCACAAGATGGCGATTATGCATAAGATAGTGAATCAGATCAAAAATATTTCGATTGATGGAATTCTGTTGGAGGATCAGCATGATATAAAAGAGGGTATTGCAGGTTTTTATGAGAATCTCTATTCAAACTAGGGGATTTGGCGTCCGAAGCTGGAAGGTATCAGTTTTAATGCTTTGGAGGATACTGACAGGAGTTTGTTGGCGCCGTTTTCTGAAGAGGAGGTGGTAGCTGCGTTGCGAAGTCTGAGCGGGGACAAAGCTCTGGGTCGGGATGGATTTACAATGGCTTTCTTTGCCCAGTGCTGGGAGGTGGTTAGAGTGGATGTGATAGAGGCTTTCAAGTTTTTTCATGAGAACAGGTGTTTTGAGAAAAGTTTAAATGCCACCTTCATTACATTGATTCCATAGAAAGTGGGTGCTGCTACTGTGGGGGATTACAGACCAATCAGTTTGGTAGGCAGCTTCTACAAATTGCTATCTAAGGTTCTTGCTCTGAGATTGAGGCAGATTATGGGCAAGTTAATTTCCGAGTCACAGCATGCATTCGTAGGGGGCAGGCAGATCATCGACGCTTCTTTTATAGCCAATGAAGTCGCAGATGCTAGATTGAAAAGCGGTGTTCTGGGTCTCATGTGCAAATTAGATATAGAGAAGGCGTATGATAATACTAATTGGGGATTTTTGCTATATTTATTAGAGAGGATGGGCTTCAGTGTTAAGTGGATAGAGTGGATTCGGTTTTGTATCTCTACGACTCGCTTCTCAGTGTTGGTTTATACTTAATGGGGAACCCGTGGGCTTTTTTCCGAGTTCTAAGGGCCTGCAACAGGGAGATCCTCTCTCTCCCTTTCTTTTCATTTTGGTCATGGAGGAGTTGAGCAGACTTTTAGATAAAAGCGGTGGCAGGAGGTTTCATTTGCGGATTTAAGTTTGGGTCACCCAGGAAAACAGAAGTTATGGTTTCTCACCTTCTTTTTGTAGACGACACTCTCATTTTCTGTGACACCGAGATTGAACAGATGGTGTCAGGTTTAAGAGTCAACATTGAGAAGAGTGTTATTCTTGTAGTGGGAAACGTGGCAGATGTTGAGGTCTTAGCTTCGGTATTTGGGTGTACGTCTTCGAAGCTCCGACTTATCTAGGTTTGCCGATTGGAGCCGCATATAAGGATAAGGCTATGTGGAATCCAGTGGTTGAGAAAGTTGATCGGCGATTTGCGGGATGGAAGAAGCAACTGCTATCTAAAGCTGGAAGGTTAACCTTGGTGAAGAATGCTTTATCATGTATTCCTACTTATTTTCTATCGGTTTTTGTGATGCCCCCTCGGCCCGAGAGAGGATAGAGAAGCTAGAAAGGGATTTCCTTTGGGAAGGGCAAGGGGAAAAGCGTAAATATCATCTGGTGAAGTGGGAGAAAGTGTGTTCCATGATAAAGGAAGGAGGACTAGGTTTGAAGAAATTAAGTTTGTTTAATTCAGCTCTTCTTGGTAAGTGGTTGTGGCGGTACTTGGTGGAGCCTAATGCGTTGTGGAGGAGAGTGGTGGTTGGTAAATATGGGGAAGGGGAATATGTGTGGTTCCCGAATGCTATTAATAGCCCTTTTGGCTCCGGAGTTTGATAGAAATATTTCATTTGCTGTAGGAAATGGTTTGAGAATCAGATTTTGGAAAGATGCTTGGTGTGGGAAGGTGGAGCTCAGGAGACTTTTCTCGGAATTATTCAATTTTGTGGTAGATAAAGATATTCTTGTTAGTTTATTGCTACATGGATAATGGTAATGTGGTTTGGAATCCTGTGTTTCGTAGGAACCTTCAGGATTGGGAAATGGATTCTAGTGCTATAGTTTTGGCCCGTTTATATTCTCTCCAAATAGAGGTCAGCAAAGAGGATAAGTTAATGTGGGAAAGTTCGAAAGATAAAGTTTTTTCTCTCAAGTCTTTTTACTCACATATCTCGGGGATTAGGGCCTCTCGTTTCCCATGGAGGATTATTTGGAAGTCTCCAGTCCCTGCTTGCGTGATGTTTTTTGTGTCGGAGGCCTGTCTTGAGGCCATACTTACCGGGGATAATCTTAGATGAAGAGGTAAGATCTATGTTAATTGGTGCTATATGTGTAGAGGTAGTAGTGAGAATATTAATCTTCTTTTGTTTCACTGTAAAGCTGCGACGGAGCTCTGGATTATGGTGCTTAGGATGTTCAATATTCAGTGGGTGATGCCAAGTTCAGTGAAGGATCTCCTTTTGTGTTGGCCTTTGGTTAATAGAGGGAGGAGAAAGTCCATTTGGGAGTCAGTCCCTCTTGGCATTTGGTGGACTATTTGGTGCGAGAGAAATAACAATGCCGAACGGGCGATGGACTAACTTATGAACCACCTGTTGCGTACTCTTTATCGATGGTGGTACGAGGGCTATGAGGAAGATAGTTTAGATCATTCTTTTGTGGAATTTGTGAATAGTTTTAGTCTTGTGTAGTTCGTTTGCTCGTATACGTCCAGTGTACATGGATGCGCCTCCATTTTGGCGCCTTTATGTATACATATCTTTACTTATCAAATTTTTTTTTGAGGAGAAGGATGATATATGTCAATAGGTGTTTCATGTGCAAAAGGGAGGAAGAGACTGTGAATCACCTTCTGCTCCCCCAATGGCAAAGGAAATTTGGAATTTTGTTATGTGTTTATTTTGGGTGGCCTTGGTGAATCCTCTCTCTATTAAAGAGATGTTGACGAGTTGGGCTTTCTTCAAACGTAAGAAGAAGCCTTGCAATTTTTGGATGGCGCAGTAAATTGCTGTACTATTTGGAGAGAACGTAATTCCAAGGCGTTTGATAATATAGAGAGGAGTTGCGAGAATCTTAAAGAGCAAATCATCCCGCTTCTGTATTTTTGGTGCCACGATGTGGTCTCGCAGGGGCTAAGCTCCTTTGTAGCGCTTGTAGATAATAATCTTGTAGGATTGTAGGAGGTTCTTCTCCTACCTCTGTAAATAGGACGCGTCACCTCTTTTGGCGCCCTTTATTTATATATACTCTTTCCTTATCAAAAAAAATGTGTGGTAAGGAGTAGCGGGGAGGAGTCTACGTTGTCCCATCTTTTGTTCGCAGATGACACTCGTGTCTTTTGTGGGGCTGAGTGTGATGAGTTGGGATATCTCGTCTCGTGTTGTAGTTTTTTCAGGCGGTTTCGGGTCTTAGAATTAAAATATCAAAGAGCAAGATTATTCCGGTTGGAGATGTGGCAAATTTGAATTTCTTGGCCACTTTTTTTGGTTGCAAGGTTGGTAGACTTCTGTTCGTGTATCTTGGGTTGCCATTAGGAGCCCAATACAAAAGCAAAGAGCTGTGGAACCTGATCATTGAAAGGTTCGAGCAGAGGTTGGCGGGATGGAAGAAACAGTTTCTATCGAAGGGGGGAAGGCTTACTCTAGTCTTGTCACTTTTTTGTGCTTCCCGTTTCGGTCTGGAACAAGCTTGAAAAATTGGAGAAGGATTTCTTATGGGATGGGTCTGCGGAGGCACGGAAGTATCATTTGGACAGGTGGGATATGGTTTGTGATAGTGTGAAAAATGGAGGCTTGGGTATTAAAAATTGAAGTACTTTAACTTGGCTCTTTTGGGGAAGTGGCTCTGAGATTTGTCGTGGATAGGAATACTTTGTAGAGATGTGTTTTTCGTGTGGGAAGATGGAAGTGAAGCCATACTTACAAGAGATAATATGCGGAGGTGTCATTTGATTTATGTTAATTGGTGTTTCATGTGCAAAGGGTGTGATGAAAGTGAAGACTTTTTTCTATGTATGGGTGATGCCAAGATCAGTGAAAGATTTTGTCTGAGTTGATCGTTCTATAAGCGAAGAAGGAGAAAGCATAGTGTATGGCACACAGTCGTGCCGTGTATTTATTGGACCATTTGGAGGGAAAGAAATAGAAGGGTGTATGAGAATGTGGAGAGGACGATGGATAAGTTGACAAATGAACTGCTGCGGATTTTATAGCATTTTACATTATTGGTGTGCCGAGGATACTTTTTTTTTTTGACAAGAGTGAGTAATTATAAAATAAATACGCGCCAAAACAGGTGGCGCAGCCTATATATACAATCAAAGATCACCTACACAAAAGCTATACAATAGTGAATCTATCTACGAACTCAACAATAGAACTGTCCACTCTTTGAGCTCCATCTGTACACCATGCTTTCCTCCATCTGTCTACATTTGATTCACTGTTTTCAAAAGCTCTGCGATTGATTGCGTTCAGTCCATATGCCCCAGCAAACCGCTAAAGGAGCAACTTCCCAAACATCTTTCTTCCTTTTCTTTTTCTTATAAAAGGACCATTCACAGAACATTTCTTCACTGTCGTGGGCATTACCCAGGCTATGTTGAAGATGTAAGACCACAAGACCCTTGCCACACAGCAGTGTAACAGCAAATGATTCACTGTTTCTTCATCTTTTTGCACATATAGCACCAATTTACATAAACCTTCTTTCTTTTTCTCAAATTATCTCCCGTAAAAAGAGCTTCTAACGCTGCCTCCCACGCAAAAAACGCCACCCTTCTAGGTGCCATTGACTTCCAAATGATCTCCCATGGAAAATCACGGATATCTCTCTTCGATAAGGCTTCATAGTAGGATTTCACTGTGAATTTTCTGTTTACTGTTCTCTCCGAAAGACCCTATCCTCCCTGTCAAGAACAACATGTATACCATACAGAGTTTCGAAAAGCTGCTCTATTTCTCCAAGCTCCCAATCATGCACATGCCTCCTAAATAAAGGGTTCCAGCTAGATTTTATCTCCTGAAACTTGGACCGTCGAACTAACCAGCCCATCCACATCCTCATCCTCGGCAAAGGAAAACAAGTTCGGAAATTTTCGTCTCAATTCCCTACCCTCACACCACTTATCTTTCCAGAACCTAATCGAATTTCCTTTACCAACCTCAAAAGAAATGAATTTTCATAAGTTCCTCCACCCTTTGCTAATCCCCTTCCATGCACTAGTCCCGTATGGGCTCGAAACTATCCTATGAAACCAATGATGCTCTCCTTCGCCATACTTATCCATCACAATTCTTCTCCATAAAGCTTTGGACTCTACCATGAATTTCCATAACCATTTCCCCATCAACGCCTCATTGAATCTTTAATCTCTTGATCCCCAATCCCCCCTCTTCTACACAAGAACAGACCATGTCCCAATTCACTAAGTGATACTTCCTGTCCTCCCCACTCCCTTCCCACAAAAAATCTCGTTCCAGCAACTGAGGAAGGAATCGTAAAGATAGACATGAAGTATGTAGGAAGACCGGACAAAGTGCTCCTCATCAGAGTAAGTCTACCACCTTTAGAAAGAAGTTGTCTCCTCATCCCGCTAAACGCCTTTCAAATCTTTCGATGATTGAATTTCAAACTGTTGCATTTTTAAACTGCGCACCAAGAGGTAATCCCAAATACTTAGTCGGAAGACTCCCAGATTTACAGCTAAAGAAGGAAGCTAGCAGCTCTATGTCATCCACCTTACCCACCGGGATGATTTCACATTTTGATATGTTGATCCTCAAACCTTAAACTGCCTGAAAGAACAGGAGAGTCAGATGAAGATACCCAAGCTGTTCCTTATTCGCCTCGCAAAACACCAGAGTATGTATCAGAGTATCATCAGTAAACAGCAAATGAGACACCTCCATAGCTGAAACACTGTCTGATCTCGCCTTGGAACCTCGAATAAACCCCCCTGCAACTGCCTTCTCTAGAAGTCAACTCATCGCCTCCATAACCACTATAAACAGCAAAGGAGAAAGAGGATCCCCCTGCCTCAAACCTCTCGAACTGGTGAAGAAACCAGTAGGCTCCCCATTGACCAAAACTGAAAATCTAACAGTGGAAATGCAAAATCCAATCCAACGCCTCCACTTTTCCCCAAAACCCATCCTCTCTAACAGATAGATCAAGAACTCCCAGTTTACATGATCATAGGCCTTCTCAATATTTAATTTGCAGAGTATACCTTTGATCCCACCTTTCCCTCTCATCAACTATCTCATTGGCTATCAATGCCGCATCCAAGATTTGCCGACCTGCCACAAATGCGTGCCACAAATGTGTGTTGGGACTCTGACACCACTTTACCCACTACCTTCCTCAACCGAATGGCTAAGACTTTCGAGACAACTCGACAACTCTGCAAAGGAGCCCCAAATACCTCTGCCCAATCTGAGGAAACCAGGAACCTATCTATTCTGGAGCATTGTAAACTGTCCCCAACCCTATACCAGGTGTATGCCCCCCCTGCTAAAGGCAAATCTATTAGAGCCTCTTTGTTTATAAAATCATTGGACACCTTTGTATCTTGAGAAATCAGCCTTGACCCCTGTCGGTAATTTGGAAAACGGACCACATTAAAGTCCCCCACTATACACCAAGGATACTGCCAAACCTGCCTAACTGACTTAAGTTCTTCCAACAGAGAACGTGAGGTATCTGAACTCAGACCATAAACTCCCGAAAAAATCTGGACTGTGTCCTTCCCTTCCACCTTAAACAAGCAAGACACCGAGTGCGAGCCAAGCCTCACCCCCAACTTAGAAAGGAATCGTTTATCCCATAAAATTATCACTCCCCCTGCAGAACCCACAGCCTCTAAATGCTTCCAATCTCCAATTGTTACCTCCCACGCTATTAACAACCTTCCTGTCCACCTTTTCCATTTTAGTTTCTTGGAAGCAAACAACATGAGGCTTCCATCTTCTTATTAAAGCCTTGATAATGTTCTGTTTATTCAAATCATTAAAGCCACAAGCATTCCAGCTAATAATCTTTAAATCCATATTAAGACACATTTCTTTTTCTCCTCCCCTGTTCGTTCACTCCCCCATGACCCTTCCAATTCAAGTTACTGCCTAGTTGTTTCAGCTCTCTTAACTCTTTTGTTCTGCTATTTTTGGGTCCATTTCTTTTTGCTTTCCCCACCGAGTTTCTGTTCTTTTCTATCTCCATCAGCAGTTCCATAATTTTCTCCTCGAATCCATCGCAGGAAACTCCCAGAAACCTTCCGAGACTTTTAGCCCTTTTTTTCACCCAATCTGGAAAATCAATACACTCCTCTCTGTCAATCACCAATTCCTTTCCTACTGACTCTTCTGGTCTAATCATTCTCAAGGGGACACAGTCAATAGGTTCTCCCCCAAATTTTCTCAGATTTAGCATATGTAAATTCGCCAACTGCAACAGGTTTGAATCGAAGCAATAACCTCCATTGGCTTCTTCAGTGCAATGACGAGTTCTCTCCTTCTCTGAGAAACAATCCTCCTTCATTCCTACGTCACTTGCGCCCACACCAAAGTCTTCCCCTAAACTTCCCTCAGTCTCTTCCCCTCTTCCCCTTCCCCTGCTGCCTCCTTTGAGCAGTCATCTCCTTCATCACCCACTACAGCTTCTGTATTTGTCTCTTCCATATTCTCGATTTCCAGCCCAGGCTCGTCATCTGAAAAACCCTCGTCCCCTTCTTCCTCTGCCTTCTTCAAGTATCAAAGCCTTCCTCTCCATCGATGTTGATAACTTCTCTGTTTACCGCATCGCTAACCTCAGACTGCGGCTTGTTTTGATTTTTGTTCTGGGTATCGGGCCTAAAGTCTCCTCCCTCATTCGGCATAACCCCTTTATGTTGGTATGATGAATTAGAGCCCAACTCTGAAGGATAGGGCCCAAAAAAATTTCCGCCTACCACCTCCTGACTTGCCTCAACAACCCCTTTATCTTTTTTCTGAAAAAACTTTCGGGCCACCCAAATGAATTTATCCCTTTCACGTTTCTCAAGCCTCCCCTTGGGCCCAAGCTTCTTTTTTCTCTGACCCCCAAGGCCCCAACCCAAGAGCCCACACCGGTTACTTTTGAACCCTGCCCCTGAGTGGCCCCATTGCTCTTGTACGATTTCGATTTGAAATTCAAATCTCTGCCATCCCACATGCCTTCGCTGCTGCCTTTGCGTACAGGTTCACAATTCTGCTTCTCCACCTGATTACTCCACGCGTGAGACTCACTCGTTGTCTTCTCCGCTTCGGTCGTAGCCCCTGCATGACCACCGATCTCCCTCGAAACACCTGGCCACTGGTATTGGCAAAACGAGGCCGTCTCTGCCCAAATGGGGATTATATACCTCCAAAAACCAACTCTGATTTTCACGTTTGCTGGCATCTCCTCTGAATATCGAACAAGGATGCGTGCCCATTTAATGTTTCTTCGATTTTTCGTATCCCACAGATGTAAAGGCTTCCCCAGCACCCAAATCCCAGCTTCAGTAGGTTTTCGATTGTCTCTATGACTACAGCCCACCGGATCCCATCTATCCAAGAACAGAGGAGTTTCGTTCACTGTCCAGCTCTTCTCACTCAAGATCCAGTATGCTTCCTCCTTCGAAGGGAAGACAAAAAGAAAATACTTACCGTTCATCTCATAAACTTGCACTCCTCCGGCTGTCTTCCACCTAGCATCCACCCAATTTTGAATCTCCGATTTTAATGGTACAGGGTAGTCTAGCAGCCCCACCCTTCCTACCAAACATCTCTCTAAAAACTTCAGATTCCCACCACATGAATTCTCATCCACCCTAAAATCCTCTTCAGACTTGTCCTTGCTGGGTGTGACTTTAAGCTCTAAATCCGGCCATGGGGATATTTCAGCCACCTTGAAAGTTCTGGTGTCAACTTTCTCCTTAGACTCAGGTACCTTTTCTTCTTTTCCCCGTCGAATTTTCTCTCTGAGTTCTTCGAGAGCACAAAACTCTTAATTTTACTGCCACCATATCCCATCCTCCATTCAATGATACCGCCGGGATGCAAATCCTTTTTGTTTTCCCCTTGCTTTTGACTGAAATACTGAAGAAGGACCCATTGGTGTTCTCCTCCTTAGCAATCCTCACCTCTCACCATTTTCCGTTCCATTTCTTCCAGAAGACTCTCCTGAGCTTGGAAGCCTTGACCAACCAGTCGGCGACCCATAAAGCTTCACTCACGGAAAGATCCACCTCATGGAAATGACCCTTGTACCTCTCTAAGAACTGAAAACCAATGTGATTATTATCCTCAATCTGTTGAACCTCAAAATGCCTTTCTACCGGCTGAGAACTCCATGATTCCAATGACTGTCACCTAAGGCATGATTAATACTAAATAATTATTCTTTTGTCAATTGTGTTAATAGTTTTTCTATCGATTAATCCTTATGTCTATACCTCTAGTCTACAAGGACTCGTCATCTGGTTTGACGAGTGTGGTATATACTACTCCCTCCGTCCTTAAATAATCGTCCTAGTTGACCCGGCGCACAGTTTAAGAAAAAACAATTGACTTGATTATTTATATTGGTTTAATGTGTAGTTTCCTTTAATATCCATGTGTATGTGGCCCATAATTAAAGTAGACTGAAAAAGAAAGGGTAAAGTGGTAAAAGTGAAGTTCTAAAAAGGTAAGTTTTAAAGTGGACAATTATTTAGGGACGGACGAAAAAGGAAAGGAGGACGATAATTTAGGGACGGAGGGAGTATATAATACTTATCAAAAAAAAATGATAGTCTCAAGTCTTCATGTAAGAAAGCTAAAAAAAATTCAAAAGTATAATTTCATTGGCCCAAAAAGTGTTAATAAAGTGGATTAATCCACAATCAAATCCCAACCAATCTGCAAAAATATTGATTGGATGTGATATGTTTTGTCTAAGAGTGGATGGATAAGTTATAAATGTGCAAGATGCAGATTGAGCTACAAAGCACCCTTAAATACACCCACCCGATCCGTTGTGCACCCCTAAATCTAGCCTTGCATGCCTTTTAATACCAACAGTGACATCAATGTAAGGAAATACTCCCTCTGTTCCATGTAAATGATTCACTATCGGACGTTCCACTTAAAGACTCCACTTTCAAAATATATGCCTATAATCTCCATAATTTCAACTCTACCCTCCAAATGTGATAAAAGCATCTTGTTTATGCTCAAGCATTTTTTATATCATAACAAACTTCAAGTATATTAATATATCCCGTAATTATTAGATGTTTCAAATGTGGACTCAATGTTCAGAATGGTGGGAGTATTGTTTATGTGAGTTAGTTCATAACTTGTGACAAATGTTTGACTTTTTAAATTTCAATGCAAACCTAAAGAATGACACTAATTTTAGAATGGAGGGAACATATAAGTTTGACCTCCTTATGAAATATTTTTGGCTTCACCACTGCGTTATATATAGTCCATTGTTGAAGCTTGAGTGGTCTTGTGATGTCATTGGTACGAGTTATTTGTGGCTTGGTTCAAGGATAGAAATCTAAACATGGATGTGTTCGTTTTTGGGAATAACATCTAGGAGTGACATAAATGATGAGTGATCCTAAACTTTGAGCAATTTGAGTGATTGTAACTCTGTTTTGTACTATTAGTAACTTGTTACAGAATGATAGAATACACAAGAATTTGCTTCTCAAATGTTTATATTCTTCAGGCTACAGGTCTAAAAGGTGAAGTAGCATTGGAGCAGGCTGCTAAAAAACAAAAAGTGGGAATTGCAGCTGATGCTGCAAAAGCCGCAACTCCAAGTTGCAGTGATCCTGGTACTGGTGTGGTATCACCTCAAGTTGATGGGATGGCTGACAGCAGCAAATCTTCCGAGTGTGTTGAGCCACAAAATTCCAAGTCAAATGCTACAGTAGCACTGCAACAACCTCCAAGCTTGAAGCCATCGATTCGTCCATTGGCACCTGTAGGAGCACCTTTTATCATGAATAGATTCAAATTGGACAATCGCCCCACTGCATTTAAGATACTTCCACCTCTACCACCTGCTCTCGCAAATGTAAACTCTCTTTTCCATAGTTTCTTTTTATTATGTGCATATATGATATTGAATTATTAGAAATACGTCTGCTTCAGGTTGGGGTTATTCTCGGTCTCATTCTATTGAGTAAAAGGATGCATTTGTTCTCTTTTTCATGAAATAGAATAGTAGCGTCTTAGTCCAAATATGTTCTCTTCATTCCATGGGCGTTTTGAGAAGAATTTTAATGCCACGTTCATTATCCTTATTCCGAAGAAGACAAGTGCTATCAAGTTAGGTGATTATTGTCCCATCAATCCAGTGGGAGGTTTTTATAAATTGTTATCAAAGGTCCTATCAGTTAGATTGAGGCGGATCATCGGAAAATTGATATCAGATTCTCAGCATGCTTTTGTGGTTGATGGCCAAATTGTTGATTCGTCGTTTATTGCCAATGAAATTGTGGATTCTAGGATGCTGAGCGGGAAGCCGTGGTTGTTGTGTGAGTTAGACATTGAGAAAGCATATGATCACGTGAGTTGGGATTTTCTGATGTATATGCTGGAGAGGATGGGAGTCAGCAGTAGATGGAGAAAGTGGGTTATGTTTTGTATATCGACAGCTCGGTTTTGGCCATGGTTAAATGGAGAGCCGACTGGCTTTTTTGAGCGCTCGAGGGTGTTACGTCAAGGAGACCCACTCTCTCCTCTACTCTTCATTCTCATAATGGAGGCGCTGAGTAGGTTGATAGATAAAGTAGTGAGAGGTGGGCTTATTTAAGGTTTTGGAATAGGCAGGCACAAGGAGGAAGGCACAGGGAGGGAAGAGGTGATCAACTCACATCTTCTCTTTGCGGATGATACCTTAATATTTTGTAATGCCTGAGATAAAGCAGCTTGGATATCTTCGCTTAGTGCTCGCTTTTTTCCGGATGGTGTCGGGTCTTCGAATTAACATTGCAAAAAGTGAGATCATCCTGGTTGGAGAGGTGGTAATCATTCATTCTTTGGCTTTGGTGTTCGGGTGCAGGCTTGCTTCTCTTTTGTCTACCTTTCTCGGTTTGCCGATTGGAGCGCCATTTAAGAACAAGGAGATATGGAATACATTAGTGAATAGATTTATTCACAGGTTGTCTGTCGGAAGAAACAATTATTGTCAAAGGCGGGGAGACTAATTCTCATCTAATACACCTTATCTATCTAATACACTTTATCTACTTTGCCCACTTATTTCTTATCACTTTTTGTGCTGCGGGATTTGGTTCGGTGTATTTTGGAGAAGATGGAGAGGGATTTTGTGTGGGAAGGGCAAGGGAGGAACGCTTGCTTCATTTGGTAAAGTGGGAGAAAGTTTGCTATGATATCCGGGATGGAGGTTTAGGCATTAAAAATCCTAGTCGTTTCAACAGAGCTTTGCTCGGTAAGTGGCTTTGGTGTTACATGATCGACACTTATGGTTTGTGGAGGAAAGTGGTTTCTTGCAAATATGGTAAAGGGGACCATAATTGGTTCCCGAATATTATATTCAATTCTTCTGGCTCAAGGGTGGGGTGGTATTTGCAAAGGTTGGGAAGCTTTTGAGCGACAAATTTTTTTCGACATAGGGTGTGGAGGGAAAGTGAAATTTTGGAAGGATAAGTGGTGTGGGGAGGAAGAACTATGGAGACTTTTCCGGTTTTCCCTGCCCTTTTCAATTTAGCAGTGGATAAGAACTGTAGGGTCAGGTCGGTGCTTCAGGTAGAGCAAGGGAAGGTGGTGTGGAATCCTGTGTTTCGTAGGAATTTGCATGATTGGGAGATGGAAATAATGTGCAGAATTTTTCAAAAGACTTTACTTGCTCCAAATTGATGATAGCAGGGAGGATAGGGTGAGGTGGGCTGCCTCGAGCTCAAAGAAGTTCACGGTTCAATCTTTTTATTGAGCTCTAACAGGCAGAGAGGATCTTGCTTTCTCTTGGAAAGGTATACGGAGGAATTGTGCTCCTAATAGAGCTAATTTTTTTGCTTGGGGGGCTTGTCATGGGGCCATTCTGACTGGTGACAACTCGCGGAAAAGAAGGATAGTGTATGTCAATTGGTGCTACCTGTGCAAAAGCAATGAGGAAAGTGTCAACCATCTTTTAATTCATTGTCCGGTTGCTTGTGGAATATGATTTTGGGGATGTTCAAAATGTCGTAGGTGGTGCCTAATTCAGTCAGGGAGGCTGGCGGAGATAATCATAGGAGGCGTAATGTTTTTTGGGACACTGTCCGGTGGGTGTGTGGTGGATAATTTGGAAAGAGAAACAATAGAATTTTTCATAATGTGGAAGCCTCGCTGCTCTGCTTTTTTTTATAAGTTAATAATATATTAATCACAACGTCAAAGACGCTTCCTCGTACAAAGGGAGTATACAAGTCCAATAGAATCAGATCTACAAACTATCCAAAATATTGATAAAAGAATCCCCTGAACTCAACCCCACATCAGAATACCAGAACTGAAGAGTCTGATGCACTTCTTTCTTTAGCCGATCGAAGTCTGTCTCTATATTATCGAACACCCTATGATTCTTCACCATCAACATAGGAATCTGAAATAGAGAAAGCATATACGTGGGCAAGTTCGACAATGGGCCTGTTTGATTTAGCTTATTGATATATGCTGATGACTTATTACTTATGACTGATAACTTATTACTTATAACTTATGACTGATGACTAATAACTGGTGATGTTTGATTTAGCTTTTTAAAAGTGCTAATTAGCTTTCATAAGTTAGTGTGTGTGTTTGATTAATAAGTTGAAATAGTGCTAAAATCAAATATAAAGACTAAAATAGCATCATCACAAAATGTGATTTACATTATTATTATTATTATTATTATTATTATTATTATTATTATTATTATTATTAATATTATTACTATTATTATTAATAATAATATTAATTTTAATCATATTATCATCATTATTATTTTATTTATTTATTTATTTATTATTATTATCACTTTTTTATTATTTTATTAATATCAAACAAATTTTATCACTATTATTAATTATTACTATCATTATTATCATTATTATTGCCTTTACTATTATTATTATTATTATTTTATTAACATTAATATTACTTTTATTATTATTATTACTTGTTAATTTTAGTATTTATTTTATTATATTAATAATATTATTAATGTTATTTATATTATTATTATATTTTATTATTATAATATTGATATTAATATTACTTTTATTATTATTACAATTCATTTTACTATATTATTATTATTATTATTATTAGTATTAATGATAATAATAATTATTATTATATTTATCATTATTAATACTATATTTATTATATTTTTTATTATTATAACAATTATCATTATTCATATTATTATTTATTAATATAATTATAATTCCTTTTATTATTATTATTTATTATAATATTAATTATTATTATTACTTTTTGTTTTAATTATTATTATTAAGAAGTGTAATCTTCGAATATATAAAATTTCAATAAAGAAGAGGACTCACATGTTTTTGAAAAGTATAATTAAGCACTAGGTTTAGTGCTTACAACTTATGGTCTTACATGTGCTTTAAGTGAGTTGTACATGACTTATGACTTATCTTACCATAAGTGAAATCAAATGCTTTTAAAACAACTTATGGTAAGTCATAAGCATTTCCAGATAAGTCAAATCAAACATGCCCAATGTACTCTTGATCAGAGTCAAACGACCTCCTTTTAACAAATAACGTTTCTTCCAACTCGCCAACCTCCTTTTGAATCTTTCAAGAACCGAAATCCACATTGACACATTATTAAAAGCAGCCCTTAGAGGTAACCCCAAATACTTTGTTGGAAGACTTCCTGCTTTACACCCAATTTTTTTTGTCAAGATCCCCAAATTGTTGTTCACTTCACCAACTGGAATGATTTCACACTTTTGAGATGTTAAGCTTCAAGCCTGACACTGCTTGGAAGTATAAAAGAACCGGATGGAGATATCCCAATTGAGCTCTATCCGCCTCGCAAAAAACAAGAGACCGAACGATTTGCCATGTACTTTACTGCATTGGTGTTCAGAGATGGACTCTTCCTTTGGTCTAGCCAACAGTCCTTTTGTGAATTGTGTGAACAACTTTTGCTTAGATTAGGGGTGGCAATATTTCATCCAATCCATTGGGTTATCCAATATACCCATTATAAAACACTTATTGGGTGTTACCAATTAACACCCCATAACTTAATTGGGTGTTAATGGACAACACCCATTAGAGACCAATAACAAAATCGATAACTATGGTTTTAACCATGTTATCCATGGGGTTTACCCACTAATGCCACCACCACCGCCGCCCACCACCGGCAACCTCCGGATTAATATAATTGATGTCCCTTCTAACTTTTTTTTTTTGATAAAGGTAAATGAATTTATATCACATCGTCAAAAAACAGGTGACGCGTCCTATATACATATAAGAATAAAAAGCCAAAAGACTAATTAACGTAAAGGAAAGTTCTGCACAAAATCTACAAAAGAGGAAGACAAGGGAGTATGTGAATGCTCAGCCCCTGCGCACCACACAAATAGGAGATGAAGCAAAGCACTCTTCATTTCTGAAATAGATCCTTCCTCGTTATCAAAAGCTCTCCGGTTTCTTTCCTTCCAGATTGTCCACCACACCCCCAACGGAGCAACTTCCCACAAAATATTCCTTTCCTTTCTTTGCCAAAAATACCTCCTGTTCCACAATAAATCTTTGGAGGCCTCCGGGAGCACCCACTCCACTTTGAACAAGCGGAACAAAAGGTTCCACAATTCCCCAACCACCTGGCAATGCAAAACCAAATGATTTACACTCTCCTCACTCTCCTTGCACAAGAAGCATCTGTTAACATTAAAAGGGTAATACCTCCGGTCCCTTCTAACTTAGTAACCTGTTGGCCATTAAAAGGGTAATATTCTCATCAATTAAATACCACGCAATAACTCTACAAGAAGTATACAAGAAGAAAATTAATTACACAGTAAGCTATCCACAAACTCTACAAAAGGGACTCGTGGCACGAAAAAACAGAGTACGTAGAATAAGCTCCTTTATCATCTCTTAAGCTTCTCTCCACGTTCTCAAAAATTCTGGCATTTCTTTCCAACCAAATAATCTAGCATATCGCCAACGGGGCAGCCCCCACAAGTGATTTCTCCGTTTCCATTTATACAAGGACCACGATCTCATCAATTCCTTCACCTAATTGGGCATAACCCACACTACTTAAAACAGGTTGAACACAAAGTCCCAACGCCTCCTAGCGAAATGGCAATGAAGTAGCAAATGATTTACACTTTCCCCATCACATTTGCACAGGCATCACCAATTGACATAGACTTTACCGCGAGGTTGGAGATTATCACATGTTAACAAAGCTTCATTAGCTGCTTCCCACATAAAAATACCCACCCTTGAAGGGGCCTTTGCCTCCACACATTCTTCCAAGGGAACGAACCATTACTGCCCAATATCTTTTGATAATAGGATTTAACTGAGAATTCCCTGCTCTTTCCACCTTTCCACACAACAAGATCTTATCTATTTCTGTCCACTTTCTGCTGAAAGAGTCGCCCAAGAGAGTCCAACTCCCAATCCTGTAGGTTCCTTCTAAAGAAAGGATTCCAAGTAACAATATACATGGCAGATCTCACTGAAAATTTGTAGAATAATAATTTCAAATTCAAATGGAAAAGAGAGGGGGGGGGGATTCCATGTGTATAAGCCATGGATGACTCTGGTTAATCATCTATGGGGTTCATTATATACGAACTATAGAAGGACCCATGGATCAAAATAATCTCGCTCTGATTTTTTCCGTCTGTTCTCTCTCTCTCTCTCTCCCTCCCATACCCAGGGGCGACATCCTTCTCTCTCCACCATGGTTTTACCGCGGCCTAGGTAAACCTTCTACTTCCTCCTCACCTTCCCTTTCCCCAGTCGTTCAATTGTCCCCACGGAGAGTGTTCGGCTGTGGTGCACGAATTTAATGAGCTGTGTGCGGCCACCCTCAGCCGAACACACCGAAGGTTGTTCATCAAGACATGGCCGTAACACCCAATTGTGACCCTTAGCTTAGATTAGGCTTCTTATTCCGTTAGTGTACAAAAGGACGCGTCCCCTTTTTTGACGCCTTAATATATTATAATTATCTCTTTATTTATCAAAAAAATATTGATGGCTGTCAAGTCAAAGCATCGAAGGATGGAAAATGACGTGTATGTCACCATTCAAAATGGTGATACAAGCCCGATGGGGGCTTCCGTTAGGTATTTGATGGATCACTAACCAATTTAGTTATAATACGCCCCTTGCCATGTGGAAGCTGTCTGTTGTTGGAAGTGTGGTGATAGCTTGGAAGGTGATTCAGTCCCAGCATACCTGGAAACCTAATACATTAGCTGGAGGTGGTCAACAGATGGTTGGTTTGATGATTGTTGATTCCTTGAGGGAGGTCATTGAGTGATGAAGGGTAAGCTGGGCGTAAGGACTGGTTTTTCGGTGTGACTGATCATTTAAGGAGAGAGTGATGGAGATTGGGTGAGAATGGTGGGGTTCTTTTGATAGCTATAAACTTTTCATTTTTCTTTCTTTTTAATTTAAAGTGTTTAAGATTTAACATGTGAAGCAGTTAAAGTGCGGTAACTCATCAGGTATGTGATCAGTCAACACATACATTACATGACCAAAAGATAAGGACCTAAAGCCTATCCATGATTATAGTACAGTTATAATTGGAAATCAAAAGGTTCTTATGATAGCTAGAGAGTTCTCACTTTTTCTTTCTTTCTTATTTAAATGTTTAGATTAAACATGTGAAGAAGTTAATGTGAGTTTATACAAGCGTGATCAAGATGGTGGAGATACCGAAAAAACTTTGGTTCCCTCATAAAAGGACTTTATCATGGATAGGCTTCAAGTCCTTATCTTTTGACTTTTGGCCATGTATGTGTGTTGACTAAACATATACAGGATGAGTTACCTTGGTGCTTGGTCTTTGCCCATCACGTGATCTTAAATTATGAAACTAAGAGAAGGGGTAAATTGAACTAGAAAAGTGGAGAGAAGCTTTAGAAATAGGAGGGCTTAGGTTCCAAAGGATAACTAAAGTCAAAAATTGGGGTGAAGCAAACAAGTGGGTCTAGAGTTTTTATGCAAGTGGTGTGTACCAATAAAGGTGAAAGGAAAGTATACGAAATGATTATACCTGCTTTATTAATGGTATAAAATGTTAATTTTGGTGCCAAGTTTTGGGCAACATAGAAGCAACATAATAAGAAAATGAGTATAGCTGAAATGAGAATGGAAAGATGGATGTGCAAAGGACGCGTCACCTTTTTTGACGCTTTTTATTATATATTATTCTTACTTATCAAAAAAAGAAAGATGGATGTGCCATAAAACTAGGGAAGGGAAAATTTAAAATGTATCCATACGCGAAACAGTGAATGTAGCCATGCTCAAATGTGAGGTAATCTAACAGAAATCATTTGAGATGGCTTGACATTCGACGTAGACCAACTAATTCAGGAGTGTGGAAGTTAACATCAATATCAACAATAATGCTAGAGGTTGGGGAAGACCGCAGTGAACAGGGTAATTTTGATTTGGACGAGCGGAGTGGTATTAACTGATTTATGTAGGCGATCCCAAGTGGGACAAAAGCTAGCTGCATTGAGTTGAATTGTAAAGCTAAGGTGCATGTCATTTGCCAAATTTCATTCTCCTAATTGACGCGACAGAGATAGGGGGAATCGCTAAAATGTGGAGAAACTATAGAAGTGGATTTAAAGTAAATAAGAAAAAAATATACTGCATGTAATGCACAGCTTTAGCGGCAGAAGGATGACTAATGTGGAAGGTTGTGTGGAACGGGGAAGTGGCTCGACAGTTTCATATGAGTAGCTTATACGCAAGTTGAAAGGAAACTTGTAGGACATGTTTATATGGATGCATGTGATAAAACTAGGGACCTTAAATATGAATACATTAGCAAAACAGTTAGCCCGGCCCCAATGTTAGTTAAGCGAAATCATTTGGCATGGCTTGGCCACATCGGACATGCACCTATAATCCTATCACACTCACACGAGGGAGGGAAAGCTAATATTAAATCAACCATAATGCTAGAGGTTAAGGTCAAATTGAATATGAAAAGTGATCACTAAGAAGGATATGTGACTGTGGTTTGTGCTGTAATCTTGCCGTGGACATAATGGAGTGCTCTAAACTGATTCATGTAGGTTAATTGAAGTAACTGAGACAAAGGCTAAGTTGCATTGAGTTGAGTTGTAAGTGTAAGCTTGATACAGGAATTGACTCATACATATAACAAGAGGTAGGTGGTTGGGGCATTACCTCACGTCCACAATTGATATGTATGTTCCTTTAAATATATTGACCCATTTTCACACAGCAGTATTAATCTCTGCAATTAGAAGAACACTTTGTCTGAGCTCAGAAACCTCATATGTTTATGAATGTTCATTTTCATCCACATACACTTCTGTATCAGGAAATGAAGCAATGTTGTGCTTCTTGGAGTTTTACTATATCCAATTGATCCTTCTCCTTGTGACCCTAAAGATATAATATTTGATGAGTTTCTTTTATTTAGGTTGCTGTTTTGAAGGAACACTTCTCCACTTTCAGCGATCTTTCCACTGTGGAGCTAGACGATCCAGAGCCCAATGATGGCAGTGATGATTCGGAAACATCTAAAATTTCAGCTCGTGTATATTTCACAACACGCCTTTCAGCTGAAAAAGCATTTTCGGGTGGTAAATGCTGGAATGGTCACAATCTGCAGTTTACATGGTTGAAACCTAGTAATCCTCCCAGCAAAGAGAACATTGTTGGTGGAGAAAATCCTTCATCTTCTTGTAAATGGTCTTCAGATGCTAATGTTCAGCCTATGCTAGAAGAAACTTCCCCTGCTACCCAGAAAGCTGTCACATCAGCAGATGACGAATCCGAGAAGATGGAGAGAAGAGATATTGGTGCAGTTGAACATATGGAACTGGATGAAAGTACCCAGTCCAGATAAACTGCAATATATCATTTACGTAGAAGCTTTTTGAGATGTCTATTGAGGATTGGCCTTAAATGTCATACATTGTACAGTGAGGTAAATGTTAAGTTCTTATATATAATTTCATTGATGTAGCAATTGATGAATTATAATTTCCAAATTTTGTTTTTTATTTCTCTTGGCCGGGGGATGTAAAGAGGGAACTTAATTTTTAACTAGCTGCAGGGGATGTCATTGTTGGTCATGTTGTCTTTTCAATGCTTATTAGTTGTTTTGTAGGATTGAGGATCAAAGTTGAAAAATCAAAGAAATTATATCCAGATGTTACTAATATTGTTTGTAATCTTACTCATTCCATTTTCCCGTCACCTTTGGACCTTCCAAGCTTGTTTGGTATGTTCAAGGTATCTCTCTTCCAATTTTTCGTTCTGGTTTCTTGATTCAAGTCCGCCTGCATTTCATATATTAACGTATCTCTTCTCCAATTTTTGTTCTGCTATCTTTGATTCAAGTCTGCCTGCATATAGTTGATTTATACGTCCTTTTTTGAATGACTTTTGAGTGGTGGTTTTCTGACATTTAGCTGCTTTGGTCTTCTGACATTGAGCTGCTTTGGCAGTCCTGTATTCTTTATTTTTCCTAGTTAAAAAAAAGAAGGCTGTATTATTATTTGGTCCTACGAAAACGATGATGATCCAAACTATTAACAAGAAGACAGTTGCACAAGTATTACTTGGTACTAAAGAGAAAAATTTCTTGATGTATAAATATTTTTGTGATGGTTAGTCTTGGTTGTTTCTGGAACGGGTCTCTAAAATGAAAACAAATTAAAGCAGATAATTTGTTATTAACAGTCCCAAATGAAGAGATTGAAATTGATGTTTCAAATGAAATTTGACAAAACATTTATTTCAATACTATCTTCTAATTTTTAAATAATCTAATTTCATTTTATTTTTCTACTTTCTTGAAAAATCATATTTGTATTTATGCTCATAAGAAAAAACTAAATTGCATTGTCTACAAGATATGTGAACAAATATTTTCTAAGCATGAATTTTATTTCGAAAATGAAACACAAGATTAAATATGAATGTCAAAATCGTAATTAAGATTTTATATTATTTTCAGAATATTGCACAATAAAATAAATGTTAATTTTATTTTATGTACACTTATAACATTATTCAACATGACGCGATAACCGGTTGAATAATTCTCCTTTTTTTTTTTTAAATTTTTACTTAAGGGGCGTAGGAAGGGATCGAGCCCGAGGGCTGACTTGTGGAGTTTCACTTGTCTCCTTGCGGACCACCCCTTAGGGCCTCTTAGGATAGATATCACGCCTGAATACTTTATTTTTTTCCGTGGCTGAATACTTGTTAGAAAATAAAAATAGCAAAATGGGTAATTGAGAAACACACACACACACAGAGATGGCTTTTGTTGTTAGAAGATGCAGCCGATCCCTTGCTCCAAGAGCCGCCAGTTTTCTTAACACTGCCATGTACAGTTTCTACCCTCCGACCAACGTTGGCTGCTCCCTACTGCTCTTCATCAATAGAAATTCTTCTGTGTAAACTAATCCCAAGCCTTATGCTCATGTATCCTACATTCCTACCCCTATGAAATAGTTTCTTTTAAAGTCAAAAAAAGTAGATGTAAGATACTAGTAAAAATGTTGTTTAAAAAGGAAAGTTCGAAAATAAATTGAATATTGTATTATCATAAAATATGTTATTTATTTTTATTCTTTGATATTTTTCTTTTATTAATTTTAAGGCCTAATTTTAAATTTAAGAAAGGGCCTCCAAAATGTCAGGACCGACCCTGCGTACTTTGGTAACCAAGATTCATTTACGTCAATTATGTTGGATGAAAATGATCGAATAGATATAAATGTTCTTTTGTGTTTGGAACATGCCTTGCACGTGCACAGATTGAAGTTGCTTCAACTCCTTGCCTAAAAACATGTGTTTTAAGCTTACATTAAAAGTGTCGCATGAGTAACACGTGATATAGGTATGCGTATTTTCTTGTTTCTACAAATGTTTAAAGCTTTCCATCCAAACAATTGATTGATGATGAACGTGCGATATATAGCCACATACAGTGACTAAATTGAAAAATAAAAATAAAATATATATATAGTAAAGTTAGTTTATTGCAAAAAATGTGAAAGTATGGTGACCAAATTACGATTTAAGCCTAAAAAACGAGATTGCATTGTGTCCAATAATGATCGTGATATTTTCTAAGCTTAAATTTTACGTAAGATTCAATATGAATGTCAATATCATAATTAATACTCTCTTCGTGCTAAAATTATTGCTCGACATACCGATTAAGAAAACACATTTTACTCTATTACTAATATTGGTATTTGTGTGATGTGCCACTTTTCCCTCCTAATTTAAATATTGGATAAACTACATAATTGGTCCCTGTAGTTTATGGTCTTTTTGCTTTTCGTCCCTGTACAAAAATCGTTTGTCAGTGGTCCTCGTACCAATCAATTTCATTGAAATTGGTAATTTCATTTAGTTCCGTTATTTTTGTTGGTTAAATCAATACGCATGTGACTCGCATGCTTTTGGGATGGGACTTGAACGTGCGGAATATATGCTGCTGGTTCAATCAGGTATGTCGCTTACATATGGTAAGATTTGCTAGGCATTTTACACGTCTTCATGTATCTTCTAAAGTCCGAACATATAACAAAAGTAAGCCAAGTAAAGGACACAATGATCACACGAACACCAAGTCAAACCACTATGGTTCTGTCATTTAGAATCAGTCAATCAAACATACTTTTGAATACATCATTGAAAAAAAGAAAAAAAAAATACGTCATGAACCGTCTCTTATTACACCTATATGCTTTATTGAATGAAGTACTTGAATAAGCAATCCTTGAGACGAAAACATACAAGTATTAATCACATTTTTGTGCAATTCTGTTTCAATTTATGGTATACGTAATATGTGATAGAGGAACTGCGAAAATGGTGGAACCAAAGTTTTTAGTACAGTGGTTCTGAAACGAAAAGATAATATGTGCTTTTACCTGTGGCCCCCAATTGGGTATTGGAAGTGGAAAGTTTATCAAGAAACTCAAACATTTAATCTGGGCATATTTCAACGAAAACTGGCAATCTCTTTCTTCTAGAGGGACCATAGAGAAGGCTTTGTATGTATGCATCAACTTCTTTCCTTGATGGGGCTTTATCAGCTGAAGCAGAAAAGGGTAAGGTAACCTCTATCCCATCAACCAGAGGAGACCAGTCTGTGTTTGTGGTGATCAAGGTGCTGCTGCTAGGATGTTCCAGTTTGATAGCTGAGATTGTTGAAGTTGTTATCAAGGTTGTTGATGGTGATGCAGCTGTACTTAAATCCTGAGGAGGACAGTCGGTGTTTGAGGTGATCATGCTACTGCTGCTTGGATGTTCCAGTTTGATGGGTAAGATTATTTGAGGTGTTGTCAAGGTTGTTGATGGTGGTGATGTTGTACTTAACCCGTGATGAAGAAAATGGAATTTAGAGCCATATGAGCAAGATCGTGCACCTGTATATGTTTTGCAAACCTGAGCCTGTACAAATTGAAGAAAAAACAAATCAGCAAGAGAGTGTTTGTGCCTATGCATGGAATAGATGTTTAAGGAATCTCAAGTTTCACAGATGCATCTAGTTAATGCTATTCTGCATCGTAGTCAATTTATGATCACACGTAATGCTATTCTGGTCACTGATTTTTACCTCAGATTTGCTCTTGTGAGGTAGTCTGTTTGGTCTTGAATTTTCCTTCCCATGAGCAAACTGTGGAAAATGTAGGTGAAATTACATTATTAAAAATTACAGGACACAGTATGGAGAGAGGCATTGTAGCATAACAGTTGACATAGCTTATACAATAACAGAAGCCATTAAATCACTCACTTACAGAAAGATTGAAAAGGATATTCAGGGTGAATCACGTAGCTCTAAAGCTAAATTATGAGGTTCCAGTCTTCCAGATCAATATATAAACATTCAAAGAGGTAGTAAATGGCTTGGAAAAAGCTCATACTGTTGTGATGGAATCTGCGAGGATATGAGGCCGCTGAAAACAGTGTTAGTTGTAATTATGTGTGGTTTGTTGGGGGTTAATAGTGATATTGACACCCATAGTATACGTGAAATCAGGTCTAACTTGATTTAAAAAATGTAAACAAATATTTATCAAGTTTGGAACTTATGTGAACAGGGGAAGAGCGATGGATGGACGAGCACATTTCTTTTACTAATCTTCCATTATAAGCTTGACTTCATCAGGTCTATTGCCCATTCTATAACAAATAATGAACAGTTTCGACGACAAGCGGAAAAGGAGAAAAATTCTAAAGGCTCAGAGTTCTATCTCAGAATCGAATGAAATTTGGACAAAGTAATATTAGCAACTAAATTGTTGCAAGTGTGTTACATTCAGCAAGGTGAATTACTTGATCCAGGCAACTAATCTGCCTAATTAAGGAAACATAACTCTCTAAGATTAGAAAAACACTTTTTTCATCAAGTGCCAGTTCTAAAGTTTGCATTTGCAGTATACCGAAATCCTAATGTAGTCTATGTAGAGAGAGATAGAATGAGTGAGTGTGACCTGGCATTTGGTTACATCGCGACAAAGTTCTTTCTTGTAAGAGTTATTACTCCCGGACGATGATGAACCGCCGGAATCTGATGACGATAAACACCTCCTCCTCGCACCAGCAACAGACTCTACCAGAACGCCATCCATCACAATCACATCCTCCTCCACGTTCACCGGAGCTGTAAACACGGACCGGGACCTCGACGGCGGCGTTTCAATGTTCTCAATTACCGAAAACGGCGATCTTGCCAAAGACGAGCCTCGCGAACCTAAGCTTCCACTACTACTAGTAATACTACCACGAAACTGATTTCCGATCATCGAATGGTACTTCTGGTTATCTCCGATCGGATCTCCACCGGAGGACGACGAAGACCGCAGGTACCTAAAGAACGCGGAGTCCGAATTCTCCGAAGACGTACCGTCTGAAGACGCGTACGGATTGAAAATAGAGCTCGTCGGTGAATGATAATAACGGTTTTGCTCAATGAATGCATTAATTGGCGAAGCATTCGAACTGTTGGTACTGTAATTGCTCGATGACATTTGGAGACTGAGATCAATCCAACTGTTGCTACTATTATTGCTCTCTATCAACTTTGGTAAATCAAATATACGAATGAAGAGAAGAAACAATGGCTGAGTGAGATTTCTCCATTGATGAATTAGGGATTCAGAAAAACTTACAAAGAAAGAGACTAAGACACCTATTTATATCATTCAGCTCTCATCCTGCTGAGCAACTAACTAACTAACTCGTAGGCATAATTACATACATTTTGTAGCATCTTTGTTTCATCTTCAAAATTCTCATTTTGGATCTCTTCCACGTTTTAGAAAGTACACAGATATAGATATAAGCAAAAAATTTTAAATTAAAATTAAAATTAAAAAAAAATATATATATATATGAAAAAACGTCTTAAAAGTAGTTTTTGTAAACTCGATTTACCGAGTAAATCCAATTGGCAATAAAATAAGGTTAGAGGGGTGAATGATTTTTTAAAACTCAAAGGATTGTTTCGAAAACAAAACAAAATTGCAGCGGAATAAAACAATTTAGCAGATGGTGTCAATCACACATAAACGAATTAGTGTCAACTAACCGATATTGTCGGTTAGCTTAAAGACTTACGAAGACAATTATTTTGATCACTTTTCAAAAGTTTGAATAGAAAGACAATTTATAAGAACATCCAAATAAGTAATTGATGCTAAAATTGACAGACACTTAAATAGATTGAAGATGCTCAAGTGTTAAAGCAATCACACAAGCTCATAAGTAAAGAACACAATATTTAAAGTGATTTACAGTATAAACTGCTACGTCCACTACCAAGTTTGTCAGACTTGGATTTCTGAAGTGCACTAATATTATTAATAATCTAGAGTAATCAATAATGAATCAGTGTACAATAAAGACCAATGTTTATGGAGTATGATTGAATACTTATGTTCCCAATTCCAACTCCTGTCGATCCCAAAAAGTCCGGCACTACCCAAGGAGGAAATGAGTTGGCGTGTACATGACATACTTGTTTGATGTTTGCAATTAAGCCAGATTTTGCCGAAAATACTTGGGACCAGCCGGAAGTGTGAAAAACATTGGGGACACTGCTATCTTTTTGGGTATGAATCAATCATTTTCGCGTTTCGCTTCAAAGTATGATGCACTGAAGATGAAATCGATTTACTTCACTAATGATGTTGTTTATGAATACCCTGATTCAAAGACGAAGATGACGAGGAAGAAGTTCTCAGTGACACTCATGATTTTGGTGTGTTTGATTTAGAAGATGGCAGCATCATATCTTGTTACTATATATCCATCAGGTTTTCAGAAAGTTCATCCTCCACCTGTTTGAATTGTGCTCACCCAGTCTGCAAAAAACCAGTACAGTTTCTCTCTCTCATCGTTGTTTTCTCTCCCTAGCTCTGCCAAATAATCTGAAGTGCTTTCGAACTTGTTTGTCATTGATCCGACCATGCATGCAATGGCATAATATAGATTGTCGAGTTGACGGAGAAGAATTAGTTTTCAGGCCAATTAAAGCATGTCCAATTGAAAGATGTATGATTTTCCTCATGAAAATTGTACTTGTCGGGAGGCAGGCTAGTGCCGGTGCTAGTGTGCTACGACTCAACAGACAACTACTATACCGAGTTTTGTTTTTCTTTTTTATGCTTCTATGAAAAATTACACCTAATTTTTGAATAATCTTATCTCATTTTTTATTTCTACTCCGCTGAAAAAACATAGTATTTAATTATTTATGCTAATAAGAAATTATATTCTAAGCATGAATTTTTTTACTAAAATAAACGCAAGATTAAATATGGATGTCAATATCATAATTAAGATTTCATACTATTATTTTCAAAATATCACACGTTTATGTATATTTATAAAATTATTCGACATGTAGCTAGCTAGGATTTTCTATAGAGTAAAACACACACGGCTTTTGTTGTTAGAAGATGCAGCTGCTCCCTTGTTCTCTTTATGGCAAAAACTTATGTCACACAATCTTACGGATATTTTTTGTATAACGGATTCTCTTTAATCGACTCATCGTATTTGTGAGTTGAGATGTGAGAGAGTTGAGTTTCGTATTATGTCCGCTACTTCTCCCCTCCATCTCTTTCTTCCTCTTATCCTATCCCGCAAAAATTTTGATTTGAAATTTTTAATTCGGTGACCAGTATGGAGGACCTCCAACGTCATCATTATCATCATTTGTTTTTGGGACCGCCAACAAAAGCTTTTTGCATTGTAATGCCTAAATTGGACGAGGTTTTTTGTATTGCGATGCCCAAATTTGGACATGGGCTTTGTCCGCACGTTTTTTCTTTATTAAGAGTATTTTCATTATTTTACTCCAAAAATATAGGTTTAAAACAAATATAAAAGAACTAGGCGATTAAAAATTTTACAAAAGGGTCCCGCCCGATTATCACCCTCCTAATAAGCCCCACTCGTTTCATAATTTCCCCGGCCCTAATGTTTCTTGAATAGCACGACTTCTCGAGAAAAAAATTAAGAAGTTGAGGGAAAGTTGGGCGACGCCGCATCTTCTTCAAACATGGCGGCTGCAACTGCAACCACTGCGGCTAGCCGAAACCTTTCTCTAACAGCCCTAAGAACAAAGATGAAATCATCTTCTTCCTCAACCATTCCTAATTATCTTTTTGCCGGATCATTTCACTGGTTCTCCTCTTTAATCGACACTCTCCATCAACTTTCTCCGTCCCCTCTACTTATGTTCCCACCTCCAGCAGCTTCTGCCAAGAAGACCTGCACCGGCACTGGCACTGTCCGAGACAACTCATTTTGCCGCTTTTACAGCCCAGTCGATGACAAGCTCGTAAAGCTTGGTTGGATGTCGCCCGAGGACATCTTCGAGGCGAGGTGCATCGGATCATGTAACAGTGTACTTGTTTATATCTCTCGTCGTGATTGCTCCATTTTTCTTTTTAATCCCTTCAACCAAACTTCCCTTTGGCTTCCCCCTATTGAATCACTTCCTTGTGTCACCTCCAAATCCCAAAACTGGTTTTCTACTACTTTTTTTTCTGTTCAGAAATATTATGGACCCAAGGGATTTAATACTGAATACGTTGATTCTCTTACACTGAGTGAATATTTCATTGAAAAATTAATTGTTTCGTCCCATGCTCCAAACTCCAAAGATCATAATACAGTTTCCATTATATATGGGGAGAATAGGGATATTGCTTATTGGCAATACGGACGCGATTCTTGGACACATTTACATTCCCCGTTTTCAGGGTACAACGAGTTTGTACATTGGAAGGACCTGATTTTCTTTGCCTTGATTGAGAGTAGGGACATTATCGAACGTTGGGATCTTTGTTGCGACGTGTCGGCTGCTCCAATGAGAATTGAGCTTGATGCTTTCGTTTCAGTACCTTCTAGTGATTCATCGGATGGGCTATTGAAGAAGCAATGCAAGTCTAAGAGGTACTTGGTGAACTCGAATGGCGAAATATTGATGGTTGTTAGGTATTTTTATCTCAACACTGAGGCCACCACTATCATTAACGGAGATAACGGTATGTACGTGACATTCTTGTTTGATGTTTATAAGCTAGATTTTGGCAAAAATACTTGGGGATGTGTAAAAAACATTGGGGAGTATGCTATCTTTTTGGGTAATAATCATTCATTTTCGTGTTCAACTTCAAAGTATGAAGGATTGAAGAAGAATTCGATTTACTTCACCAATGATGTTGTATATGAATACGCTGATTCAAAGACAAAGAGGATGAGGAAGAAGTTTTCAGATGACACTCATGATTTCGGTGTCTTTGATTTAGAAGATGGCAGCATCAAATCTTGTTACCATCCATCCGCGAGTTTTCAGAAAGTTCATCCTCCACCTGTTTGGATTGTGCTCACCCAGTCGGCAAAAAACCAGTAGTTTTCCTCTCTCTCTCTCTCTCTCTCTCTCTCTCTCTCATCGTTGGTGTTAGTGATTGCACGGAAAATAATCATATAAATTTTACTGTCAGTGGTATATTTTGATTGTTTTGAAAGACAATTTGCCCTGTTTGATAGCATTTGCATCTCAAAAAGTGGTTAGATATGTCTTTTGTGATGAGAAAAATAAGTGATTTTTTCTTTCTGCTAATAATTTTTGAAGTGCTTCGAACTTGTCTTTGATTCGATCATGCAATGGCACTCAACTAATAATCTGTCCGTGCAAATATAGATTGTCAAGTAGCCCAGAAGATTAATTAGTTTTCCGGACAATCAAAGCATGTTTGATTCAAAGACATGATTTCTTCATAAGAATTGCACTTGTCAGAAGGCAGGCTAGTGCTACTGATCTGCTGCAAATGCACTGTCTAACCAAGAATAAATTGCATTTGATTCGATCATGCCAAATCGCTATGTTTATTGGAGGTGTGTTAAATTGTAACTTTTGTTTCTTCTTCTGTCCCAACCCATCTTTAACTTAAACAAATGAATCTTGGGTCAGAATTTGTACAGACAAGAACTGTCTAACTGTTAGGATCGGAAGGTAGTGCCTTATGTTTTATGGGAGGATATGTGTGCAGAAAATCTGTAGAGAAATATGGAGAGAGAGATGTAGAGAAGAAGACTATAATTTTATTTCTCAACTCACAACTTTCACCAAACCTAGCATGAGTATTTATACTTGACATAGGAGCATTCTAGACTAATTCATGATCCTAACTTTAAGAGATACATGAACTATCTAAATGCAGTAAACTGATTCATGAATCTTTGAGAATTCCAAAAGCTTTCAACACATTAATTAACACTAACCATGAGTAAATTATCTGACTTATTGTGATATGAAACTAATGTGTTATCAATGTCATGCAATATTAAGCTTGATCGTAGATACTGGACCGGCTGAAGGTCTCTCTTCCTAGGTCTCGAACACAGAAGAAATTTCTAGGCATAGTCAAGTAGGCGGTCTGCTTCTCCTACCAATTCCGGAACAATCAATTCCTTGCTGATATGATTATATCTACATTTTTCATCAGCAAGAACCTAAGTTCTGAATGAAGAATTGCATTATTTGCAGCCCTGTTGTCCATTTGTTACCGCATAAGATTATCAAACCAAGTTGATGTATCATTCTTGCCATTGTCTGGGACCACGAGCATAGATCTTCTGTTTATTGGCCAGTGTTTCCCTTCACCCAATTCCAAATTCTTGAAAATCCCTCCATCGAGCTTTAAGCTTGCACTTTCTCGAGCTTGTTCTTGTGCCTGGCTTTCTTGTTCAACATCTGGTCTAACTGAAAAATCAAAAGAAGAGTTGGATTTAAGTACTAGTCGACTGATAAGGAATTGCAGTGGATACACTGAGGTTAGAGTTATAATTACCATTTCGTTGTTTGGATTCAGCTTCTTGTCGAAGGACTTGGCTGCCACGAATACATTGGCAGGTCTTTTCCAACCTTGTCCAAATATGCCATATCCTTCTTTCAGTTGGGGTCTACTTAGGAACTCAAGCACCACCAACTCTTCCCGCTCCACGTAATGGAAGCAGTTGACAGGACATGAATCAACTGAAATCCGTAACTTACAAACAAGTTTTGGTGTTTCCGAAATATGTTTCTGCGTTTTGTATTTGTTGCAGTACAGCCAGTACTCCTATATATACCTTGATGTCTGTTATCATCTCCAAATTGAACTTTGACTCTTGCACTTCCATGGGTTTCATCCATCTCGAATGTGCTGCTAGCATAGTAGCATGGTGAATGCATTCTATGCACCCTGTGATCATTTCAGATGCGAGAGTTAAATGGGGATGACGATGATGATTGCTGCAGATTAAGGCTGTTTTAAGAACTGAGCTGGCTCATTTAATGCTTGACTTGGCTCGACTCTTGTTGTTTGCAAATCGAGCCAGACTCTTGTTGTTTGTAAGTCGAGCCTGAACGTGATTTTAAGCTCGAGGTGCAGTGTAGACGAGTCCAGCTTGGATCATCTAGAGTTCGTGGTGGAGTAATCGAGTCGAGCTCGACTCAACCACAGGTTCCTTAATTAGATCGAGCTAGATGGAAAACAAAAGACGTGAGCTTGAACACTCAAAGCTTGGCTCGACTCGACTCCAGTACTCTTGTATACGGTCCTAGTTTGCACATATAAGTATAACTATGAGAATTATTGGTGTAAAAAGAAATCCCAACCTATGCAAGCACTCTCATCGACAAAAAGAGCTTGGGGTCGAACAGGTCCATTCCAGGGGCTGTAACCCAAGCCAGACACATGTGGTTGCTACCTGTTAAATATAGCAACTCAAGCAAATCTGGATTCACAAGACCTGCTAACAACATTCAAAGGGCAGCAATCTTGAAGAAGGATATACAAAGATTGCTAGTAGCTGTCACCGTGCAGTGTGTTGACATATGGAGATAGACAAGGTCTTTTATGCTTCATCTTGTAATTAGAGGGTTCCAATTGTAATTAGCTAATCTTGATTAGTTAGCAATTAGTTAGTGGAATGTAGGTTGTTAGAGGCGAGCATGATCGACTGTATATGAACTCCCTTTTCTGGTAATCTCATTAATCAGTTCTTTCTCCATGTATCATTCTTCAAGAAATCAATAACAAAAACTTTCTTCTCTCAGTTTCATCTTTGTATCCCTATTTCATATAATCAAACTTTACATGGTATCAGAGCGATCGATCCATGGATGCGCACTCTGCTTTCATAGTCTAATGATCTGATTGATCATAATTGTGGATCACTTTCTCCCGATCGATTTGTATTTCGAAATCCTTTCGTAATTAGGGCTTCGTTCAACAAATAGCCATGGCAAACACTGGAGAAGCAGAAGGAAATTCTGGATCAACTCAGAATGGTACAAGGCCTACATCAACAAACACTATGGAGATTTCTATTGATTCAAACATGCACCCGCTATTTCTGCACAACAATGATCATCCAGGTCTGATTCTAATTTCCACAAAACTTACTGGTAGTGACAACTATAGTGCCTGGTCTAGGTCACTTCAGATTTCTTTGTCTGCTAAGAATAAATCTGCACTAATTGATGGTTCTTTCCCTATTCCTGATAAACCCTCTAGTCTATACCCACTATGGGCCAGATCCAATGATATGGTCATTTCTTGGATTTTCAATGTCATGTCAGAGGAGATTAGCAACAGTCTTCGTTTTGTTTCTTATGCATATGTTGTTTGGCTTGAGTTAAAGGAGAGGTACTCAAACATAGATGGGCATAGAATTTTTCAATTGGAAAAGGACCTTCATAAGCTAGAACAAAGGGATACCTCTGTAGAAGCTTATTATCATAAAATGAAAGGGCTGTGGGATGAGAGTTCTGCTTTAGATGTAGTCACTACTTGTTCATGTAATGCTTGCACATGTGGCTCTGTGAGAGCTCAAGAGGGAAGAGAATAAAGGAAGAAGCTAATGCAATTCTTCATGGGATTACATGACAGCTTTGCCAATATTAGAGGACAGATTATGCGCATGAAACCTCTACATCCATTGGTGAGGCATATTATATGGTTAGGCAAGAGGAATCTTTACGTGTAGGGTATATACCTGACATAAACATCCTAGCTGCAAACACTCATAAAATTTCTAATGATATCGATAGCAAGATTGCAGCAGCCTCTGCACTGCTAACAATGGGAACAACTGTTATGTTATGTGAAAGCCCCATTCAAGAAGGGTATAATCTGCAACTATTGTAATAAGGAAGGACATACCAAGAGTGAATGTTTTAAGCTCAATGGTTTTCCAGTAGGTCATCCTGCCTATGGGAAACAACACAAAGGAAATAATGTTGTTAATGAAATGAAATTTCACAACAGTGCTAAAGCTATGCAAGTGCAGGGAAGTTCTGGATGTGATAATGATACACAGACTAATATAAATCTACTCAAGGAACAACTTGGACAGGTTCTCAATATGTTAAAGGGCAAAGATTATCCTGAGGATCATATTGCATCCTGTAATGCTGCTGCTGTGGATTACTCTGCAGGTATTAGTACATCTACTAGTTGTAATGACAGAATTGTAGCATCAATTCATAGTAACTCTAATAACTGCACTTGGGTGATAGATTCTGGGGCAACTGATCATATTTGTATTGCTTCCAAGTTAATGCATTCTGTAGTTCTTTTAGCTAAACCTGTTGTGCTTTCACTTCCAAATGGCCATCAAGCTATAGTCACTCATAAAGGCTCCATTAATCTGACTTCTTCTTTGACTCTTCATGATGTGCTATATGTTCCATCCTTTCATTTCAATCTGCTGTCTATTCCCAAATTCCTTCTTCAAACTTCATATTCTGTACAATTCACTACAACCACATGTACATTCCAGGACCATTTGAAGAACATCATTGCAACTGGTAATCTTCATGGTGGTCTGTACATCCTGCAAGAAATCAATTAGACTCCAAATTCCACATCTTCCAATCTTGTTGGGCATGTTGTTGGAGCTGCTGATCTTGTCACTTCTGAAATCTGGCATAGGAGACTAGGACACCCTTCTTTACCTTTTCTTAAGAAAATTCAGCAATTATCTCATGTTTTCAATTCTAAAACAACAAACAATGATGATGTTACATATTATACTGTTTGCCCTCTTGCTAAGCAACATAAACTTGCTTTTCCTATTAGTAATTCTCATATCCTCAAACCTTTTGATCTTGTACATTGTGATTTGTGGGGACCATATAGAATTCCCACAATGAATGGTTGTAGATATTTCCTAACCTTGGTTGATGATCATACTACATATGTTTGGATTCATCTAATGCCAACAAAACATCATGTATTTAGAATTCTTCAATCATTTCATGCTTATGTTAAAAATCAATTCCACACCACTATTAAGTCTACCAGGAGTGATCATGGTTCTGAATTTTACAATGAGGAAGTTATACCTTTCTTTGCTAGCTTAGGCATTTTCCATCAATCCTCATGTACATATACACCACAGCAGAATGGTGTTGTTGAAAGGAAACACAAACATCTTTTGGAAATGTCTAGAGCTTTAAGATTCCAATCTCGCCTTCCTAAACACTTCTGGGGTTATTGTTTATTAACTGCTTGTCATTTGGTCAACAAACTACCTAGCAGTGCCATACAATTACAAATTCCCTCTGAGTTGTTATTCCAAACCCCAGTTGATTACAATAATTTGAAAACCTTTGGCTGCCTATGTTTTGCCTCTGTTCATGATGGTGATAAATTTAATCCAAGAGCTATTAAGTCTGTTTTCCTTGGCTACCCTTCTGGCCAAAAGGGTTATATCCTATACAATTTGACCACTCATAAAGTTTTTGTCTCAAGACATTTCATATTTCATGAACATGTTTTTCCTTACCTCACATCTCCAACTTCATCTCATACTCAAAGTGTGCCTTGGCCTGTTGACGATCCTTCCCCTATCCATAGTCCTTCTTCACAACCTTTTACTCCTCCTATTCCTTCTGCACAACCTGCTCCTCCTTCACAATCTGCTCCTACTTCACCTCCTCCTGCTATCATACCTTCACATGTTCCTCTTAAACAATCCTCTAGGGTTAGAACTCCTTCTGTCAAGTTAAAAGACTTTGTTCTCCCACCTGTACATGCTTCTTCCTTGCCTAAATATGCATCCTTTTTGTATACTCATTATGACCACTTTGATTCAGCTCATATTAATTTCATTAATGCATTAGATGGTCATGTTGAACCCACTTCTTATACCCAAGCAATTAAGGATCAACGTTGGGTTGATGCTATGACCAAGGAAATTACAGCTTTAGAGGCTAATCACACTTGGGAATTAGTTCCTTTACCTCCTGATAAGAAGGTAATTGGATGTAAATGGGTATACAAAGTTAAGTACCATGTAGATGGTAGTATAGAAAGATTTAAGGCCAGGTTAGTGGCAAAGGGTTATAACCAGTCTGAAGGGATAGACTATCATGAGACTTTCTCTCCTATTGCCAAAATGGTGTCTGTAAGAACCTTTCTTGCTCTTGCTGTTGCCAAGGGCTGGCCTGTGCATCAATTGGATGTCAACAATGCTTTCCTTCATGGAGATTTGTCTGAGGAGGTTTACATGACAATTCCCCAAGGTTACCCTAACAGAAAAGCTCCTAATATGGTCTCGCAAAACTTTAAATCACTCTATGGTTTAAAACAAGCTTCTAGGCAATGGTTTGCCAAGCTCACTGATTCTCTTCTTCATCTTGGCTTCATCCAATCTCATGCAGATTACTCCATGTTCACTATGACTAAGGGTGACTTATTCACTGCTCTGTTGGTTTATGTTGATGATATTATCATCACAGGCAATGATCTGGAATCTGTTACTTCCTTAAAACAATTTCTTCATGCTCAGTTTAGTATCAAGGATTTAGGTCTTATTAAGTACTATTTGGGTATTGAGGTTACTAGGTCTGCTCAAGGCATTCATTTGAGTCAGAGGAAGTATACATTGGACCTAATTGCAGCTGCATACCTCCTTGATGCAAAACCCTTAACTATTCCATTGGATCCCAATGAGAAGTTATTATTTTCTTCGGGTACACCTCTGCCAGATCCTAGTCTGTACAGACAATTAATTGGAAAGCTACTATACCTTATAGTCACTAGGCCTGACATAGCATATGCTGCTCATGTCCTGAGTCAGTTTGTTCATGCTCCCAGCACAACACACCTTCAGGCTTTGTTCAGGGTATTGAGGTATTTGAAATCTTGTCCAGGGCAGGGTTTATTGTTATCTTCTTCTTGTGATTTCAAACTCACAGCCTACAGTGACAGTGATTGGGCTGGCAACCCCAATGATAGAAAGTCTATTTCTGGTTCTACATATTCCTTGGTACCTCTTTGATTTCTTGGTTGTCTAAGAAGCAGTCTATTACGGCTAGATCATCTGCAGAGGCTGAATATAGAGCCCTTGCCACAGTTAGTAGTGAAGTCATTTGGCTTACTGCTCTTCTCAAAGATTTACAGTGCTGCGTTCATCTTCCTATCGCTTTATCAGGACAAAGACATCATCTATTGCTATTGCTTCCAATCCTGTTTATCACGCTCAAACCAAACACATTGAACTGGACTGTTACTTTGTTCGCGAGAAGATTCAATTGGGGCTGCTTCAACCCCTTTATATTCCTTCCAAATTACAGTTGGCAGACATTTTTACCAAGTCTCTTGGTAAATCGACTCACTGGTTTCTGCTCTCCAAGTTGAAATTGGCTCATATTTCCCCACTTTCCACTTGTGGGGGGGGTGTTAAATATAGCAACTCAAGCAAATATGGATTCACAAGACCTGTCAACAATATTCAAAGGGCAGCAATCTTGAAGAAGGATATACAAAGATTGCTAGCAGCTGTCATCGTGCAGTGTGTTGACATATGGAGATAGACAAGGTCTTTTATGCTTCATCTTGTAATTAGAGGGCTCCAATTGTAATTAGCCAATCTTGATTAGTTAGCAATTAGTTAGTGGAACGTAGGTTGTTAGAGACGAGCATGATCGACTGTATATGAACTCCCTTTTCTGGTAATCTCATTAATCAGTTCTTTCTCCCTGTATCATTCTTCAAGAAATCAATAACAGAAACTTTCTTCTCTTAGTTTCACCTCTGTATCCCTATTTCATATAATCAAACTTTACACTACCCTACCCAGGTTATTGGTGGATCGGGTAAGTAAGGCTTACGTGCATCATGTCCACACTCTTTAGCCGTCCACATCTACCAACAATCAGCCATCCACATCATAAACTACGTACCAGTGTACCACCAACTTCCCTGCTCTCTTGCACTTGTGTCTGCTCTATTTTAAAATTTGATTTGGAATACAATGTTAGGCTAGCGCCCATGGTACAACTACAACCTATCTTCATGCAAATAGAAGAATAATGAACTTGCCCTCACGGGCTTAGCTCAGTTAGTTAAGAGCTAGTAGATTTGGAACAGGACCAAGGATCGAGTCCTAGCAACCGCAGTGTGGGGGTTTCATCCTCTTGTGGGAGTGGCTCCTTATAGGTATTAGGCATAGGTCCTCCTAGCTACTTAATCGCTGAGTCACCGTGATTTTCCCTCTCACATTCTCATGGGACTGGGGTGTAGGGGCTCTCGAGGGGAGAGTTTTCCCTTTTTGGAACAGAAAATAATGAACTTGAATGAGTGCAGAAATTCCCTACTTTGTTTTTCTATTTGCATGAAGGTAAGTTGTAGGGTCCGCTAGCCCTCTCGCATTCCTGGAATTTTTTTCCCTTATTGTTTTAGTACTTGAATATGCAACCACATATAGATGGCCAAAACTTATATGGACTATCAACTATTGACAGTGAGAACCCCTAGTTGAAAGACCAAACTCTAATTAATCTATTTTGATTTTTCAAAATCAATATACCATTTTTAAAACGAAAAAAAAACATAAATACCAAAAGCATTTAAATCTCTTGCTTTCTAATTTTTGAAGAAAAAAACAAACACGATTACATCAAATTTCATATGGAAAAAAATGAATTGACTTGAAAAGTTTAACGCGACTCTCCTATAGTAGATGTTCTAGTAGTTCCAAACTGTCGATTACGGTTGGAAATGACGGTTTAGGAAACCTTTGGGGGCAAATCGTAACCGAACCGTGTTAGGGAGGTTTTTGTAATAGTTAGTAATCATCGGTTCTGGATGAGGTTATAGTTAACCAACCAATTTATTATTACTGGAGTATTATTGATGCAGGACGTCCCAGTACAGCTTGTTAATTTGAAGAGTTATCCTATTATTTAGTGGTTTGTTTCTTTTAGTCTTCTCTTAGTTTTAGGATTTGTTTTTCTTTTCCTTTTCCTTGTCTTATTTGTATTCTCTAGTCAGGTTATGTAAGGCTATTTATAGCCAAGTTCTTCTTGTTGGTAGTCGAACTTTTTACTGATATTCTGAAGCTTCAATTATCCTTTTCAAATCCTTCTCATCTTATTCTCCCTTTCTCTTCTCTGCGAATTCTGTTTCGTTTTCTTCCGAAGATTGTGTCCGGTAAGACATCAAGTGGTATCAGAGCCTTGAAATTTCTTTTGATCTTTATCAAGTTATCATTCCTTAAACTACGCTTCTGCAAACTCCCAATGGGAGAAGTCACTCTTGAATTAATTAATAGCAAGCTTGCGTTATTGTCGGAGGAATTGACGAAGAAATTCGACAAGAAGCAGGAGGAGACACAAGAGAATATGCGGGATATCAAAAGTAATTTGGCCAAAATCATGGCTCATCTAAAGATTGAAAGCGAACCAACAACGTGAAGGCAAAGGTATCGATACAACCGGGATTAACGACGAATCTTCTGCAACAAAATCTGATCCTCGAGTACGTAATAAGGCTTCTTTTGTTTATGATACTGCTATTCCTGATGAGGTTTTACAAAAATTGGGGAGGAAGAAGCAACATGAAAGCTTTCTCAATTTTCCTCAAAAAAAGACTTCAATTTTTCAATTTGACAGTGATGGTGATGATACTCTTGAGGATGAACAAGAAAGGAGATGGACAAAGGACAAACGGCTCAAATCAGGACAAAGTCCTTATGGTGCATTACCAGAATATAAATTGAAGGCTGATATTCCAAATTTCAATGGGAGTTTTAAGATTGAAGAACTGTTGGATTGGTTTTATGAGGTCGAGGCTTTCTTCAAATTTATGGAGATTCTGGATCATGCTAAAGTTAAGCTCATCGTTTACAAACTCAAAGGAGGAGCTGCTGCTTGGTGGGAAAAGTTGTGTGAAGATCGTCTTAAGTATGAAAAACCACCTATTCGTACTTGGGAGAGAATGAGAAAGTTGATAAAAGAAAAATTTTTGCCTAGAGACTATAAACAACAACTCTTTACGAAACTTCAAAGCTGCCAACAAGGTGCTTTATCCGTGGAGGAGTATGTTGCAGATTTCTATAATTTAGTAGCTCGTAATCAACTTAACGAATCGGAGGAGCAACTGGTTTCAAGATTCACAAATGGTTTGAATAGATTGATTCAATTTGGGATGAACAGCTCGGCCTTTACTATGGTGGAGGCAATCCAGCAAGCTCTCACAATTGAAGGGCGTGTTCTTCGTTCTTCTAGAGCCCCACCAACCCGACAGCCTGTCCGTTTCCAAAACAATTTTCGCTCGACAAATTCCAACTACAGTTCCTACCAATGTTCCCCACCTTCTTATTCTCCTAATATTCATCCTGCATACCAAGAAGCTTACCCACCCTCTCGCCCCCAACAACACTCCAATTTCACTAATTTCACCAATTCCCCACCTCCGGATCAGTTTTCACCCATTCTGCCCACACCTCTCGAAAATAAATCAACCCCACCTCAAACTTTTCCCCCAGATCGCCCTGCTACCAATCCTTATACCCGTTTTTCTAATAAGAACAATTTTTCCTTCCCACCTCAAAACAAACCTCCAAATCCCTATGCAAAACCTCTAGGCGAAAAGTGCAACAAATGTCAACAAATCGGACATACATCTAGTGACTGCCGTAAGTTTAATGGTCTCATTAGTGATGATTCCCCTCTAAATGAGGAACAGCCCCAAGAAGACGAAGATACGAATGATGAATCCGATCATATTTATTAAGGATACGGGGAACATTTTATGGGGATGATTCGCCCATTGATGCTTACTCAACCTTGCTTTTCTCAGCGACATAATATCTTTAGGTCTAAGTGTTTGATTGGAGGAAAGGTGTGCGATCTAATCATGGATAGTGGTAGCGTTGATAATTACATTGCTTCTAATGTAGTGGACAAATTAGAGTTGCCCGTCACACCTCATCCTAATCCTTATAGAGTTGGCTGGATTAATAATTCTTCATCTCAAGAAATCACTCATCAATGTCTTGTGCCGTTCTCTTTTCCTAACTTTGACAATATTGTCCTTTGTGATGTTATCAACATAACTGCCACTCATCTTCTTCTTGGTCGGCCTTGGCAATATGATGTTCGTGCAGTTCACAATTGCTTTGAGAATACTTATACATTTTACAAAGAGGGAAAAAAGAAAGTTTTACATCCTTCTAAATCGTCTGCAAGTCTATCGGTTCATAGTGATGACGACACAAGTGCTTTGGTGGCTACTATTGCTCGTGTTTTGCATAAAGATCATCCTGTGCATTCTCCTCAAGAAAACAATCTGATCGTAACTGTGCCAGAAAAGGTACGACCTTTACTAGATGAATTTGATGTTTTATTTCCTGATGCACTGCCTCCTACCTTGCCCCCTTTACGTGACCTTCAACATCATATTGATCTTATACTCGGTGCTTCTCTCCCAAACCAAGCACATTATCGGTTAAGCCCGACTGAGCATGGGATTCTACAAGGGCAGGTTAATGATTTGTTAGCTAAAGGATTGGTTCAAAAGAGTAAAAGCCCTTGTGCTAGTCCATCATTTTTGGTAGAAAAGAAAGATGGAGGTTGGCGAATGTGCATTAATTGCAGAGCCTTGAATAGAATCACTATTCCTAACAGATTCCATATACCTCGGATTGATGATATGATTGATTTACTTGTGGGGTCCAAGTTTTACTCTAAAATTGATCTTCGTAGTGGTTATCACCAAGTTCGTATTAAAAAAGGGGATGAATGGAAGACGACATTCAAGACACAGGAGGGCTTATATGAATGGCTTGTGATGCCGTTTGGATTATATAATGCTCCTAGCACATTTATGCAACTCATGAACTAGATTTTAGAGCCTTTTCTTAGTCAATTTGTTATTGTTTATTTTGACGACATTTTGATTTTTAGTCGCAGTGAAGATGAACATCTTATATATCTTTCAAAAGTGTTCCGGGTGCTAGCTGCTAATTCTCTTTATGTGAATTTAAAGAAGTATACCTTTCTCTCCAACAAGGTTGTTTTCCTGGGATATGTTGTGTCCGATAAAGGCATTCAGGTCGATGATTCTAAGGTCAAAGCAATTTCTGAATGGCCGACCCCTACCTGCACTCGGGATGTCAGGAGCTTTCATGGGTTAGCGTCTTTCTATAGATGTTTTGTCCGGAATTTTAGCACTATTGCTACTGGTTTGATAGACTGTTTGAAGCGTGAGAAATTTGTTTGGACCGAAGAAGCAGACAAGAGTTTTAATACTCTTAAAGAGAAGTTGTGTACTGCTCCAGTTCTTGCCCTGCCTAACTTCGAAAAATCATTTGAGATTGATTGTGATGCGTCTGTTATTGGCATTGGTGTTGTTTTGTCTCAAGATGGTCATCCTATTTCTTATTACAATGAGAAGAATTCTGATGCTAGAAAAAAATGGTCCACTTATGAGATGGAGTTGATTGCGCTTGTTCAAGCCTTGAAGCAATGGCATACTTACCTTGTTCACCGTTCGTTTGTTGTCAACACGGATAATCACGCTCTGAAATTCTTGAATACTTCAGCTAAGGTGAATAGGATGCATGATCGCTGGTTGTCTACTATCAACAAATATACTTTTTCGATAAAACATAAGAGTGGGAAGCTGAATCAAGTCGTAGATGCTCTAAGTCGACGAACTCATTTACTTGTCACCATGCGGAATGAGTGTTTTGCTTTTGATTACCTCCAAGATCTTTATGGCGACGATGAGGATTTCAAGACAATGTGGGAAAAGTGTTGCTCTCTTGCTCATGGTACAGATGACTTTCTCATTCAAAATGGGTTTCTTTTTAAAGGTAATCGCCTTTGTATTCCTCAAGATTCCTTGCGCCTTCATCTTATTCGTGAATTACATGGCGGAGGACTTGGAGGTCATTTTGGTCGTGATAAAACCATTGCTCTCGTAGAGGAGAGATATTATTGGCCTTCTTTGAAACGTGATGTTCAAAAGTATGTTCAGAAATGCATGGTTTGCCAGAGGTCTAAAGGTGATGTTCAAAATACAGGTCTGTACACTCCATTACCCATTCCAGATGCTCCTTGGGTTGATGTGAGCATGGATTTTATTTTGGGGCTGCCGCGTACTCAAAGGGGACATGATTCTGTCATGGTCGTGGTTGATAGATATTCCAAGATGGCTCATTTTGTGGCTTGCAAAAAAAAACTACTGATGCTTCCAATGCGGCTTATTTGTTTTTCAAAGAGGTGGTCCGTCTACATGGGGTGCCAAAATCTATAACCTCTGATCGGGATACTAAGTTTTTAAGCTACTTTTGGAAGTCTCTTTGGATGCGTTTGGGGACTACCTTACAATTTAGCATGACTTCTCATCCTCAAACCGATGGACAAACGGAGGTTGTCAATCGTTCTTTGGGTAATTTGATTCGAGCTAAGATTGGTGACAAGGAAAAACAGTGGGATACGCTCCTTCTGTTGGGTAGAACCATATACAATCTTACAGAATATGAAAATAAATAATATAAAATATCGAAAACAAAACCGTTATGCTTCTGGTTGCAAAGGAAGACTTGTAGAGTGTTGCTCTGAACGAAGGTCTGCTGGTGACTTGAAGTCTGCTTGTGAAGGTCTTCTGATGACTTACTAAGTCTACTGGTGGAGTCTTCTGGTAAAGTTCTGCTGGTGGAAGGACTAATGTCTACCGGTGGCTTAGTTCCAAGTCTGCTGGCAGAAGTACTGAAGGTCTACCAGTGGAAGTATTGCAGGTCTACCGGTAGAAGACTGAAGTCTGCTGGTAGAAGGAAAAACGTACCGAGGCCTGTGTAATACACAGTTTCCTTGAAACATTATTCATCCCACTCCCTGTAAGTGCCTGGAGTTCTAACTTAGGACGAACGTCTCCCAAGATACAACGGCAGTACCGGATGACTTTGCACTGAAGGTCCGGCGAACTGAATCTACGCCAGAAATCAATCACCAAACGGAGGCCAAGAAAGATGAAGATCAATATGCAATGCAAATGCAAGTGTATCAGAGGAAGAGAAACTTAGTGTTTTCTGTGAGCGTATCCTCTGTTGTGGAGAATGGTTCCTTTATATAGGCCAGTGAATCAACGCGTTTTAATTACTAAAATCGTTTTGATTATGTCCATTAACCACTCAATTAAAGAAGACATTAAGAAGACAGAATTAATCTGTCCATTAAAACAGAATTATTCTGCTATTTAATGCTGGAGTTACAAAACTTGAATTTAAAATTCAAAAGAAAAATGTACAAAAGGCGGGTTTGTCTAGGTAGCACAATTTGGTCCGACATTCGGGTCCGCATGTGCAGGCACACGAGTACGCCAGTCCAAGTCAAATTGGACCTTGATCTGCACCCACCCCCCCCGGCGGGCGCGGGAGGGATAATTCTTTATATACAAGCTTACCCAACACCAAGGGAGCCTTTGTATATAAACCCATCAAGCCTTTCATATTTTTCCAATGTGGGATAACCCACTTCCAACATTTCCAATGTCATACTTTAAACCTCTATAACTTATTCATTCGATATCCGAATTGGACAAATAAATACAGTATTCTTATGTACTCATGGAGAAGAACATAATTCCACAATTACCATAGTCATTACACAAATGACTCACAAATAAATTAGTGCCTCAAAGCCCCAATTTACTTCACTAAAAAACACTAGTTTTCCAACACCTTCCACATACGGAGTTTGCTTTCAACACCTCAGTGAATCGCTCTACTGGTAAGACACCTTTTGAGATTGTTTATTCTATGATCCCTAATCATGTTCTCGATCTCGTCGTTCTTCCAAAGCTTCGAGGTTCTATAGTGAAAGCAGATCATATGGTGGCTAAAGCTTCTCAAATTCATAATGAGGTGAAGACCAAGCTTGCCGAATCTAATGCAAAATATAAAGCAAATGCAGATAAGCATCGACGTTTCAAGGAATTTAAAGAGGGAGAATTAGTAATGATTCATCTTCGGAAAGAGCGTTTTCCTGTGGGAACCTATAACAAGACCAAAATGAAGAAGTATGGCCCTTTCAAAGTGTTGAAGAAAATCGGTGACAATGCTTATGTTATAGATCTTCCTACGGACTGGGCCATCTCCAATGTCTTCAATGTGCAAGATATATTCACATTTCATGGCGATGATGCAAGTTTGTTTTGTGCCAGCAACTCAAGGAAGAGTTTTTCTCCAGAAGGGGGGAATTGATGCAGGACGTCCCAGTACAGCTTGTTTATTTGAAGAGTTATCATATTATTTAGTGGTTTGTTTCTTTTAGTCTTCTCTTAGTTTTAGGATTTGTTTTTCTTTTCCTTTTCCTTGTCTTATTTGTATTCTCTAGTCAGGTTATGTAAGGCTATTTATAGCCAAGTTCTTCTTGTTGGTAGTCGAACTTTTTACTGATATTCTGAAGCTTCAATTATTCTTTTCAAATCCTTTTCATCTTATTATCCCTTTCTCTTCTCTGCAAATTCTGTTTCGTTTTCTTCCGAAGATTGTGTCCGGTAAGACATCAATTATTTTTCTCTTGAATAATAATACATATAAGAATCCATATTTGGTCGCTCGTGAGCTTTTAAGATTTAGCGGCTCTTTCCATGTAGCAAATATCTATATTATAAAAGAGCTCAGTGTATAACTGGCAGCAGCCCTTATCGAATTGTGTCAAATACAACTAGCGATCTAGATTGATCTGCAAGTATGTGAGTTACATATGAACCTCATTTATGCATTTTGTTTCAATTACCCCCTCCACATATGCTCATATATAGGTTTTGTTTATCTGAAACATCAATTGAACTGATCGCATACCGACACTGTGCATATGGCACGGACATAAATACTAGATTTTAAGAAACAAAGGCAAAAATCTGGTTCCTTATTAATAAAATTCAAAAATTACAAGGAATGGGACAATTGCTACTTAATCTCAATCACTGATCCACCAACTGTCACTTAATCTCGGTCATTCGTTCGAAAAATAAAATTTTAAAAAATGGTTAAATCTGTGCTTCGTGGTTTTAAAAAAGACCATATTGTACCTAGACAGTTTTGAGGCACCTTAAGTAAGTTTTTCAAACCTTTTGGGGATGACTTTTAGGAAGGGGATACATATCGATCCAAAATGGATAGTCAAATTGAATTTCACATAGGAATTATATATTGTTTTATTTTTCTTTTTTTCTATGATTAAATTTAAATCTCAATTTGATTAGTTTACTTTTACCGAAAATTCATTAAGTTCACTTACCTTTTTTTTTTCACACTTTAATCGTTCTACTTAAATATAAATATCATATTAATCGCTTCATCCATATTTTTAGATGGAAATCTTAACAATTCTCTGAAAATCCAAAAATACACTTGCTAATATATATTTTAGATATAAATTCTCATTTTTAAACACTCACATTTTCAAACCAACCTAACCCTCGCCGCCATTGAATCAAAGCTTGGAAAAACTATGAACGATTTATTCGGAAAAAAAACAATAAAAAAAACCTCCCTACTTGAACTCTCTGGTGACGACAAGTTCCCCGGACCGCCATTCCCCACTGCAGACGTTCCTTCCTCAATAGCTACACTTGCAGTGATGATCTCTGAGAACATCAATGTGAAGGAACTCCATGATGACACGACCGACAGGCGGCGACGCCCAACACCCAGCAGTGGTAGTTGGAGGGGAAGTTGAGGCCGAGTGATAAACCGTTACGAGGGAGAAAAAGAGGGGAGGAGGGGGGACATTTGGTTTTAGCTTTAGGAACTCTAAGGGCATCATCATTGTAGGATTCTTAGTGAACTTCCTATTAGGAAGAGTAAATCAGCAATGGTGAGTTACTTCCTAAATAGTCATGTAGGATCCAACTAAGAAAGAAAAAAAAACTTCTTATTTAGGAAGCTCAAATTGGTTGTTTGTACTTTGTATATGAGGGGGGGCCTGTCTTTTTTTGGGGAGTGGGGGGCGGGTGGGTGGGTAGGTGGGTTTTTAATTTTATCTATTTTATCATTTTATGTATTATATTTTATAGATAATTTATTAATTAAATTATAAATTATAAAATTTAAAAATAATAATGTAATTATTATTTTTAAATTAATTTATGTCTTAATTTATAAATTAATTATTTATACGAAATATTTAAATATGAAATATATTAAATAACGTAAAATAAATTTATTTATTGAGAAGTATAAAAATAAAAATAAAGTGTAAAGTTAATGATGTGGCAGTGGGAACCCAGTTAAGAATATGTTAAGAATAGTATATAATGAAAAGATATATTGTGGGTAAAAAGAAAAAAGTATGTAGGTGATAATGGAACCAGCTAAAAAGTTATGATAGAAAATAAACATCTGTGATGCTAAGAGACCTGGCAATACCATCATAGGCCAGAGTAGCTTCTTCCAATGTGTCAAAACTCAAAAGTACCAACCAGACCCTTGTCTTCTTCCCTTATTTCTGTTGCGTAGCGTCTCCACAGCCTCTTTCTCACTCCCCTATATTCCTATAATGTCCCCCTCCCTAGTTATTGTTTACGCCATTAGTAGAGCCGTCAAAATGGGTCGGGACCCGTTGGGTCAATCCAAACCGTTGCTTAAAATAGTGGGTTGGGTTGGGAAATTGACAACCCATAAAAATATGGGTCATATGGGTCACGGGTTGAAGTGGGTTGGGTCGGGTTTTTAACGGGCTGACCCGTTTAGAGAATACTTTTTTTTTTAGAATACTTGTCTAGTGTGCTTTCATTTTTGCAGAATAGCCTTCATGTAAACTTTCATTTTCTTTTATTATTATTATTATTTGTTTTTTGTTTTTTGTTTTACTTTGTTATATATAACAAATCTAAGGTTTATTAAATTATTATGTAGCAGTCAGTTTGGATTATACTGATCTATATCATATTGTCATCCTACATGAAGTCATGTCTTGACATCCAAGTGTTTTTAGTAATGTGAGAGGAATGCCCATAAAATGTTTGGCAGAAGTCTGAAATGAAGATTCAATTGTTTTAGTTTATTTATTTTACGTTAGCCAACAACAGTTGAGTTGGTTACTTGATTTTGAGTGGTTGTATAGTACAGAAAAATGAAAAAAACAATGAAAAATTGAAAATAAAAGAAGTAGTCTTTAGGTAAGAAAAAATGGTGGGTTGACCCATCTGACCCACAACCCATGTTGGGTTGGTGTTTTATTGATCCATCATATAGATGGGTCGACCCGCCCCACACCGTTTTATAGTGGATTTTTTTGACCCGTGGATTGACCCAACCCACCAACCCGTTTTGACAGCTATAGCCATTAGAGAGAGAAGCTGAAGATTGGTTTAGAGAGTAGGTGATTATTCTTTAGAAGATGAGGGCATTTTAGTCTTTGTGAAAATTTGTCCAAGATGAATTTGACTTGAATAACCTTAGTAAATGTCCATATCAAATACAGGGATGAAAGTGTGGAAAAAATGTATAATGATCCTAATAAATGTTTGGTGAAATTAGAATGATCGAATTGAGATATAGGTATTTTTTATAAGCCTATCGAGAGAATAATTACGGTGATAACCGGGTTCGTCCCTAATAGTAAATTTTTAATCGGTAAAAGGAACTTTCGGTGTAGAAGAAGAATGAAAGAAGACAAGTAAATGCAGCTTAGTGGTAAAACACTTCGCCCATACCTAATAAGTCGTGGGTTCGAGTCACCTAAGAGATAAGTGGGGAACCACTACTAATCCTCTTTATTAAAAAAGAGAAAAAAAAAAGAATGAAAGAAATTACTACCCCTTATATTGTTGTCGAAAGAAATTAGTATCTTCTTTAGATCTCCAACCCCGACGATTGCATTATTTAACATCAATTCCTCCACATTTTCTCTATATCCTCTCTCTCTCTCTCTATATATATATATATATATATATATATATATATATATATCTCTCTCTCTCTCTTCCTCTCAACCGTACCTCTTTTTTGCTTACAAAAGGCGTCAAAGTAGTAACATATCAATAAGCCACCTATGTACTATGATTAGGTCTAAAAAAGAAAAGTCAGACCGATTAGCATAGCATGCCTATTAGTCTTTACTATTGGGTTTGCCAATTTTGTTTCTTTACTATTAAAATAGCAAAAATGGGGCATTCCAATCTTGGATCTTTAGTCGGATTCGATAAAGCAAGAAATGCGCTCAAACACATGGATTGGCTTTGTTAATATATGGAGCGGTGGTTTTGACCAAGCATCGTAATGGATATTATTAGAATAAATTTATAAAAATTAATTTATACAGTTGAAAAAAAAATGAGAGATACTTAAGAGGTTAGATATTTAGAAAAATTGATCGGTTTGGAATTTATCTGGTTTATTACGTTTTTGTATCCCATTGTAAAAATATCGGATTAAATTAATGAACCGCGATGCAACTAAACTAGGAAATTAAACTATTAAATCACGGTGTAAAAATCAATGCAATAAAATTGATGAGTCGTAATGCAATTACATTAGGAAATTAAACTATTAAACCGCCGTGCAAAAATTAATGTATCGCGATACAATTAGACTAGACAATATTACTTTTGAACCGTGGTACAAAAAAATTGATGTATCGCGATTCTCTTATAAGTGACATCCGAGTGTTCTTTCGATTCATTAAGGGTATCGCAATCATTTTACCCCCAAATGTGATTTTTTTTCGATTGAAAAAAATTGAGTGACAACCGGGTCGGTCCCATGTGATGAAATTTCAACCAGAAAAAATCCATGATTTTTTTATATCGCTAAAGTACACTTTTTTGATAAAATGACGATGATACCATTAATAAATTACCAACGCGTGAATAAAATAACATAAAACGCACGCGCTAATTGGGCCACGAAAAGAAAAAGTTGATCATCGGAATTTACAATAGAAGTCCCAACAAAATTATGTCTCACAAAGAAAAAGTTGGGCGTTGGAATTTACAATTGAAGTCGCACCAAAATTAGGTCTCGCAAAGAAAAAATTCGGGATGTTGCAATTGAAAACAAAAAGGCAAAACACACCTTTGGGTCACTGTACTTTTCAAAACATTGCAATTAGACCACTGAGACGTCAAAATTTTCGGGATGGCCACTGTATCAGACTTATTTTACACGTTAACCCCTTTTTTGGATGGACGTTAAGTTTGAACGTTAAGTTATGTTAAATGTCTATTTTGCCCTTGTCTTCTGTTGAATCTTGGATTAAATGAAAATTTGCTTAAAATCATTCCACTTGATTGTTAGCCAAACACTTAAGAATATTTTGGTCAGCTTGTAATTGTTTGTCAGTTACTTGTTCATCTGACCATAACGTTTTAAGTGTCAGTTTGCTTTCCTTATTTGATTGAACTAATACTTGTACTAACACTTTCTCATTTTATGTTTTTGGTAGATATTCTGTTAGATTTTCTTTCCCAGGATCTTTTGTGATCTTGTGAAGATATGTTAATCTACCAAATACATTTTCAAATTCAAATGTGTTTCTAACGGGTTATTCTTGAAGATCATCTATAAATACCCACTGGAAGCATTTTTGGAGATATAGAAGTCTGAAACCTTATACTTTCAAGAAATTATCTGTGTCTTAGTCTTCTTAAAAACCATAGCTAGATAATATTTCTTGTATAATTCTTTCTAGTTATTGTTTAGGCAAACACTGAGTGATACCTTTACATATCATTTTGAAATCAGTCAGTTTGTCTCACGAGTTTGATTGTTTTTTCAATCATTCTCCATAAACACCGGTCTTTTGTTGTACACTGATCCATTAGAGATCAAATAGATTTTTAATAAAATTAGTGCACTTCAAAAATCCAAGTCTGACCAACTTGGTAGTGGACGTAGCAATTTAACTGTGAACCACTTCAATTGATTTGTCAGCCATTACTCATACTCTTGCAAACTGACCTAACACTTAAAAAGTTTTCCAACTGATTAAGTGTCAGCCAGTTACTAAAAATTGTTTGCGTAGTTGTTCAGATAAATTGTTTTTTTCAGTTTCTTCTTTGTATACAGTGATCTACTTTAAAAGCCAACCTCTTTTGAAAACTGTTGTGTCAGCTAGCTGACCAACTTTCATTAACATAAGGGATTTTAAAAGTATCAGCCAGCTGACCAATATCAGCTGACTGACAAAAACAAATTTTTCGCTGTCAACTTTACAAGTTTTGCAAATCAACCCTCAAAGTTTTAAAAGGCTATTCACCCCCCCCCCCTCAGCCTTGTTTGTTGCCTACTGGACTTACATCTTCATCATCATCACTGTGACAAAGTAACCTAGATCTGGGTTTTAAAACTCAGATCTGGGTTTACAAAGTTTTATCTACCAGATCTGGGTTTTAAAGCTCCTGGCAATGGAGATTCACCGGGTAAGAAGGCCGGTTGGACATGGGGTTAGCGTTTCTGATGGGGGCACAAATTGGGTTACTGGGGCAGAGATGGAGGATGGCGGTAAGGATGGAGATGAGATGAAAGAATTCGTAGGGAAGATGAAGGGGCGGAGATGATGGCGTGAGACCGAAATCAAAACTATTTGAGACAAGGAGGAAGGGAGATGTTGATTTGCCAGAGAAGATGACGGATGGCGGCTGAGACGACACAGATTTGAGCGAGGGATGTGACGGATGGGCGGCAGAGGTCAGGCTGACATGGGGGCCAGTTGTTGAGAAAGAGGAGGGAGATTGAGATGGGGATGAAGATGATGGCCGTCTGATTGGCAGTAGAAGGCGGAAGGGAGCAGAGGAGATTGAAGATGGCAGCCGGACTGTGGATGCTTCACCGGAGAAGGAGGCGACTGATGGGACAGAGACGCAGTGATGATTGGGGATGACGGATTTGAAAGATGAAAGAGAGGTCCCTGCCCTTTGTTTTCTTTTTCTTTTAATAGTTTTAATTCCATCCTTAAAACCCAGATCTGGGTTGTCATAGTGATGATGATGATGACAAGGGCAAAATAGACATTTAACATAACTTAACATCCAAACTTAACGTCCATCCAAAAAAAGGGTTAACGTGCAAGATAAGTCTGGTACAGTGGTCATCCCGAAAATTTTGACGTCTCAGTTTCCTAATTGCAATGTTTTGAAAAGTACAGTGGCCCAAAGGTGTGTTTTGCCAAAACAAAAATTGATATGATGATTAATTAAAGAACACTGACGCACAATTTATAAATTAAGAAATGCATGTACTCCGTCCGTTTTCAAATTATTGTCCACCTTTACTTTTTTGTCTGTTCATAAATAATTGTCCTCTTTCAAAACCTTCTCTTAAAAAAAACATTTTTACCACTTTACTCTTACTTTTTCTATTTACTTTAATTATGGCCACATACTCAAGACCATTAAAGGAAACCACACATTTTACCAATATTTATAATACAGTCAATTACTTTTTCTTAAACTGTGTGCCGGGTCAAAGTAGACAATATTTTGAAAATGGATGGAGTATTTTTTATAAATTAATAACGACGCGGAAATATTAAAAATCGAGGTCGAATTAGAAGATACGATGTCTAATTAAATAACACCGATGCAGAATAATTTTATGAACGATTCATAATTTTATGAACGATGTTTAATTAATATAAAACACCGAGGCCAAATTGAAATTGGAAGATACGATGTCTAATTAAATAACACCGAGTCATAATAATTTTATGAACGATGCTTAATTAATATAAAACACCGAGGCTGAATAGGAATTGGAAGATACGATGCCTAATTAAATAACACCGATGCAAAATAATTTAATGAATGATTCCTAATTTTATGAACGATGTTTAATTAATATAAAACACGAAGACAACGGTGTTCACATCGAAGGCAACGGCACCCACATCAAAGGCAACGATTCAATATTCTCCTTTATATCTGTAATTGATGTTCAATTTATGCCAAACAAACCAAAAAAAAAACTCAAAGTCAAATAAATGAACGCAGTAATGTGAATAAGGTTTGTCTTCCATAACTGGGTTTCCCAACATTACCTACACCTTGATGAAATAAGAAAAACACTTGCCAACTATATCTCTTTCTATGTTCAATTATTAAATGAAGTTGTCTTTCATAAAAGGAGACTGACCCGTAATTTTTCCAAAAAAAAAAACTGGACTGAAGGGGTTATAAACTTTAAAAAGTGGACCGGCCCGAATTTCACCTAAGGTAAAACGCATATTTGGGCCACTGTACTTTTCCAAAATTTGCAATTAGGCCATCGAGACGTCAAAGTTTTCGGTACTGCCACTTTACTAGAATTATTTTGCATGTTAACCCTATTTTTAGATGGACGTTAAGTTTAACCGTTAAGTTATGTTCAATATCTATTTTGCCCTCGTCTTCTTCATCATCACCCTCTGCGATCAATTAAGGAAAAAGAATCCCAGATTTGGTACAGCTTCTTCATCATCTTCAGCCATCTCCACTCATAATTGATACGCTTCTCCTTCTCCCGTCCCCATCCACGGTGAAATGCCCCTGCTGCTCCTCGTCCTCTCCCGATCCATAAATCGTCGTCAAACAACCCAATCATCCAAGGGCTCCGAAATCTCACCACGACTACACCGAGAACATGGGTGCCCTTTTGGAATCCTTCTTAGGTCTCTCCGATTCCTCCACATCTTTAATTAATATCCCCTTCGATCATCTCATCGAATTCAAAGCATGCGATTCTGATCAAAATGACTTGATCGAGCAATCTGAAACCCAGATATGAAACCCTCCACTTAGGCTCCGTAATCCTCGAAGCTGCCAAACGATCTACACGCAAAACTTCCTCTGTACACAACGCCGCGAAAACCCAAATCTGAAACCGAAATCTCCGTCTTTCAGTTCTTGGTCTATAGAAATCCTAATTTTTGACTGGAGACTCAAACTTGTGCAAGATCTTCCAATTTTGCTTTGGATTTTATCTGTTATTTAATTTTAATTTGAACTTTAATCGGTGGGTTCAAAGGATTCAGATCTGGGTTTGATTTTCGTTACAAATTTAGGTTTGACATGGGTTTGCCATTGATTTTTGTTTGAGATTTGGGTTTGATCATAGGATTCGCCAAATACCTGGATTAATGGTTGGCAAGTTTCATATATGTGTTTCAATTTTCATACAAGAATCGGGGTTTTTTTTTTTTGTTTATTTATATCTTTACTTTTTGTTTAATTTTAACTTTAATTGGTGGGTTCAAAAGATTCAAATGAGTTTGATTTTCGTTTCAGATTTGGGCTTGGACTGGATTTGCCATTGATTTTTGTTTGAAATCTGGGTTTGATTTCAAACAATAAAGAAGACGAAGACAAAATAGGTATTTAACATAAGTTAACGTATAAACTTAATGTCCATCCAAAAAATTGGTTAACGTGCAAGATAAGTCTGGTACAGTGGTCAACCCAAAAAAATTAACGTCTCAGTAGCCTAATTGCAACTTTTTAAAAAGTTGAGTGGCTCAAAAATGTGCTTTGCTTTCTACCTAATAATTAAACCCAATCAGCCCAAGTTTCCAAAGCCCATATCTTCCGTGCGACCAGCTTCGGCCGGAGGGCGATCTATCGATTTGAGTCAGAACAAGCCCAATCAATTCGAGCCAGTTGCTTGGGCCTAATTCAAGCAAAACTTGTAGTACTAAAGTTAGGGCTTCTATTCCTTTCATGTCAACTGTCAGTAAGTATCCAGTGTTTGAATCGATTTTCATTCCAGATTGAGAAAGAGAAACCCATGGCTATGGCGGCCATTAGAAAATCGGCGACGGCGGCCATTTCCCTGATTAAGGCCACCGCCGCCGTTAAATTTCCTCACAGTCGTTCTTCAAACCTCGAAACCCCCAATTTTCTCGGATCAATCCGATCAATGTCACAGATCTATTCTCGTCAAAATCGCTCCGCTCCTTTTGGTTTCAATCCCGTTCATAATTCCGTCTGGGCTCCAGCAGGCACTCGCAGCGCCACCAACGTCTCGTCCCCTTTGTCAACACAAAAGTTGAGACTCTTTCATGGTGCACCGAAAGAAGTGATGAATATGGCGGAGAAGCGAAACATACAAGACTACAAACGGAGATTGCTGGCGCAAAAGTATGAAATGAGGCGAAAGCTTTATAAAGCGTTTTGTTCAGATCCCAGTCTTCCGATGGATTTGCGGGAGAAATGTCGTGCAAAGCTTTCCAAGTTGCCAAGGAATAGCTCCTTTACCCGAATAAGAAACCGGTGCATTTTCACGGGACGCCCTCGTTCCGTGTATCGGGTATTTCGAACTTCTCGTATCGTTTTTCGTGATTTAGCATCGAAAGGTGAATTGATGGGGGTAAAGAAAGCGTCGTGGTAGGTCCATTATCTTATTATCCCTGACCTGTCGATTGCTGCTTGATCATAGAATGGTGATGAAGTTGTTGTTTGGTTGATTTGTGAAAATGGTATGGCTGCTTGCTAGTTGTGTTATGAATAATATGGATCCTGTTTTCTGTTATAATCAACTTTGTACATTCTTGATCCCTAAATTGCTTTCAGAGGCTTGTTTGGAGATAGAGTAATCAGAGATCAGATCATAGTGATTAGTGAGAAATATTTGTTGATGCAGTGCCGACCTTACTGATCTGAGTTTCACTTCTTTCCCTTTTGGGTATTTTTAGACAGGGTAGATTTATACAAGCAACCATACCTCTTTCTTCGAAAGAAATGTTATTTTTGTCGTATGAAGGGTATTTTTAATTTTTACTTTCAAACGAGAAATGTAGAATCAAAACATAAAAATAACATTAACCGTAAGGACCACAACGTACCAACTTATTTAGTACATTGGTCTATTTGGTGATTATGAAATGTGGTTGGTCAAATCAGTTACCTGACACTAGTACGATGGTCAAAAAGATAATTTTTCCAAAAATTAAATACTTATATTCATTATAATTATAAATAATAGCCAATTATTCTTAATTCAAAACAAAATATAAATATGTTCATAATAATCAACAATTTTTATGATTACTTGTTTATATTTATATTAAACTTTTAAATAAATTTTAGAAAATGTTCTAGCCTAGTGGAAGCAAGCTTTGGTATAAAGCAATTTAATCTAAATTCGAACATTGCTAATAGCAAGTTCCGTATTTATTTATTATTATTATTTTAGTAAAGACCATACATTGGTGGTGGTGGTAGGGCGACAGGCGATGGCCGGAGGTTGTCGACGATTGTTGGCAGTAGGTGGTGATGGGCAACAAATGCTGGTGGCAACGAGCGGTGGGCAGAGGTTGCTAGCGGCAGTTGGCAGTTGCCGGAGGTGTGAAGTAACGACGGTGGGAGGCAATGGTCGAAGGTTGCCGATGGCAGTAGGTGGCGGTTGCCGAAGGTGGGAAGTTGCGCAAGAGACGGTTGATAGTGATGGCATTAGTTAATAACCCCAATGGTGGTGGCATTAATAGATAAACTCAATAGATAACCGGTTAATATCCATAATTTTTCATTTTGTTATTGATCTCTAATGGGTGTTATCCATTAACACTCAATTAAATTAATAAGTGTTAATTAATAACACTTAATAAGTCTTTTATAATGGATAATCCAATGGGTTGTATAAAATTTTGCCACCCCAAGTAAAGATGTTGACGTGCCCTCAATGAGCAAATTCATAGAGAGCGTTTATAAACAGCTTAGATTTATACAAGTACCAGAGAAACACCAGATTACACAGAATATCATCCAAAATAAATAAGCTGTCTGATCAAACTCACATCTAGCCATTGTAGTATCAGTTCAGTTATATACACAAGTTTGTACGTTCAGACCAAAAGAGATTGGAATCCTAATGAGCAGAAGCACATAGTGTAGTTCTTTATTTTTTTATTTTTTTAGAACTTAATTTGACATGTCCTAAGAACAGTTGAAAAACTCAAGGGATGACCATATTGGCAAGGCTCAGCTGCTTTTCAGGAGGCAGAAAGTCTTTTAAAGAAACACAGGCATGATGCATCACCTTCAATAGGAAAACAGTCCTATTGTCTTCACTTCTGTGAATAGACTGTTGACTATAAATATCATCTGTCCCTGCTTTCTGCATGACCCAATCATGAATTCGCACAGTAGAAGTCCACAGATGCAAAACCACGGATTCTACCATAACGCTCCAGCTAGCATCCTCTAACAGAAGAGAAGTAAGGGTGACTGGTAGGTCGCTCAACACAGAGAGGCGGTCTACTATAAGAAGAGGCATATATTTAGAGAAGCTGCCACTTAGCAAACCAAGAAACTGCAGAGCCTGCAAGGTAAGCAACCGGAAATGTAGCTTAACACTAAAGGCCAAAATATAAATCACGATAACTTGGTGACTGTACTAAGGCGAACTATCAATGCTAACTAGCAGAGAATTTGTACATACTGTGTAAGGATAACTTGTAACGCAGCTAATTTCCACAGTATCAACAAGCCACTGTCTCTTGGTGCTTCCCTCAGCATGTTGCAGTACTGCTGCAACTTCCACCAGAACATCCCATATATCTGCGATAAGATAAAATGTCAAAATTATCTACTACAGCAAGTCTTGGTTGTTGAAGTTTACATGTTACAAGAAAGCAATTGTCTAATTTATGTATGGTGACAGTAAAGAATCCTAATCTTAAACCAACAAAACATAACTTCTTTCCTAATTCCAAATTGGTACCATTGTTAGAACTGACCTTCGGATCTAGCGTTCAATATATAAGCTTTCAGCTTTCCAAGTTCAATCAATGGAACAGAACCAATCTGAACTAGTCTGGCTCTAGCTCGACTCTTTTTCTTTGCTTCAGAAAACCGAAGGCCTCCCTCTGTGAAATCTGCCTCAAATATCTGTACATGGACCATTGAAGTTACTGAACTAGCATTGAGTTTAGAAGCTAATACATGTACAAAAAGTGGGCAACCGAGTGCCTTACACCAAATTAAACTGCACGTGCTCTTCATACAAATATGAATGGCTAATTTAATAGAACAGCATCACATTATTTTACTCCCTCCATTCCAAAATGAGTGTCCATTTTGTTCAAGATGGGATGGTGGGAATGCATGACTTTTAGCCCCAAATAATTAAAATAAGTTAAGAGATATTTCTCAAATTTGAAAATACTGATTCATTTGAAAACCTCCAAACATGCACGATTTTAGGGGACAAGATTTTATAAATACTCAATGCGTCCCAAAAATAGGTGTCACTTTCATTTTTATTGGTCAACTTGATTAAACTTTGACCAAAGATTTATAAAAGCTTACTTGTTTCTTACGATATTCTAAAATTTTCTATTGATAGTTGTCTTTTAAAAAAAATCAATGATTGAAATTCATAACCTAAAACATAATAAATATATGTTAAATAGTAATTTGATATTGTCCTAGGTTGACTTTCCAATAAGGAAGACTTTTTTTTGAAGGGAGTACTAAATTCTAAAGGGGTTATACGGACATTACCTGCAGAAGATCCAACAACCAATCCCCACGAGCCTTTCCAAGGCATCTGACTGCCTCAGACCACTCCTCCATTAAATATGTATGACTCGCTCCTAAAGCGGACTCTATACTTGAAGCTTCTGGTAACAAAGAAAAGAGAACCTCCATGCAATTTTCAATATTGTGGATATATACTTGAGAACTGATAGAAGTTTCCTCCAAACATATACAAACACCTTTCCAGCATGAAGTTCGTAATAAACTTTTCTGTTCTTGGTTATAGGGTTGGTCAGAAGAAGCTGACAACTGTAGGAAGTTGGCCACATCATTAAATAGCTTCTCTAGCCTAGACCCCGAAAATATCTTTACAAGATCTGGAAGGTGCAAGAGGATACATGACTGCAGATTCATCTCAAGTATCCTGAACCTGGACAGGTCAGACAGCTCATCAAGGAATGTCAGTAGTGGATCAAATTGATTTGCATGAGCTAAAGAGAATGCTAAACACTCCTCCCTCAAGATTCCTTTTCTAAGAGATGAATCTGCTCGCAAAATCTCCGCAGTTTGATCCTCATATCTCATGCACCTCCTGATGATTGCTCCCCATTCCAATTGTGGCAATCTAGGAGCATGGGAGAGACACCGCAAAGCAGTTGCAACTGTGTTGACATGTGGATTGGTGCCAGTCTGCATTAACCAAAAGAAAAGGAAAAAAAGAATGAAATATATGGGTAAGAAGCATAATAGCCAGCCAGGTAAACTTCTGAAACTCAATTTCTTTTCTTGCCAAGACAATGGTCAAGAAACTGGTTCAAATTTGACATCTTTGCTCAGGAACAACAGCAAATAAGTTCAAGCTTCACAGTATATCAAGAGGACAAAAAACAGTTGAATATTGACAGCTTCATAGTGCAAAAATGTTCCGCATCACATAATGTGAAGAGACAAGTGTGACTTGTTTCTTTGGCAAGAAGATGGATGATTATCTTCATAGGAAAATCATTACTTTAAGAAAACAACCATTCTTTGAGTAAGCATATTATAGAAAGAGACCAGCTGCATAACTCATACACATGAACAAAGAGAGAACAGGTGTTTAGAGATGCCATGGACAACTACTTGGGATAAGAAAAACGTGTTTGGCAAGCATAGCCATATACACCTACCTCAGGATGATTCAGATGCGTTAGCCACAAGCAGAGTTTCATGACTATGCTGTCCTCTGGGAAACTTCTAGAAACTGACTTTGTACCACTATTATCCTTTTGTATATAGCTCTCCTCTTTTTGATCTTCTTGGGACCAGAAATAATGTCTAAGAAATGAAACTGCCCATGCTGCATACTGTTGCAGATGATGATCATCTGAATTTTGTGCAACAAGAAAGATATCTTGAATTGAGGATGTCACATTAGGTTCTAGAACCGCATTGGAGAAAAGAGGACCCCTGATGTAAGAAGATCCCTGTTGGTGAACAGGTTAACAAATATAAGTATGCACTAAACTATAGATACTAAAAGAAGAGGGCATAAAAAAAAAAAGCAACTTTTCACCTGAACCACTTTGTGATCGTAAGCTGTATCCGACAAAGCCAGAGGGTATTGTAGAAACAGAGTACCAGCACCAGCTCCTAACGCATTTACAATTCCAAGCATCCCACCCAAGTGGATAAGAGGAGGGTGCGGATCCGAGTAAGTTTTCTTAAAAAGTGCCAGCAAATTGATGACATGTTCAATGTCCATTGCGTGCACCCCTTCATTCAAAATGCACGCAAGAAGGCTTCCCACTCCAACACAAGATGCCATCAACAAGCTCTGGACAACGGCCCCTGACTTTTTAACAGAGAGTAATTCACAAATGAGCTCCCTACAACCCTGCACAATTTGGTCTAGTTCAGCACCATCAATCAATTCTACCCTCTGACAGAAAGCCACGACGATGGGAAGTGCAAGACAAGACCCGACAGATAACGCTAATTCTGATTTCTCACTGATAGTGATAGCAGAGTTTTGAACTAGGGGATTTACATGTGGAATCCATGATTCAATCAAATTTTTAATCTCGAGCACTGCATCAAGACACCCAGCTCTATAAACTGCGCTAATAGAACTTCCCAAACCTAGGACAAGTCCTGCGATGCCCCATGTATCTTCTTCTAACTCAAAATTTTCACTTGAAAACTCGACAGAGATATCCAAATCAGTATCAATTGAATCCCGTGACAAATAGGCAGCTAGGCCTAGAAGAGAATTAGATGAGGATGGAGCAAATGGACGTATTAGCTGAGATAATGTACTAACTATCTTTCTGAGTAGATCTGTTTCCTGCATCTTGTATGTTTCTTTGTCCATATGGGAGTCATCTTCCACATCGAACCTTGTAAGAAGATCTTGACAGGAAAAGCCTAGACCAGCTCCACAAGCACCTTTAACAAGGATGCTTTTGGTTATAGATGCTACCTGAAAATAGACAAGAGTAAGAATCATAACCATACCAGAGACTGTATATTAACACATTCCAGTCACTTTCACGCAATACGTCACGCTTTCATTACGGGGCCATGCTTGATGCACATTTCATATGTGAGAGACACTTTTACCTCATAGAGGATCATAAAGCAAACAAGAACGCACCACAAAGAGAGCAAAAAGAACTCAGTAACAATTGCCCCCCGAAAATTGTCCTATACCAGCACCTAGCACAAGACGAATTAACTATAGCAGCTCTTTAGCAAGTTAGTAGCTGGCCAGTAGTAACTTGGAGAATGCTTTTATGAGTTTTGATGAGTACATTTTTCTACAATTTTCATTGAGTCCAAAATGTAGAGCGTATAAAGGGAACCAGAAGTCCCTTTCATTGGTATGGAGTTTGAAGGATGCTGAGAAGTGTTTCTTTCTCTGGGGAGAGTTCTATACGAGTTCTTGAGGTAGTGATGTTCGGCGGGGCCTATGGAGTTAAAGGAGTCTCAAGCACTCAGTCGGCAAATTGACCTGGAACCCAGTTTCAAACCCACTTGATCTAGTAGCTATAATGTAGTTCATTGGTGGGGATTTTGGTTGCCATCATTTAATGACGGCAAAGCTCATAGCCCCTTGGCATCAACACTTCTAATGGTGAAAATTTTGAACTCATCAAAAAGGACCTCAAATTTTTCTGAGAGAAAAATAGTCATCCAAAAAGGATTATCCAGTAAAATAACCCCTAGTGATTTATTTCCAAAACCAATGGTCGCAATTTTTTTGACAAAATTGTTGCATAGAAGGCACATTGATTAACCGACAAAGAACAGAGCCCATAGAACTCTGATTCGGGATTGTTTGGAGGTGGTGGGTTGATAGCTAGGGTAATTGGTTGACGGATTGCTTAGGCTAGAAAATGACTTGTTTACCCTCCGAACTTAGGCAAGTGAAAATGCTAATGTCAAAAATCGTTAGGATTTTACCATCTGTCTGAATCAAGTACTCAGATAACCAAAAAGTGAAGTTCAGGACTTTACATGGGATACTTTAAAACTCAAGTCCATATATGGAATGGGTATATACCCAAGGACACCTAATTTGCATTTAGCACTAAAAAGCAAGCCAAAACAAAACAAAAACAAACATACTAAAATCACATAAGCTAATAAATCAGATCTTTGATAGATGGAGTAACAAACAGGGGGAAAAACAGCAGTTCTACTCATTTAACTTCTTTTTTTCTATCTTTTTTTTGATAGGTAAGTATGGCCCATTGGTATAGGGATTGGAAGCAAGGACCACAAGGTCTTTGCCTTCAGTACCCTTGCCATCTCTCCCACCCCTTGGGGTTACTATTTTAGTTGGCTTAAAAAGAGGTTGTGATGTTATTTGATTCACAAGCTATCATACAAGCATTAAAGCCTTCCTTTTATATTGTTTTTGGTAAGGTTAAAGTATGCTTAAGTTTTTCCACTTCCAATTTTATCAGAACCTGCAACATGTCTTGATCAGAGTAACAACTTTTCAAATATATTGAAGCAATAAAAAAGTTTCACAATTACATGCATTAGAGTTGAGGAATTTGATTCACTCCTTCATAGATATAGAAAATGAGACTGACATTTGATTGGCCATAAGTAGAGTTGTTAAATTGAACCACCAAGACTTCCCATGAGATAAGCAAAAGTAGGCCTTTTTCTCCGCTACTATTGCTAGTCAAAATCTATCATAAGTCATAACATACAAAAATGCCAGACCTAATCTTAAGCTCTTTAAGTGCTGGATGCTACCTGCTTTCTATATATATATTGACCCTACCAACAAATGAAACAAAAGAACCTTGAATAATTCATTTCTTCATCAGCATAGATGATTATGCAAATAAAAAAATCTAGTATCTGCAGAAGTACAAAACCTAACTTCTTGAGATCAGTTCTACTCAAAGTTGTGTACCTCTAGGAGCGCATTGATATTATCGAATTTCTGCTTATGATCAGTCACATGCAGGCAACTTGAGATGACCCCGAGAGAAATTGCAGCTGACCATTGGCGATATTCATGCTCTTCCTGAGACATCCAATTCAGTAGGAACTTTGAAGCAGTTGATTTAACAGCATGTGCAGATGGGGGCAAGACCTGAAAGCAAAAGAGTGCCCAAGGACTGAGCTGAATCCAGCTACAAAAATGGAACTACTCTGATTTTAACATTGAAGTTTGACGATGGCGAATCACTGGACGTAACCCCAAGAATAGTTGAGGACCAGTATAATAGCCATCACTAATGTAACAACTCGATCCATACCATTTACTCGGAATTCGTAGAGTCAAATAGTTACCAAAGAAAGGATTACTCCAGAGTTGACTAGCTATATTTGTTTAGTAGTGGTACACCATTGACAACAATAAATGAAAATAATGGGGAAAAACTTTTTGCTTAAAGATATTGATAGACATCCCAATGTATATTTAAGGGGGAACACAGTTAGTACTTCTGATACCAACTAAGCGACCATGTCCAAGCAATTGGTCAAGAAAACATTATCCATAATCCATCCAATCCACAACAAAAAAAGATCGGACAGATTTTTTTCTGGAAAACGGTTATTTCTTTTCCACTCTATAGTTATCAACATTATTCTTTTCTTTTCTTTTCTCTTTTTTGATAAGTAATCAACATATTCAGAAAACTAAGAGGAAAGGGAACCATTAAAGGTTCATTTACAATTGTATACTATATAAAGACTTATTAACCATCGTAGTCTCCTACTACATCAAGTTGGCCCCTGCCATCAGCTTTATGTACTCAAGCAAGAGTAAGGTAGTTGCTCAAGAAAGTTCCTGCTTCAGGGTACATGTCCACTAGCCATGGCTTCCTAATCTGGCCAGTTCATCTTCAAGATAATCTGCAGTTCTGTTTGATTATGTTACTGCCACACAATGATTCTTCCAAGTTAAATTTTTCTATTTGTCTTCTCTTCTCTTTTTCTTTTTTTCTTTTTTTATATTGCATGCACAGATGCACCGTTTGAGCATAAGTTGTGTCCGCTATTCTCTCTCCAGTGTTCCTAAATAATCAAAAACAATATGCAGGTGCATACACACGTGTACATATAAATGATTCAGGAGCCATCAGAATTCAGAACACATATTTTTCATCAAACAGAAAAAGAAACAAATCTGGCTGATATGCACTAATAGAAATCCATTACTCATCTGTCCGGGTATTCTACTTTGCAGCTAAAAGCAAATCATAGAGGAGAATCAATGATAGAACGAGTTTAGCTCGTCTGGTCCAATGATATCTTCAGGTTCAGGGACATTTTGGTGGATGCATGTTTATCCTTTTGAGTCATAGGCTGGTGTAAATTTTTCTGCACCATTGTGTCTTGAAAGATTTAAGTTTTTAATCCCCTAACCTGTGATTTTAGTAAATTTTAGGTATCAAGCTAGAAGTTAAAAAAGGATTCAAGCAGAGAACCATGTGACCAGAATGAAATTGCATAGTGACAGAACCATATGACCAGTATGAAATTGCATAGAAACAGAACCATATGACCAGTATGAAATTGCATTGAAATGCACTACAATCTGATAAACATAACTCTCAAGACAAATATCTTGCTCAAAATTAAAGATTATTTATGTTCATTAAGAGCTAAGAACAAAATATGCATTGACCAACATTTTTAACTCAATATATGTCATTCTAGAATATAATCCCATCAGAAATTAGTCAAAAGCAGCACGAACAATAGACTGTTAACAAAAATATTACGGACATAATCCTGCATTCCGATTGTAAGCATATAGTTCAAAAAGTATACGAGTTATCTTTCATTATTTTGAGCAAAGAAGAGTAATTTTTATTTTTTATTTTTTTATAAGAAAGAAGAGTAATATTCACCATACAAAGTGCACCAACAGCAAGAGCAATATTCTCAGCAGATCTAGGGATGGATTTCTCAGCAATTCGTCTCATACACTGCAAAATAATGAAGATAACAAATCATACTTAACATAAGATGTAAAACTTACCTATCAAAAAAAATATGTGTGAAAACTCGTATGTGACTGCCTAGTTAAAAAAAGGTAGCAGGGATACTGAACCTTCAGAATGTCATTAGCAGCTTTAGAAGTTTTATCCACTAAAGTTGATGAAGACTTGGCATCAAGTAAAATTATGTGAGCCCTCATCCATCTTTGCATGAAGGGTTTCCATGATTGCAGTGAAAGATTTGCAATAAGAATATTTCTTGAGAGCTGCATAGACGCAGCTATTTCCACTAATGCATTCTCGTATCTACCTTGTACATCTTTATATACCTGAGCACTAAATATTGCAGATTTAAAAGTATGCTAAAGCCATTTGGAATAAAGTTTTAGAGTGTGGAGCATTGCTAAATATCTTACATCTGATGGCCCTTGGTTATTTACGTCCTTAGTACCAAAGGCAATGGAAAATAGAGCTGCACCAGGTAATTCTCTTGCTTTGCTGCTATTTCCTGCAAATCAAACGCTTTTACTGCCTACTTTGTAAAATCAGTTTACATTCAAATCCATAAAACAATATATCTTATTGTCTGCCATACTACCATCTACATCCTCAACCAATGGTCATAAGCCAGGATAGTTTTAGGTAACATTTCTTTTGTGATAAGCAGTAGCACTACAGCGATACCTTTTCCTTTCTCTTCTTTATACTGTTTTGTCACAGCGCTATCTTTCATTATTCTTTTTTCTTTCTTATCGTTACCTTAATTCTGAGGAGTCATGGATTATTTAGCATGTTGTCAGGCTCAAAATCACAACAAAACTTTGCATATCAAGCAGCAATTTACAAAGCCCAAATATCACAAGTAACTGTTCCATAAAAAACTGGAAAGCCAGGAGATGACATATTTTCATCCGAAATGCAGGATTAGAGAACTTGACAGAAACAACATGTTGATACCTGAAATACCAATAACCTTTGGAAAAACATTGAGTAACTTCTCAATCTTGTTCACAGACACCCTTTTCTCCTTTACTAATCTTCGCCTAGTACTGAGAGTAATGGCAAAAATGACATCAGTAAAGAATTTTTTTCGTATCTCCTTGAGAACATGAAGCAGACAACTGGTATTAAAAAAAATTAAAAAAGATTCTTTACATGTGCTCATATGTTATCATCTTCACTTCAAACCTTTCTATGGCCTCAAGCACCTCAGGCTCAGTCTCAGAAATAAGCATCTCCATGTTCCTGGTCCTAAAATCTGGGAGGGATCGTTGGATATGAGGTACCTATAGTAAATGGAATAATTTAGGACACACCAGGGAAACAAATGCTCGGACAAGTCGAGAGGCTGAGCAGTAAAATGCAGCCATATCTGTAGCAAGAGGCATCAAAAGGGTCCATTGCATTTGCAGCTGCAACAGCACATTGAAAAAGCATGACAGGAGCAAAGAAATGGTAAGAAATGTGCAGCAAATCACAAAATTCACCTCATACTGAGCTAATGCCTCAAAAGCAGACACCCTAGCCTTTGTCCATGGAGACCCATTGCGAGAATGTCTGGATGTTCCAACTTCCCACAATATTCCCAGAACATTCATCATCATTTCTGGGTATGCTTCAGCATCCATTGCACCCCATTTTAAAAGAAGACAAATGCTGTCCAAATATGAAGATTGAGATACATTAAGATTGATAAATATAGTAGTAACACTAATCGATTGTGCAAGCTTGCTTGCTTAGAAGTAAAGTTCGTCATAGAATCATTTAGAAAGTTTTTCCATCTATGCATCTCCGAGGTATGTGCAGAACAGTCCATCGAATTACCTATACTCAACCTCACTAAAAAAGGGTCTCTAAAGGAAATTTTATTTAATTATAATACATTGAGATTCATAGAAAAATATATTTGTACTATAAAGGTACATCATCCATGGGGAAAAAATTATTTACACAAAAGTTGACATAAAACAGAAACTTACAGCCAATTCTATGGACACAATCAATGGTTTTGTCATCCTTTAGGCATTTTCAGAAGATCATTAACAAAAGAGTAATGCTAGAGCCACTCAATGAGCATTCAAATTTGTGCACCAAATGATGTGGTTTCCAATGTGTCATCTTATTTGGCATTTTATGGGCTCCACTATAAGTTAAAAAGTTATGTTAACAATATGACACATAAGATGCCACATCATTTGGTACCCAAAATTGAGTGCTATTAGAGTGGCCCTAGCATTACCCTTAACAAAAATCCATGGCCAGCAACACATTTATGGGGTAATAATACGGCTCAGTTTAACCAAGTACGAAAAGCTACAGATGTTGTCTGAATCTTTATTCCCCTATAAAGACTTAAAACTTGCACCCATCAGTGAGGGGAGAGTGGGGTTCCGGATGTAGTGGTTTCATTCAGCTCATGTGCACAGGTGTAGTGTTGTATCTAAACTTGTCATCCTACAATTTTGAACTTAGTAATTTTGAATCCATGCATTATAACATGATTAGCTCATACACATAAAAGAATCATAAATATTCTTTTCTTTCTGAGCAGATTTGCATCAGTGTATCAAAGTACATGTTGAAACATGTCTCAGGACTATAATGGCTAAACACATAAGGAAGACATGCATAATATAAGGAAGACATGCATTCTTACCCCTCCGCAACAACTGGGTTCGTAGAGTAGTTCTGGACATGCTTTGTTATAACACCCCAAGCAGTATAAAAATCTGGATACATATATAAAGATGGTGAGGAGCTGTATAACCTGTATATGCCAATAGATGCCATGACAAGAAAAACTAACTGATCCAAGGAGATGAGAAACTAAAAGAATATAAGGTCATTCATGCAAGAGGATCCTCCTAAAGGTGGAGGCAAAATGGTAACGGGGGGTCACATTGAAAATCGACCTATAAGGATTTAACTATAAAGATTACAAAAAATTACAAAATAAAAGGAAGAAGTGTTCATCTGTTAAAGAAATGAATCAAGGCAAGTGACTATAATAAAGTATAAGTACTGGTTTTCTCCACTTGGAGATTTTAAACAAAATGGAACACAAGTTTTTCACACATCATATTACAGAACATGTCATATATATTGCAGAGGAACTGATGTAGAGTGCTGAATCGGGCATTGAATAAAATGTTAATTCACAAGAAAATTGAAGTGCTGAAATAGCCTTTCTCCATTATAGACTCACGAACTCCTACCAGGAACATTTGACTCAGTAATTAAAATTTACAAAAACTGCATTTTGCCAAATAAAGGGAAGAAATCCATAGATACAGCATGGTATTACCAATTACATCAGCTTCACAAAGATGAGCAAGGCTTTGAAAACCAAGAGCTTGAATGATAAGATCTTTACTTTCAATGCAGGCCTGCTTGTTAAAATGGATAAAGTAAATAGGCCAGAAAGTTTATGAAAAAAAATGCAGAGACGGAATAATTAATATAAATTTCTACCGAAACAGACAAGATAAGGTCCACCCCCCTATCAGGATTTCTTCTGCAAACATCCCGAATAGAAACAGCCATGCTTATGCAGATATTTCTCTCACATTCGAACTGGGTGAATTCTTTTGGAAGTAATACAACCTACAACCAAAAGGAGCAATAAAAGAAGAAATACCAGTAAGCTAAGATGGTGGAGATTGAAGAAAACCGAGGAAGTGAAGACCATGACCGTCATTCACTATTGGTTTACTGGAAATTATGGTCTGTGCTTGACCAGGCTCAAACTGACTTGCCTTCTCATCATTATTTTAGCCAATTGTTAGACTCTACTGAAGATTCATTGGCAGATTCTATGACATTAGGGACTGAACTTATGGGAAAGTATATATGTTAGTAGCAGTTAGAGCTAGATCACATTAATATATCAAATAAGCACAGACAAATACTCACCTGCAGACTCCCAAATACACGGTCATTGATCTCCCAGGTCTTACAAAGCAAGCGCGTAGCAGTAGCATACAACACACTGATTACAAAAAAAAAAAGTCAGACTTATGTAAACCTCTCAATGTAATGCAATGTCATGAGAAGTAGGATGCAAACCGACAAATATACAGACCAGAGATTGTTGTGGAGGGATAGATAAATAGTCTCGAGAACTGATCATTTTAAGGTTGTTTGTAGAACAAAATTATGAAGAATTATTTTTGTAACGCCAGGAAAGCTGTAATGACATAAATTCCAGGCACCCTTCTAAAAAGTATGTTAGTTTAGATAAATGAATAATTAACTAAAGAGTAATGATACATATAAAGAATTCATTTACATCATGCAATGAGGTGTTGTACTATTCAGTTACATTGTGCAATGAAGTGTTGTACCAAATAATTTATTGTTGTATTGTACACACTTTAATGTGTGATGTAGATGAATTTTGTATATGTATCATTCTCCTTAATTAAAACACAGATTGAAGCAATGTAATTATAGCTGAAACAGAGAGATATACAGATTAAGTTATAAATACTTAATAAGAACGAAAATCTGATGGACGTGACTGCATGCATTGCCATCCAACGAAGTGAAAGGCATGTGTCACAAGAATTGCACACCAGATATCTTGAAGGGCCTGATCTTAAGTTCATATTGCTCCATCTGTACAAGAATCCCACTTTTTTTTTATGATTTGTCACTGAACAAGACTCCCATCCCCTAAACAATAGACAACGAAAATCACACTTTTTTTTCCAATAGGCTTCTACTTCATTACACAGGAAAACTCAAATGCATAAAACCAATTTCACTGTTGTTGCCACTGTTTCTTTCCCACAATTAAAAATTCTTTATCCAATATATTAAACCCAGATCAAACAGCAGATAACTAGTCAAATGTACTTCAAAACACCAAAAGCTCCATATGAAAACCCCATCTCTCTCAGTTTTACATCAATAAATATAAATAACCTCCAGGCAAGTATCCTTTGGCAAACAGATATTGTAACGCTAAAAAAATGACAAGGTTGTTGATTTATCATTGTCGATCTCTGTGGAACTTTCAAATCGATCAACCTATAGCTCCATAAATGATACTCCCTCTGTTTCAAAAAGACCATCTTGTTTGACATTGCACACAGAATAAGAAAAATCATTAAAAAATTTAATAAGTAATAATTATATAAAAAGCATCAAAATAGGTGATGCAGCCTATGTACAAGAAAAATCATAATTAGACTAGGTAACTGATTTTCAAATCGATCAACCTATAGCTCCATAAATGATACTCCCTCTGTTTCAAAAAGACCATCTTGTTTGACATTGCACACAAAATAAGAAAAATCATTAAAAAAATTAATAAGTAATAATTATATAAAAAGCATCAAAATAGGTGATGCAGCCTATGTACAAGAAAAATCATAATTAGACTAGGTAACTGATGAGGGGTATAGTAGGAAACTATTATAATCAATTTCCACTTCCAAAAAGTGAACAAGCATTTTGGAACAAATAATATAGAAACCAAGACAGTCTTTTTGGAGCGGAGTGAGTAGAACTTTGTATAATGGTGTGAACTTTGCATCAGCTGCCAGGGAAATTTGTAAGTCATTTTGATTCTCTGAAATCTGAATTACTCGATTTCTTGGGGTAATCAATTGGGAATTGACAAGTTTCATGGTGTGGCTAAAATTTGGATGAGGACTATGGCTTGAGGAGTTACATTGAAGAGGAACCAAAGATCATGCTAGAAATAGACTTTCTAGTTAGACTCTGGGAACACCCAAATGCAAAGTGAAACACACTGGAAGTAAATATGCAAGAGAAAAATGAAAGAGAAAAGGAAAACACTGAGGATCCCGGCCCCCTTAGAAAGCCACAAAAACTAGTGTATGCCAAGTTCCCTGGCCTGCTGGCCTATCATCATCGGCATCTAAGCAAGCAGCTTTTAGCCTTGAGTGCAAAGAAGGCTCAACAACTGAAACGAACCCATAATGGTGATTCTGCTCTTTCAATCAAAAAGCTTTCTGGTTCTGTGTCTCCAAATTACAACTTTAGTCAAAACAGAGTAACATTCCTGTACCTCCTAATCCATTTCTCAGGTTTCAAATTGTTCTAGCAATGAAAAAGCATCGAGGATCCCGGCCCCCTTAGAAAGCCACAAAAACTAGGGTATGTCAAGTTAGAAAGCCACAAAAACTAGTGTATGCCAAGTTCCCTGGCCTGCTGGCCATATCATCATCGGCATCCAAGCAAGTAGCTTTTGGCCTTGAGTGCAAATAAGGCTAAAAGCTGGCCATATCATCATCACCAAGTTCCCTGGCCTGGTGGCCATATCATCATCAGCTCAACAACTGAAACGAACCCATAATGGTGATTCTGCTCTTTCAAACAAAAAGCTTTCTGGTCCCCTGTCTCCAAATTACAATTTTAGTCAAAAAAGAGTAACATTCCAGCACCTCCTAATCCATTTCTCAGCTTTCAAACTGTTATAGCAATGAAAAAGCACCTCCGCGGTCCTTACCATCATTTAACTCATCCAAACAGCACAAATATAATATTCCACAGACTATTAGCCACATCATAATGAAGAAGCAAGTGACTAACCAATTCCAATTCATCTTGCATTTACAACATCAGTCAAGGAAAGTTGATGTTTTCCCCAAATTACTCAAAAAATTCTTGCAGATAATCAGGTTGCGATCCAGCACAGAGAGTAATTCTCAGATAAAATGTCAGCATTCCCAAGAGGTGATTAAAATAGGAGTATACAACAGAATAATTACAAATTAATGAAAAAGTTTCAGTCATGAGATTAATAAAACAAATATCACCAGCAAATAACTCTGAGATTCTCCAGAACAATAACCGTTTCATGCACACACAAACTTCCTCACGGCATTAAGAAAATATTAGTGTGGAAACATACGGTTTTGCATCCTTTTGAAGCATTGGCAATATAGTCTGAACTATGAGTGGTATCATTGCTGGATGCAATGATAGCGAAGGAAGCATCCCCAGAAGCTTTAGCTGCAGCAAAATGACAGAGCCATCATTTAAGACAACAACAAAAAGCAAAAAACAAAAAACAAAAAAGTAAAACTGACAACATAAATAAAGTAAGTATGTCTGCTTTAAATACACAATGGATGAGTTGCAACAGCTTACCAAAATTTCATGGAAATCTACTTCAGACTTCCCACAGAATATGCTATTGTAAAATAGAATGACTAAAAGCAATGGCACACCAAGTTTGGGGTCCATAATGCCAGTAACAGCAAGGAGATCTACAGCAGATTTCCCCAAAGTTTGATGCACAACAAGAGCACTAGCAATGGCACCAAGCAACGATGGCATTTCTATAAAGGACAAATAACAGAGATGGTGTTATCTGGCATAAGTAAAAATAATTAATTAATCAACTCATTACCAATCGGTGCAAATTAACTAAAGATAAAGAACAAAGAAGCATTTACCATGAAGAAATAATTCCTGAGACTTAGAGATTGGCAGGGAAGATTTTCGTCTTTCCAAAATCTTTTGGGAGTACCTAGTTATTGAAGAAATCCAAGTTCTCAGTGACATCTGTTTTTCTTTGACATTATCTTCATCACCAGAAGCCCAATGTAGAACAAAAAAATTGGATAAAGAAGTTTGATCCTGAAAAGGAAGAGGTTGTCAATTTTCACATATTAGGCTGAATTTCAACATCAAGCAGCCACATCATATTTTGAATCAATTAATTTGATAGGCAACTATGCAAGGAGTGGCTCCTCAATGTGAGATTTAAAGTTTATGCCTGACAACCAAGAAATTAAGTATTCACTTCACCAATCTATATTATAAAAAAGCTCAAGGTCTAACTGATGGCCCTGATCGAATCATGTTAAACACAACTGGCAGTCCAGATTGATTCGTAAGTATGTGAGTTACAAATAAACCCCTCAGTTATGAGTTGTATTTGAATTACCCCTCTACAATAGTACAATCACATATAAAACCTTCTGGGTTACTGAACCGATCCATAGCGACACCGTGCCTATGGCACGGGCGCGTAAACTAGCTATGATATCAACAAGATTTCGAACTCAAAGTCCAAGCAATTCAACAAAACAAGATATGGAATTTAAAGAAAACAGAGTTATCATAACAGAGTTGGTACTTTAACATGCATCAGGCCAGAAATTTCAGTTTTTTGCACCAGCTAAAATATAAGTCATGGATTATGAATGTTTTTTTCGTTTAACACTTCAGCAGAAAATCAAGCAGAAATATAGCGGAATATTTACAGGCAAAGTGACCATAAACAGGTAGAATTTTTCATATCTAACTTATGCAAAAAGTAACTTTTCGAGGATAATAACTTTCAGCTATGAGATAGTTGAAACTAGACCTGAGAGAACAAATGCTGCAAAAGCCTAAACATAATGCTTTCAGGTCTGCTAATACACGAAAACCCCTCTTGCACGAGCAGTTCATTTTTTGGTGCCAACAATTTCATGAAAAGCTTTCCCAGAATGATTATCAATTCATTTGCTGCTTCTTTGATAGGTTTAGAAGGAGAGGAAACGAGGTTGATGACAGGGAAAACAAATAAAAGCTCTCGAAGCTCACATAGGCCATCGACATACTCTGCAGAAGGAGAACGAACATATCAGACAAAGAAAAAAATACATTGAAGGCGGCAACCATCCAGGAATGAATTTAATAATGAATAAATAAAACAATGTCAAAAAGATTAAGCATCCACAACTCCATAGTAAAATGTAACAATAATAGTAAACATTGATGCCTATGAGAAACTCTTTGGCTAGCATATTTATTTACAATAACATAAAAATCTGCATTTTTGTTCACAAGAATATTGACACGTGTCATATGTACGCAAATATGGATGCAAAGAGAAAATATGTAGATGTGTCTATTACATATTTAAATTTCATAAATGAAGGAAGAATCATAATACACTATCGAGTGTTTCAAAAAAAAAAAACTTAAAGACTCGCGCCTAAATAACAAAAGTAATAGACAAAATAAAATTAATTTGGCTGAACTTGATCAATAATTTCAAGAAAAAAACATAAAGGCCATTTTTCATCCTTTAAGTGGAAAGATAAAATTTCTTCACTGAAAAGTATGAGCACAAGTTACAAGCAACAAGGTTTCAGAATACAATCTTTCATGGTAAATGAGACACTAACTCAATTCATGGGCAAGTATATCTCTTATGACTTCCAGAGAAACAAATTTGTAACGTGAGTCCCTTTTTTTCCAAGCGTGGCAACAAAACTTATTAAGGTACACAATTGGTCTTGATGACACTAACAAACAACACCAAAGTTCAATGGTACGATTTTTCAGGGGAAATGAAAATAGCACACAATTCATGGAGCAATTAGCAATTCTGACTTCCTGCGGAGAAAATTTTGTCACTTGCGTTGCCTTTATTCCAGCTGTGGTAGCCAATTTATTTGGGTGATAATGCACAAGTTGGTCTTAGCGAAACTTACTAGTAGTCCATAACTGCTGTACGACATCTAATACCCTGTACTGCAACAATGGAATGGAGTAAGGGGTATTCTGTGCCTCCAAGTCTTTGACATAGTCATACGACTAATTTAGTCATGCCGTACGGCACCTAATGCCTGGCATCAAAATCTGCCAGTCTAATCAAGCAAAAACTACCGAGGAAGACCCCACCTCACATGGGATCAGTGATTATGGTCTCACTCCCATGAACATTATGGTTATGGTTTAAGAATATAATCTTCATTAAAGAGGTCGATCCCTTGGTAATTGAAAGTGCACAACCCATCATCCCCGAGTATAAGAGCTCTCCGACCACTGCTCCACTCTCCGGGGCTTAGTCTCCTTTCCACCCTTAAAGCTGTCCAGGCTATGTTCTAGCTTTCTAGCTTTACTGCCAACAACTCGTTTAAGACCCACGACTCACTGAGTGGGTCCAACTACTAATCACCCAGTAATCTCTATTCCACAGATGTAAGAATACATATCATATTGAAACAAAAACAAAACTTAATCTAGGCGAGAAATATAAAGTTTAGATTATGATGTGAGAGTATAAGGAATTGCGTAAATAATTGAGATCAAGTATAATGGTTATACCATTGTCACTTTTCCACTTCAAGAGGAAGACAAGCAGTTTCAGTATAGATAATTGTACATGTTCCAGCTGTGACTGAATGAGACAAACAAACAATGATTGAATCACTGCTGACAGTTCAAGAATATAACTCAGGCCAAGCTCTCTCTGAACCACCAATAAGCGCCTTGACAGCTCAAACATAGAATCGCCTCCACCACAGCTCTTGTGAAGATATGTGTGTAATGAAAAGATGACCTCTAGCAGTTCCACTCCACATAACTGAGCTTCGTGAACCAGCTGCAAATAATGGTGAGGCGAATTCAGGGAATAGGTTGGAATTATTAACATTTGAATCAATGATGACATATCCTAGGACAGCATGAAAAGAAAAGCAAAGAGATCAATAAATATTCAAGGGTCCACTTAAATGAGACTTATAAACATACCATTTCCATTTCAACTAAGTGCTTCAAAACCACAATGAATGCATCCACAGTATACTCCATTAGATAAGATATATGAGTAAGATCCTGGAAAAAGCATTATATATAAGATAAACGCATAAGCTTGAAACAAACCAATAACAAACATAAAACTCAAAAGGAAAAAAGTAAAATTCCGCTAAAATAATAAAGGGCTGCACAAAAGAAACAGATTCAATAATTAAATAGTTTTTGCAGCATTGAGATTACACAACTATATTCACCACAAGTTTGATCTCGGATTAAAGAACCTTCTTATTTTTTTGGTTGAATTGATTGGTCTAGTTTGCAAATTATATATACTTACTTCTGCATTTTTGCAGGTGAAATATTTAAAGCATCCCATCAACAGCTTAATAACAGGTATTGCCTCCCTTGAAAGCGAACAACACAACGATGCCATTGACGATAAAAGGTTCCTTGAAAATGAAGACAACGTAGCCGAAGAAGACATTCCTATAATTGAATAATTTATGAAAGGTCTTAAAAATTCACAAACTTTTCCAATCCCCAGGTGCTTATTCTGCACAACAAATATAAGCACTTGTTGCACAAGCTCCGAGTGAACCTCTGTTCGGCACGAAAGTACCTGTCAACCAAGTAACCAAACACCACAGTCAAAATTTAAAATTATCAACTGCGCATTGCATTTAAATTGTGAATTAACTAACAATAGCTGTCACCTTAACAAAAGGATGAGCCTCGGAAGAACTAAACCGAAACGAAGAAGTATTGTTTTGGAACCCCAACCTAACGAGAAAACCTATAGCTTTAATGAAGACACTGACGAAGCGCGAATCGCAGCCTTCTAGGGTTGATTGGAGCTCTGTTAAACCACGAGAGAGGTCTAGTCTCGAGTCCTTGACGAGGAGGCAGAGCTCTCGAACCGATTGGTCGACAACGGCGGGAGAGTTGGAGGTGAAACATTGAGTAATGGCGTCTCTGCCGGCGTCGGAATCGAGACCGGCATATGAAGGAGCCGATCGGAGTTTCTCGAAAATTGAGATTACGGCGAATTTTTGAAATGACGGTTGGGGTAATCGGGTTCGCTCAAGTAAAGGAGCGTAAGCGTCCATTGTTAGACGCAGAAGAAGGTAAGAGCTCAGTCAGTTCCTGTCCCTGCAGCGGGAAGATACGGAACGAGTTTCGTACTACCGGCGAACCAAAACGTGTAAATATATATAAACATGTGAAATGACACAAATACCCTCGTCATAAGATTTCAAAAGTTACTCGCGCTTGGTACTTGGGTTTGTATTCGATTTTCTACAAATATAACACAAAAAATACAAAATGTAATAAGTATCTAATTATTAATTAATCTTTTTGTAAAAATAGTTACTATTAACCATAAACTATATATACTAATTTATCCTATTATAAAAAAAAGTTATATCATTTTTGAATTCAGATATACCTCAAACCCTTTGTTAAATAAATCATGTGTTATAATTAATAATAAACCGTAAACTTTTATCCTCCTATCCACTAAACCGATCTAAATAACAACGTTTATGTTGATTCTTCTTTTACGGTAAGTTCTTACCTACGTTGTACCAAACATATGTTGTATATTTCTTTTTTTTCGATATTAAAAAACAAATTTCAAAGTTAAAATAAAAAAATGCAATTTTGCGGCAAAAAAAACGAAAAGAGGCTTAGTCGCCAACCCTAAGCGACTTTTTTGCTAAAAAGCCAAAATACCTGGTGACTTTTTTTGCCAAAAAATAAATTTTCCCTTGTGAATTTTTTATTTTTTTTTGCCGTAGAAGTGGATGACGATTCTTTTCCAAAATTTTTGATAATTCTTGGTAATACTTTTTCAAAAAAATTGGTATCCTTTGGTGATACTTTTTCAAAAATTGATATAGCTTTTGGCAATTTTTTTCTTTAAAAAATGTGATTTCTTGGCTGATTTTGAAGGTCCCTCGTTGATATACTCTTTGCCCTCACCTTGAATTTGTAGCCAACATCTCAAAACTCAAACCCATTGGTTCATTTCCATTGATGCCATAGCTGCTAGGAGAGCTCAAATTGGACTACCGACGGCAACCATTTTTGTTTATTTGAAAGCTCAAATTTGTTATATTTTTTTTATTTTCAATAGGGCAATTTGGTAACTGAAAAAAAATTATTTAATTTCGAAGGGGGGGCAGTTTGAAAACTAGACATTTAAGTTGCGTGATACTTAGTGTTTTTTGGTGTAACATACATGGGTTCTGTATTTAGTGATATTTCAATTTAAAAGTTCATTTTCAAAAAATTGTGTTTACCATGTCCATAACATTTCAAATTTACCCTTCATGTTTGATATTGATGCGTCCAAGATCTTCCGGATGCACTGGACTTGTCAAAACTGGATAACTGGCTTTCAACGTATCCGATAAGCTCCAAAACTCAACTCTGCAATCAAATGAAACAACATGTAAACTAGGCAGGGGCACTCCCTGCAAAGGCCCTCCGACGTAAGAATTAGTCCAAAACTAGCAAAAGAGTAAACAATTTAGCAGAGTTTTGGCTCCAGAGTAAAAATCACGTACCTCTCCCCTTCTTTTTCAGGGGATTTTATAGCCGCCGAAGAGTATAACTGCTCATAAATGCCCACTAATCAATCATGGCATTAATAGCGGGCATATTAACTGCCCCATTAACCACAACGGTCAAGTGGAGAAGTTTTCGAACATAACCGTCCTCAGCTGACAACAATTCTTAAATCCACGAGCATGACAACCCATGTTCGCTATAAGCTCTTGCTCGCTGGTTAAACCCCCAGCTCGTTGACATCATTTACTCACTGAGGATTGTGACCCTGCTCGTAACGCACAAGAACCATTTAATCTTCTCCTCGTAGCCTTAACTGCAGGATGGTCGCCTGACTGAGTTGTGATCATGCGCCGAACATATGACTTACGACTTGGGCCAGTTAGGCCGGGCAGATCAATAGCCCCCTACTCCTTGTCTACCAAGTATTCATGCTCGTGACAAGGAGAAGGACTTTGTAATGTGTGCATCAAATTACTCACAACCAATGCATAGAGCGGACAGTTGCCCTAAAAGGCTTTCTAAAAAACTGTGTTTAATAGGCCGAGCCGTCAGCCGCCACTTCTTTTGAATGGACAGGCCCGCTTTTCAACGAAGCATTAATGGTGCCTCGGTCCAAGAGCCTCAAAAACCGAACCTTAATGATGGGCGGCCACCAAACGCCGGCTTCACACAGTATAAAAAACAGAAGACCCCCCTCATTTCGAACTTTACCCTTTTCAGAAACTTTCATAACACAAGAGAAAACTGCTCTTCGCATCTGCAAACAGCGACGAAATCAGAGGAAAGATCCAATCTTCGACAGTTTTTCTAGATCTCAAACCAGTGTCTCTCGACAAACGTATAACATGTACTTTCTTCAATTTCCCTCTATAGCTCTTCATCGCATTTTCTTTACTTCTACCCTAAATTAGGGCTTTTCTGTTGCATTCAACCTTTAAGCTCACAATGCAAACCGTTAGAACTGTAGATTTTGAAGCCCCAATCCCTTCAATTCGTCTTGTTATCCTTTCTACCACCCAATTACTCCAAACCAAACCCTGGGAATCGAGGAATTTATGATCGGTGCCATGTTCACCGATCTCATGACCGGCTCTCGCCATGAATTTTAATTTAATTTATGTCAGCCTGACCACCCCAAATAAGATTTAACTTACATTCCTCGATTCCTTTTTACTGTAGGATGTCTAGCGAAGATACCCAATCAGAAATCGAAGGTCGGAGCTACGACCATGGCGTACCAGAAGAAAAGCCACCATCCTCGAGTTCAAGCTCAGAAGAAAACGAGCATGAAGAAATCCCTCTGATTCCTCGCTGACGAAAACCCCAACAGTCAACCGAGCAAGGAACGAGCAGCAGCTATCAAAACCCTACTGAGAATGAGCGAGCAGGAAGCCTTCCTAGTACAAGCAGTCACCAACTCGAGCAAAACCCAAGTTCTTCTATCCATATCATTCCACACATCCCACCCTCAATCAAATGGGAAGACCTGGCTTATGAGGATGAAGTCAGCGCTTGGTATATTCTCTAGGAATGAACCCCAAACATTACCGAGTCCGCGCCTTCGATCTTGACATCGAGAAGAAAGGACACAACTTCCAGGGTGATAATATCATTTTTTATTTTGACTTCTTCCTGGTTGGACTTCACCTTCCCCTTGACCCCTTTGTTGTAGAATTCTTGAATGAGTCCAATACCCTTCCATGCGACCTAACCCTGACAACAATAAGATTCCTGATCTCCTTCATAGTAGCCTGCAGGTTGCTCGAGTTCGAACCCGACATGACCTTGTTTAGGAAATTATTTCTTTTCTCTTTGGACAAAAAATATGGGCGTATCACAGGTCGCTCAAACCCAAACTATTTCAAGCTTCTCAACGAGGGTCCGAACAAAGTAGATGGCTGGGATTCGAAAGCCCTTCTTGTTGAATCAAGCGTCGGCTGGCCCTTGGCTTCTTACCTTAGTGACTATGGACTCCCTGAATATGACAAGAACGCCTATCGAGCTGGCGAGCCCAAGATAGCAAGGGCTTTCAGGACTTTGCTCGGAGTAAAAGAGGGACGAGATGGCCGAGCTGGCCAGGATTTCGTACTTGACTGGCGAGCTCTCACCTCTGATTTAACTTTTCTCCGACGAGCTGGAATTCTCAACTGGGCCATAGAAGGAGTTGAGGCTCGAGTTACCATTGATCCAAAACTTCCACATCCATATCGAGGTCGATGTCACGGCAAGAAATTCCCCAATGAATGCGATGAGTGCGCGCGAACTGGAACTCATTGCAGACCATCCTTCTCGCTTTCTGGTTTATTCTTCAAACTCTACTTTTCACGCCGATCTTATACACTTATTGTCTTTTATTATTCTCATGCTCTTATTTACTCTAACTTTTACAGACATGAAGCAACTGTCCGATGTCACCAAGTTCCTCCAAGCCGCAAAGAAAGACTCAAGTAAACGGAACAAGCACCTATCAACCCAACCTACTACTGCTCTTCCAACTGTCCCGACCACCACCACTAGTCGTGGCACCAAACGTAATCAGCCAGAGCACAGTTAACCTGCTACGCTCATCATTCCAACCCCTACCGTTCAAAAGGTCGAACCAACTCCCCAGCCCATCATCAATCTCACTGAACCGAGCCAAAGTCCGAAAAAAAGTAGACGCCGAGCAGACAAGGCCGTGCTCGAGGAAGCCGCCCCTTCAATACCATCATGGCAAAAGGAAAATTTCCTCATGCCCGACGACCGGGACAAAGCTGTAGCCCTCATTGCTGAACTCGCCGACGTGCCCGACCTTGACAACATCAATATCTACAAGCGCAGTGGATACCCAGCCACCCTGGGTCTTGGACTAATGAAAAGGCTTCATCATGGTGGGGTTAGAAAGAAAAGCGCCGACCAAGCGAGCTCGGTTTTGATAGGAGAAATCGGAATGAGCCTAACCGAGGTAAAGTCTTTCTTTGCAGCCCAACATTCCTTAACACTCCACAAATACTGACTACATCTTTTCTTGTAGATTACAAACAAATCGGTGCTAATGTACGAACGATTGGTGGACAATATCAATTCGAACTCCGCCCTGCTAAAAGAAAAGAACCAGCTGGAGGAAACTGTCAATTATGTTCGGGCTGAGCTAAAGTCAACTGAGGAGAGCCTCACAAGCAAGGTGACCGAGCTCTCCAAGGTCGAGGCAGAGAAGAAGACTTTAGAGTCTTATCTAGACTTCTCAAAGAAGTCCGAAGAAGCAGCCTTAAACAACATTTATGGAGTTCGTAAAGATCTCCGAACCAGCTAAGCCCAGCTCGAAGAAGCTAAAGCCATGATTGCCGAACTGGAAGACAAACTGAAGGCAGCAGAATCTCTCCCAAGCGATGAGCAAAAACAAACCATCATTGAAAATTACAAAGATTCTGAGGAGTTTGCTACCTCGGTGGAAAATGAAGCATATCCCTTTCTTCCTTCAGGGAGTCAACCACGTGCTAAGGCAACTTTCATGTAGCGGGCTGGAGATCACGTCAGAACTGCTAGCTGAATGGGGTACCAACCCGCTTTTTTGTTCTTCCGCCCGACCTGGTCACGCCTTCGTGCCATACACCGAAGATGAACTCGACTCACTCACTGAAGCTGACGCAGAGAAGAACCTGTCCCCATGGACCCCTCCTCCAGTGGCACGAGAACAACATAAACGAACTCATGACTCAAATCTAGAAGTCTCAGGCACAACCCACGGGAAATGACAGTACCTCCGAACAGGCTGGAGATGACGAGGTAATCATCCTGGATGCCGCCACAGAAGAAACAACCGAACTAGACCCAGCAACCCTCAGCAACACTGCTCCAACTGCATGACATTACTGTTTTTTGGCTTGTGTGCCCTGATTCCTCAAAAACAATTTACTTTTATAACTGTAATATTTGTTACTGCTTTATTTTGCTTGCTGGATGAATGTTTTACTTCACTATGCCTACTTACATTGTTAGATTTCAACTACGCTTTACTGATTTAAATAGCTTATACTTAGACAAATGATCAACTCGAACACCAACTCTTTTCACGAGCATAAATAGCTTATGCTCGTAAAAGAGAATAATCGAGAGTAAACAATTAACTCGAACACCAACCCTTTACGCGAGCACAAACAACTCATGCTCGCGAAAGAGAATAATCGAGAGGAAACAATTAACTCGAACACCAACCCTTTACACGAGCACAAACAACTCATGCTCACGAAAGAGAATAATCGAGAAAAGTAACGACAACAACTGACTCAAACACCAACTTTCAAATTGAAAGCATAATTGAGTTTTGCCATTATCACTTATCATAAAAAAAGGAGAGATAAATGATTTACATACTGCCAATCACCAATAATATTTCTTCAAGTGATCTGCATGTCATGGATGTCTCAACTCATTTCCATCCTCTGCTCGTAACATATAAGTGCCCTCTTTAACAATTCTGACGATCTGAAATGGTCCTTCCCAATTCGGCGAAAGTTTTCCCCACTCAGCTCGATGACTCGTCGCTTCAATCTTACGTAGAACCTAGTCGCCCACAGCAAATGACCGACCACAAACCCTTTTATCGTGGTGTGAGGTTCCTGATGTGCTCCGCGCCCGCGCCTCGATAGGTGCGGCGTGCGATGCGACACCACCGCCTCGCTCCACCCTCCCTTGTTTAGGGGAAGACGAAATCCAAAGTGCGAGAGGAGTGCTGTCTATGTTAGCACGTTTGAATGTGCCTCGGTTGCCTTGAGTGGATTTTGTATCCAAAATGGGAACTAATGGTTTCCTCATGTCAAGTTATCCCTTATTTCGGGGATAACAGGATATGGGAATGCATTACCCTTCCATTCCCATTCTCCCCTGTTTTCTTTAGGGGAAAATAGAGAAGTGCAAGAAAGGATATTGCGGCGCCCCCACTATGGATTTATTAAAAATAGCCTTATGGCCCAATCAGATCACTATGGGAGCTATGGGTTTCCCGCATCAAGTTATCACTTGTTTAGGAGATACCAGGATATGGGAATGCATCACCCCTCCATTCCCCGTGATCTCCCTTTTTAGGGAGAACAGAAAATGCAAAGAGGGAATGTTGCGAGGCCCCACACTGATCCGAAAGTTTTAGAGTCGCCACCTTTATTTTAAGGCAAAAATAAAGGAAAACCGTAAAAGAAAACCGTAGATTTTAGAAAGCGGGTTCGGGGCTAAGTTACGAGTTGGGAAGGTGCTAGGCACCCAACTCGCTCTTTCGGTCTCAAAACGCTTTTGGTCAAGTATGCTCATTGTTATATTTATCTAGCAAATAAATAAGGTATTATTTTGACAAGGGAAATTTAAACAGATACATTCATGGCTACATTATTTACTTTGACTCGCACTGCCTCCTTCCAATAATTACAAACATATTTAAGAGTATTTGGCCATTATAACGGCTCTTTTACATAATATTTCCTAATCTAATCCTAAAGACAACGGCTTATATGGACTACATTTACCGGATTTAAATAACAACTTTTGAAAAATAAATAAAAGACAAAAAATACCAATGAAATAAAATACGCTCTTAAAGGTATTACCTTTTGTGCTCGCTCTTTCCTTCGGAGAGGGAGTCTTTTGTTGTTTGTGTGTGTTGTTGTGTTGATAGAATGACTGCTTGATTTTTGAAGTTTTGGCTTATCAACTTGGGCAGAGTGACAGCTTTATTTGGGTAGGTTTTGGCCTTTCTAGTTCGGCGGAACCTAGACTTAGTTTTTGACTTTTTTAGCTCGTTACTCGGGTAGAGTAACGGCTTATTTTGAGATTTCTGGACTGGGGATGTGAGGTGGATACCTAACAACTAGGCTAGGGATCACTTATAACCTATGTGTTTTTGATTTGGCAGAGTTTGGACGGGGTTTGGAGACTATAGGGGCTTCCACTCACCTATCTCGCACCTCTCGTACTAATATTATCGAAGGAACGAAGCAGAGCTTCGCTGCGATTTAAAATCGCGTAAAACTGAACGAGTGAAATGAGAGGCCGGGGGTCTCTATTTATAGCAGTGGAGAGGGACGCGGCAGGAATTTCTCAATTTGTTTCCCGTGCATCGGCCGCTTGTACGTTGCGCTTCAAGGATTGTACTATTTCTCTCGACAACGCATAGTAGATGGGGCAGTGTGGCAATGCACCGCAGTGCGGCACCAAGGGGCTTGTGCGGCACCAAAGATGCTTTCCAAGTTTCAAAATTTGTCACTTTACCCCCTGCAGTTCATTGTTTCGCGCATTCTGCTTTTCCTTTCGCATTTTTGACTCCTGCAACTTGACATTCGTTAAGTTTTAACAGTTCTTGATATTTTATGTCAGTCACATACCAGGGGTACGAAATTGGGGTGTCTACACGTGGTGGGCCTTTGCTCGCTGCTTATAATTTGTCATCCTCATTTTGGCCTCCAACCGTTTTTCCTCTAACAAATCCAGATCGGATGCCCGAGTTGTAACATTGGATTCAGCGTTATAGTGCAACACCCTATGATTGGGCAAATACATTTCCACTGGAGCCATAGCTTCATACCCATAAGCCATAGAAAAGGTTGTTTCCCCGGTAGGACCTCTGACCGTTGTTCTAACCGCCCACAAGGCAGAAGGCAACTCATCAACCCATCTTCCTGCCTTGTCTTCAAGGTTTCGTTTGAGGACATGCAAAACTTGTTTGTTAGCAGCCTCAGCCTGCCCATTGCCTTGTGGATATGCCACCGATGATTGTCAATGTCTCACCCGCATCTGCTCACATGATTTGGTAAACTTTTCAGAAAATTGGGTCCCATGATCAGACACAATTGCTCGTGGAACTCCAAATCGACACCATATATGCTCATGAACAAAATCAATCACGTTGACTTCACTAATGGTCGCCAAAGGCTTAGCCTCCACCCACTTAGTAAAGTAATCCACATCGACCACTGCATACTTAAACTTTGACCGAGCTACTGGAAATAGGCCAATGAGATCTATACCCCACATATCAAACGACCATGATGCAACCACAGAAGTCTGCTCGATAGAGGGCAAGCGTGGTATGTCTGCATATCGTTGACACTTGTCACATCGGCGAACATACATTTCAGCATCTCGCCTCAAAGTAATCCAATAGAATCCATCTGCTAAGACCTTCTCTGCTAATGACCTTTGGCCAGGATGACCGCCACATTTGCCTTTATGTATCTCTCCCAAAATGCCTTCAGTCATCTCTGGTCGCACACATCTCAACAGTGGTCGGGTGTAAGACCGCCTATAAAGTATGTTATCTAAAATAATATATCGGCATGACCGCTTCTGTATGGTTCTGGCTTCCGTCTTATCCTCGGGCAAGGTCCCCTGCTCGATATAAGCCTTCAAATCATCTATCCAACATTTTGAAGCAGGCTCAATTTCCATGATCACTTCCTTTTCTATAACAGGAACCTCCAAATGCTCGATCATGACTCCCGGGTGTAAAGACTGAATTTCATCTTCAGCCATTTTGGATAGATAATCTGCCCGCATATTATCTTCTCGAGCAATTCGTACTAATTCCCAATAATCGAAGTCCTTTAGAATCTCTTTCTCCATCGCGCAGTAACGAACCAAAACTGGATGATGAACCGCATAATCGCCTCTGACTTGGTTTACCACCAGTTGGGAATCACAATATACAATCACTTATCGCACTCCCACATCCTGCGCGAGCTCAAGCCCTGCGATCAATGCTTCATACTCGGCCTGGTTGTTGGAAGCTGGAAACTTAAAGCGTAAAGCTTTTTCAAACTCTACATCTTGCTTGGGTGGAACCAACACCATCCCGGCTCCACTCCCAAACCTGCTGGCCGAACCGTCGACATGTAACTCCCAACAATCCTCTGGTCGGGGTTCTGGACTTGGTATACTGGCTGATGCTGCCTTGGATGATACCTCCTCCTCGTAGGAATCTTTGAAGCTTGTCTCAGCCACAAAGTCTGCCAAAGCCTGTGCCTTAATTGCTCGTCGAGGTTGATAATCAATATCAAACTCTGTTAACTCAATCGACCAAGTGAGCAACCGACCAGAAGAGTCTGGCTTGTGCAGGATTTTTCTAAGAGGCATATCAGTATATACAATGATCGAATGGGCAGAAAAATAAGCTCGAAGTTTTCGAGCAGCAACGACAAGCGAATAAGCTAACTTTTCTGCATTAAAATACCATCCCTCAACAGCAGTGAGGGCTTTGGACACATAGTAAACAGGCTTTTGAACATTACATTCTTCCCTAATCAACACAGCGGCTACTGCCTGCTCTGTGGCCGCTAGATACACAAACAATTTTTCATCGAGGACTGGGCTACTCAATAAACGAGGACTTCCCAAGTACTTAACTAACCGCTCGAAGGCCTTCTGACACTCAGGTGTCCATTCAAACCCTTTGTCCCACGAAGAACCTTGAAGAATGACAAGCACCTCTCTGCCGACCTGGAAATAAAGCGACCAAGGGCTATCACCCTACCATTAAGGTTTTGCACGTCTTTGATACATCGGGGAAGCTTCATAGTAACCAATGCCTTGATCTTTTCAGGATTAGCCTCAATGCCCCTCTCAGTCACCATGAATCCCAGGAACTTGCCCGCTTTCACCCCGAACACACACTTGCTCGGGTTAAGCTTCATGTTATTTTTCCTGAGATTGGCAAAAGTTTCGCCCAAGTCCACTGTATGCTCGTGCCCCTTGGTCTTCACCATCATGTCATCGATGAAAGCTTCAACATTCCTCCCGATCTGCGAGCTGAATATCTTATTCACCATTCTTTGATAAGTGGCTCCTGCATTTTTCAGACCAAACGACATCATCTTGTAACAATACATCCCCCCTGCTGCTCGCGGAAAGCTGTCAGAGCCTTATCCTGCTCATTCATCTTGACTTGGTGATACCCAAAATAGGCATCAATAAAACTGAGGATCTTAAATCCTGCTATAGCGTCCACCGGCTTGTCAATCCGTGGCAAAGGATAACAATCCTTTGGGCAAGCCTTATTCAAATCAGCGAAATCCACGCACATCCGCCATTTGCCGTTGGATTTCTTAACCATAACTACATTAGCCAACCAAGTTGGGTAATGTATCTCCTCGATAATGTCCACGTTGAGCAGCTTTTCAACCTCCTCCTTGATCGCCTGATCCTTCTCAGCAGAGTAAATCCTAGGTTGCTGCTGAATTGGCCGAAAAGCAGGATCCACATTAAGACGATACAAAGCCACAGTTTCACTCACACCTTGCATGTCCTCTGGCTTCCATGCAAAAACATCCAAGCTATCTTGCAACTGCTTAATCAAATGGAGAGGTACGCGATTTTTACTCTGGAGCCAAAACTCTGCTAAATTGTTTACTCTTTTGCTAGTCTTGGACTAATTCTTACGCCGGAGGGCCTTTGCAGGGAGTGCCCCTGCCTAGTTTACAGGTTGTTTCATTTGATTGCAGAGTTGGGTTTTGGAGCTTATCGGATACGTTGAAAGCCAGGTATCCAGTTTGGACAAGTCCAGTGCATCTGGAAGATCTTGGACGCATCAGTTGGTTCCGTTGCCGGGAACGTATTAGTTTTGCGGTAGCAGTTTTTCGTGTTTTGATAATTGTTCTTCGTAAGCTTTGTCAATGGCAGAAAACAGTGTTAATGGTGTTAGTGGAAGTCATCGGGAAGAGGTGCAACCAACTCCTAGTCTTAATCAATTGGCTGGGAACAATCCTCCTCCACCACATGATGCTCGCCATCAACTCAACCAAAGACGTGGAGTGGATTCTTTGGCCAGAAGTGTCGTGGCATCAGTGGGTTTGGCACATGAGTTTAGGGAAGAAGCTCTTCGTCAAAGAGCTATATACTTGGGGCAAATGCATCAACTTAACTTGCAGTTGATTGCCATGGGTAAACCGCCTTTGCCCATTGAAGTTGACCCTTTACCAGCTTTGTCAGCTCCAAGTCAAGCTGCAGGTGGATCCAGGACGGGGGGTAATCAACTAAATCCATTGATCATTCCTTCACAGCCGCGTATCCAGGGGTCAAAGGTACGCGATCAACCAGAAGGTAGTAGGGCTAGCCACAGGGTTGTGCCCAGTGTTCATTCGCGGTTGGGACCGCGTGTGGGGGATGATTCAGCACAATCCCGTCGCCGTCGGCGATCACCTTCCCCGCGAAGGTCTCATGCTCGCGGGATTCGTTCACCCTCGCCACGACGATCTCATGCTCGCAGTCGTCGATCCCCATCTCCAAGGAGATCTTATGCTCGGCGTCATAGGACTCCTTCTCCTAGGCGGTCGCATGGGCATATGTCTCATCATTCTAAAGAAAGGAGGGATTTGCACCAACCGGCTGCACAAGGAAATTTACTGGTCAACGAACCAATTGCTCAGCTCGCTGGGGTGCCTCAGGTTCAGGTGGCGCATGCCGTGGGCGTAACTCAAGCCGTTGAAGCTATGGGTCCCCCACAGGTCCCTCCTATGCATGTAGTACAACCTCAGCCCGGGGGTGGTTTGCCTACAACCATAAATATGCAGAATTTTGAAGAGCTGAAACGCCGTATGGAGGCATGGGAGCAGGGAAAAACTCTGGATGGAAACTTCTTGGGCACTTCAGCTAGCCCGCTGGCACCGTGGATTGAGAATGCACCGCCAGCACATGTGTTAATTTTCCCAAATATTAAGGAGTATACTGGGAAAACAAAGGCGAGAGACTGGTTGATGTCATTCGAGTCACAAATAGGCTTAGTGACTTCGGATGAGGCGTTGAAAATTAGAGCCTTCGTAGGAGCTTTGCAAGGGAAGGCCTTGGCATGGATGGGAGCTTTGCCGCGTCGGTCAATTAATAATTGGGCTGATTTACGAGCAAAGTTTCTGGCAGATTTCGGCACTACGGGCACACTGGCAAAGACAAGGGCTGATTTTTCGAAGGTTACGCAGGGCGCTCATGAGTCCACAGCTAGTTATTTGGAAAGATTTACTAAAGTATTGGAGCAAGTACCAGGATTGACTGAGCAGGAGGTTACGTTGTGCTTTGAAACGGGTCTGCTCGAGGGTGAAGGTGGACTGAGATCGGAGTTGAGCATGCGTGAGCCCAAAACGCAGGCCGAAATGTTGATGCGGGCTCAAAAATGGTGTGCCGGAGAGACGGCAAAAAAGGAGGAAAAAAAAAGAATAATGATGCTGCTGGAAATTCCAAGGGGAATGGTCAGGCTGTGGGCGGAGGTTATAATAAGGGTAAGTCGCAATATGATCGTCCAAGGGAATTTCTTCGCGAGGCAGATCTTACCCCGTTCAATATATTGCGCGAGGATATCATGTATGAAATTAGAAACGAGCTTCCTCGCCCACCTCGCATGAATCCAGAGACAGCTGATACTCGGGATAAGACGAAGAGGTGTGCCTATCATGATGATTATGGGCACACAACCGAGGAATGTCGGCCGCTAAAGAAGGCCATTCAGAAATTAATCAATGAAGGACGGTTAGACCGCTTCAAAAGAGACTGAGGAAACAGGGGAAATGCTCCCCGGAGAGATGCCCCACCGATCAGAGGGGTAATCAATGTAATAATGGATGAAGAGCCCACTCCGACCCAGCTTGGTAAACAAATTTATTCTCTATCAAAAGTTGTGGATCGCCCAACTGCTTTGCAGGCTGGAGAAGAAGCTATACAATTTACTCGCTAGCCGGGCAAGTAATGTGGCAAAGCGATCCTTGATTGTTTTCAGTGGATGGATGGGTCGTGCACAGAATCTTGGTTGATACTGGTGCTTATAGGGATGTGATGTATTACTCATGCTTTCAGGGTTTGGAGCTGAGTGATGATCAACTCAAGCCATATGCTGGAACGTTGGAGGGATTCACAAATCATAAGGTACCAGTCAAGGGCACGGTCGAGCTGGAAGTCTTTATTGGTGAAGGGAGTAGGACGCGAGTTGAGAAGATCACTTTCATGGTGATTGATTTAAAGTCCCCCTACAATATTATCTTGGGTGTGCCGAGCATGACCAAGTTCCAGATGGTCGCATCTATTCCACATCAACGTGCTAAGTTCTATACTGATCAAGGAGTGGGTGTGTTGAGAAGTCAGCCCCGGGCAGTGCTCGAATATGTGCACGACAGTCAACGGAAAAAGCAGAAATTGACCTTGGAAGATGGCGAGCAGAAAATAACTGTCAGCACCAAGGAAACGTCTCATGTGACTGTGGGGCCTTCAGTAATAGCCATGGTGAGTGAAGATCGTGAGATGGAACCTAACTCTTTGCCGACATTGAAGTCGGGGGAGCAAGACGAGCACGAGGTTGATGTAAGCTTGCCTGTGAGTCAAACTGGTGGCGAGATCATTTGCTCCTTGCCGACATTGAAGTCGGGGGAGCAGGTTGAGCAACATGATGAAGCAAGTATGAATCCAGAGAAGGTTGGTGAGAGTCTTGATGATCCTTTGCCGGCATTGACGTCGGAGGTACTGGTGAAGCAAGTCGAGGACATGGATGTAGATCAGCTTGATGCGGTTGAGGTTCAAGCTGAAAAAGAAGAGAAGGTGGAGTGTGATACACTCCAAATGCGAGATGAGCCAGAGTTTACGGCTCAGGACGAGCTCGAGGAGGTGGTTATCAATTCTGCCTACCCCGAGCAGAAAATAAAAATCGGAAAGGCTTTGTCAGTGGAAGCTCGTGCAAATTTGATTAAGCAGCTGCAAGATAGCTTGGATGTTTTTGCATGGAAGCCAGAAGACATGCAAGGTGTGAGTGAAACCGTGGCTTTTCATCGTCTTAATGTGGATCCTGCTTTTCGGTCAATTCAGCAGCGGCCTAGGATTTACTTTGTTGAGAAGGATCAGGCGATCAAGGAGGAGGTTGAGAAGCTGCTCAACGCGGACATTATCGAGGAGATACATTACCCAACTTGGTTGGCTAATGTAGTTATGGTTAAGAAATCCAAAGGCAAATGGCGGATGTGCGTGGATTTCACCGATTTGAATAAGGCTTGCCCAAAGGATTGTTATCCTTTGCCACGATTGACAAGCTGGTGGACGCTATAGCATGATTTGAGATCTTCAGTTTTATTGATGGCTATTTTGGGTATCACCAAGTCAAGATGAATGAGCAGGATAAGGCTCTGACAGCTTTCCGAGCACCTTATCCTACTCATGATTTCTTCAGGGTCCCTTATGATTTCTTCAGCAGGGTAGATTGCTTCGTATACACTTCGCCCCTACCTTCCTTTTGATGCTAGAATGGCTGTCTACCAATTCTTGTCTAGGATACCAAAGGTTGGGAACCTCACTTACAAGGTTGAACTATTTGTTTCGCTTTGGCGTCGCACCAATTTCTCTAAGTTCTATCAGATCTTTCTGCTTGACCACTGTGGTATCTCGTCCTATGGGCCCGGTTTTGAAACCCCTCATTACTTTCTTTGTCGAAAACCATGATATTTTGTTATCAAGTCAAGAAAAAGAAACGAGAAACCTCCATTAAATTTCTTCAATGAGAAACCCCCACCAGATATCAGAAACCAAACAACATATATACATCACACCTCCTACGATTGTGGCCAAAGCTTCGACTGGACCCCAACCAAGCTACAACCTCAGCCTTTTCACTCACTAGCCAAGAAGTATAGTGTGTTTATTTATAATAAAAATAAAAATAAAAAATAATAACAATAATTAATTTTACTTAAAAAGTCAATCATGTACATGTACCATTAACTAGAGTATGCATATAAAACAATAAATTGCAAAGTAATGGAGTAAATAATTAAGCGACTTTGTTTCGCGCCACCATATCTAATCTCGAAACATTTCCTACATATACTGCTGGTCTTATCATAATCCATACATAAAGAAACATCAACATTGCCACCTGACGTGAGAACTTTCGCGTTTTCCCTTTATTTTGGATACTGGTAGAAGATACTAAAAAGTTTTTTTAACTACCGAAAATATGTTTTGGAAATCACATAACAAGAGCCATGAAGTTTCACCTTCCAAAGTCATCCGATCTCGCCGACGATGGCACATCAATCAAGCACGCCGAAGAGGGCACATCATCAAATGTCGCCAAAGAGGGCACATAAATCTTACCAAATATGTACACGGGTCCCGCTCTTATCAGCAAATATCGTGCAACCTAAGATCAATAAGAAGTATGCCCTCACAGCACAACCCATCCTAAACTCATCCTCAGACGTGACATCACCACGTAGCCACTCCAATGTCACCGAAGCCCCCCTCTTATTTCCCATGCCCTAAAAAACCTCTTCAAGTGACACTCCCAATATCCCACTCACATATGAGGCATCAACATCCCTAACACAAGATAGTGGATCACCCACAATCGGAAGACCGAGCAGACAAAACACATCGTCTAAACTAATGGTCATCTCCCCGAAAGGCATATGGAAAGTGTTAGTCTTTGGATGCCATCATTCCACGAAAGCAGAAACTAAGACTTTATATGCACATCAACATAACATACATGCCTTAGTCTACTAAGCGCACTGCCCCTGACCATACCCCAAAAGACCCTCGAATCTTCGCCATTAGGAATGACCCAATTAAGCAACTTCTGTGTGTGATTGTGGCATTTTAGAATACCACGCTCTTCTTTACCAGCCCAAATATATGCAGTTACGTGTGACTCATATGAAGTCAGCAACGATGTATCACGTGGACCACCAGGAAATCCGAGCTCAATCTAAGGCTCATAAGTCTGCTGAAATTGCCCCTGTGACTGCTCGAACTGAAATGACTCCTGATCCTGCTGAAAATGCTCATGCTCAAAAGTCTGCCCCTGCCCATGCTCATGCTCAAAAGTCTGCCCCTACCCATGCTCATGCTCAAAAGTCTACCCCTGTCCATGCTCATGCTCAAAAGTCTACCCCTGCCCATGCTCATGCTCAAAAGTCTGCCCCTGCCCATGCTCATGCTCGTGTTGTTATTGACATGCTTGTTCCATTTCTTTCCTAGCGGATGCTGTCACCTTTTTCCTTGTATAAACGTTTATAAACATTTTTCCTTTAGACACCAAATAAAATATATCATAATTAGGTTATAGTTTCAATAAAACAAAATCAAAGTCTGAAAAGTGATATGAACAGATCATAGATTGTTCGACCAGGTTGAGATGAACAGATCATAGGCTGTTCGGCCAGGCTGAGATGAATAGACCATGGGCTGTTCGGCCAGACTAAGATGAACATACCATGGGCTGTTCGGTTATGCTGAGATAAACAGGCACAAGAGCGTTCGGCCAGGCTGAGATGAATAGGCAAAGGGGCGTTCGGCCAGGCTTAGTTGAACAGATAGGCACGCGTTCGGCCAGTCTAAGATGAACGCCTTTAAAGCTGTTCGCTTAGTACTGATCGAACACAACAAAGGGTGTTCATGTAACCAGATTCGAACGGAGCCCTGTATTCGAGTTTTCAAAATTTTTTCTATTTTTTAACAAATGCAATCTAAAAATCATTAATGAAAAAAAACCTAAATTGTTATTGACACTTAAATTTGACCTATACATAGTATTCAAGTGTAGGGGGAGAATGAAAATTCATACCTATGCTTGAAGACATTGTAGTATGTTGCTTGAACACTTAATGAAAGATAGATTATTGCTTGAACTCTTGCTATGCTTAAACTCTTGCTGTATGTTGCTTGATCCAGGAATGAGAGTGCACAAGCTGTTGTTCACATGAAGAGGAAGAAACGAGCTCTTCTCTGTTTTGTGTCTGGAGAGTGCACAAGACGTTGTAAAATGGGAGGGGTGGCAGTTTTGTAAATTGGTTGGTTACAATAGGTAAGTTAGTAATTAATGGAGTTGGTGTGTTATTAATTGGTTTTGAATAGAAAAGGGTAAAATATGACTTCAAATCATCTATCTCACTATCTGTTACATATCCTATCTTATTGAATTTCAGTCCTACATGTTTCCTTATAGAAAAAAGACGGACTAAAATAACAAAGAATGTGTACGACTGAGATTCAATGAGACAGGAAATGTGACAGAGAGTGTAATAGACGATTTGAAGCCGTAAAATATGTAGTTAGGTGGAGTGTTTAAATAAATATGAGAAATTAATGAGGTGTAGAAATTAATAGGGTGTAAAGATGGGTTTTTGGGGTGTAAATATCCCCACCCATACGCCATAATCCATCGTGTCTAAACCCAAAAACTGTCAAAGGAATATATTGCGTTAAACCCTAAATCGACCAGTCTTTCACGAACTATCTATCATTCACCCGTTCACAATCTCCCTTTTGAGGAATCAATCAATGAAGATGACGACGCTCACTGACCTTAACGACGACATTGTTCGCAGTATGTCAATTGGAGCCGTCTTTTCCGATTTCGTGAGTTATTCTTAGCTTTCAGTCACAACCCTCGCTTTCCATGCATATTAAAAACTATGATCGGATTCGCATAGATGAATGTACATTACAGATGATTGATAAAATTTGTTCAAATTAGTTTGCCATGAAAATAATGTATTTTTGGCTGATTATGTTTTATTCGAATTGGCAACACTGTTGTTGGACTGTCGATTCATAAATCAAATGTGAACGAGGTCGGCTGATTATTTGAGGTAGGGTATATTAACAAGAATATGATTGCCTGTGTTTTTTAACTGCAGATGCTATCGTTTTAGCTTAATGGAGAAAAAAGTTTAATTAATGTAGGCAACTCCGGGTAATTGGAGAATTGCTGAATTGGCACAAGTGCTGATTGAACAACGGATATTTTGAAGTCGAATCTTTGAAATTGTGTGAATCCTCAAATTCAGTTGTAATGTGTCACTGATTCTTGTATGTTGGTGAAGTTAGATGGGAAAAAAGTGTCCCTGCTAAACCTTTTCATAGAAATTTCACTTGTAAAGGACTTCTAAGTTACAAATTACAATGAAGCTTATCATATTATTCATCTAGATTGTGGGTGTAGTGAGTGCTAGTCTTCTTTACATCATTCCTTCTCTCACACAAAAACTTAAGGCGGTTAATATATTTCCTGATTTTTTGGCTTTCTTACTTTTCCGGTTGACGTGGGACAAGATTGGAGCAGTTTATTCTTAAGTTTGATTATTTTAATTTCGAATTTGTAATTAATAGGGTTTTTTTTTTTATTTAGATCCCTAATTGATGAATTTAAATTCCTAGTTGGTTACTAGATAAGTTAGGGCACTTTTTTGGAAGTTATAACTTCCTTTCCAATTGTTATGAACCTTACAAATACAAGTTTGATGTCAATTCCAAATTGTTTAGATAATTCAATAAAGTTAAGGTTTAATCATTTTTTTTCCTGGTGGATTCCAGTTGTTCGATCCTGGTGGAGTCTAGGATTAATAAGGATTGACGTGTTCAACCTTAATTTAAAGGGATTTCTCAGAGTAAGCCCTTGATTAATCCTTTGGGTTTAATCTAAAACCTTCCCCCATATCAAATGGTATCAGAGTATCAAGTAGTATCAGAGTGAGCTTTTCCTTGGCAATGGCTTACAAAGATGGAGACGATGATTTTATCATGAGTGACGATGATGTTGCTATCTCTTTAGTGCTCAAGTATCTGGCTGCGAGGCGTCTCATCTTGGTTGAGCGTCTTCAACAAAAGGAGGCGAGGATGCAAGCCACATGGGTTGACCAAGGCATCACACATGGCAAAGATGGGGGCACAGAGATTACTAGAAGATCAGATGAAAATATAAATTTTCTTGAGGTTGCTTTTGGGGACTTGTTCGATGATGTTACTCAATTATTTATCGAGCGAGAGGGCTATATGGATACAAAAGATATTCTGATTGCAAAATTATTTGATAAAGATGATCTGCATATGTTCGTGATAAGGCATACCCACGTGGTATGTCAAGTGAGCAAGATTGGTATTGCAACTGATATGAAGTGCCTATGCAGTATGTCAAACAAGCTTTTGTTAGGCGTTCCAACTACTATGGTGCGCCCATGTCCTATGAAAAGGGGGCTGTTCAGTTCTACTTTCTTTCAAGTTCTTGATTCCTTTTCAATTACATAATTATTCAAGGATTTTGAAGAATCAAAGTTCTTTCAAGTTCTTGAGTCCTATTATCGTATTCTTTCAAATAGAGAGAAGATTGTGTTCCCTTGGCGGAGTATTTGGAGAGTGAAAGCTCCGAGTAGAGTTTTGTTTTTTGCATGGGAAGCTGCTAGTGAAGCCATCCTTACAGGGGATAATTTGCAGAGACGTCGAGTGATATATGTGAATCGGTGTTTCATGTGCAAAGGATGTGAAGAAAGTGTGAATCACTTGTTACTGCATTGCCGTATTGTGTCTATGCTTTGGAATTTAATGCTTGGTCTGTTCTCTGTTGCTTGGGTGATGCCGAGATCTGTTAAAGATCTCCTTTTGAGTTGGTCTTTGTACAAGCGGAGAAGAAGGATCAGCTTTTGGCACGCAGTTCCTCTAGGTATTTGGTGGATCATTTGGAGGGAAAGGAATAGGAGGGTGTTTAGGATGAGGAGAGGATGGTGGATAAGTTAAAGGATGCGTTACTTCGTACGTTGTCTTTTTGGGGGGTTGAGGACACTAATTCTTCCAACATTCACAACATTTATTGTATCGATTTTGTGAATAGTCTTTCTATAGATTAGTCCGTTTGTGTATGCTTATAGTTTGTAAAAAGGTCGCGTCTCCTGTTTAGATGCTATGGTATATAATACTTTGGCAAGGAAATAATCAAGTTTCTAGTATGAACTCGAGGATGAGTTCTTTTCAAGAACGGGTGTCTGATATGGGACAAGATTGGAACAATTTATTCTTAAGTTTGATTATTTTTACTCATAGTTGTCAAAGGCGAGGGCCTTTGGCGCTTGGGGCGAGAGTGTAGTGCCTCATGTGTCCCAGGCGAGGCAACGTGCAAGAGGCGATCCCTTTTTGACAGTCGAGAGGCGGTGAAAAGGCGTGAAAGTCGCTCACTTAATTTTTTAATATATTTTTTTAGTTTTTGTAGGACCAAACAACCTAGTTTAGTCTAGGTATAAATATTTATTAAGTCCTAAATTTCCCAAATAAGACAATGCAGACGAGCATTAAACTATCGATTTCACGTGCGATTTCGACTTCGACACTGCGACGTCAAGGCTTCGACGTCGACACTGCGACGTCAAGGCTTCGATTTCGACTTTGACACTGCAACGTCAAGGTTGGGCTTCGAAGTCGATTGCACTGTAAGGCTTCCTTCTTCGCAAGTAAACTCTCATTCTGTGAAACCCTCTGACTTCGATCAGGAAAAGTAACTTTTTTTGATTAAGTACTCTGTAGTTTGAAGTTGACTTCTATTTTTAAAATAGACAGTATTCATTTTTCGACTTCTATTTTTTTTAAAGTTCAGACTTCAATTTTTTTAATTAAATACCCTGTAGGTATGTTATTTTTTTTACTTAAAAATATATTTTTGAAACGAATTTACTCTGTTTATTTACTTTCATTACTCTGTTTTATTTTTTAAAACTATATATTTATGAGTTATTCTTAGTTCTTCCTACCCCGTACATTACTTGAGCTACTTGTTCAGTTGTTTGCTTATGTTATTGATAATATGTTATAACTTAGTTTCATGTATTATGCTCACTCATAACATGTTTTGTTGAGATTTGTTTAGTTATATATATTTTATATATTTTTCCTTAGTATTGTTTCCGTGAGTTCCTTTTGGGCGCCTTTTTAGCGCCTTGCCTCTCGCCTCAAATATGGACCTCTCGACTTTGACAACTATGCTTTTACTATTGTTATAAATTTCGAATTTGTAATTAATAGGGTAATATCTTTTTATTTAGAAGTAGATTTAGATCCCTAACTGATGAATTTAAAGTCCTAGTTGGTTACTAGATAAGTTAGGGCAGTTTTTTGGATGTTACAACTTCCTTTCCAACCGCTATGAACCTTACATTTTTTTACTACAAGATAGTGGAGTCTAGGATTCCAGTTGTTCGTTCCTAGTGGAGTCTAGGATTAATAAGGTTTGACGTGTTCAACTTTAATTTAAAGGGTTTTCTCGTAGTAAGAGCCTTTGATTAATCCTTCGGGTTTAATCTAAAACCTTTCCCTGTATCACCAGTTTGTTGCATTGTGCAGTATTCTGACATTTAAAACTGTTTCAGGAAGGAAAGATAAGTTCACTTGATTTTCACCGCACTGCGGATTTATTGGTTACAGCTGGTGAAGATGATTCTGTCCGGCTATATGACATAGCACATGCCAAGTGAGTACTCTAAATTGAGATGCTACCAGATTGTTTCTTGACTATCTTGTAGTAAATGCAGGCTTCAGCATACAGTGTAGTTGGTTTTTTCCAATTGACAATCTGCTTGCAGCTGGTCTGTGATGCAAAGATGACACGGACTTGCATTATAAAAATGATGAACTAGGTTTAGTTGGCTTAGCTGTAAATGTAACTAGATCAATACAGGATTAGCTGTTGAAGCTCAAATATAGTATTTTGCTCCCCAAATCCAAAGGTAATATTTTAATGTCTGGGTTCTGGTTCCCCAAAAAGGCTTCAAAGTTCATATCAATAGCATCAGACCTGTTATGATCCTTAGTTTTTGCATTGAACAGCATTTAAAAAAAAATTATTTAGCTTTCATATACCATACTTGGTCTAGCGGTCATCTTTTTACGAGTCGTATTTACTGAGCATCTTTTGTGTCTGATTTATTGAGCACAAGTTGTTCTTTGAGTTAATTCCCTCGGAGAATGTTATCAGTTATTCGATAAGTTTGCCTAGATGCAAAAGTGATTCATGTTGTCTTTGTGTTTAAACCTGAGAGTTTCCAGAGAAATCTCGGCCTAATGTCTTGGGTGCATTGATATCTCACGCTTGATTACATAGTATCTAGAAGAGTGTCCAGTGATGACCACCCTGGTACTGTTAAACAGACTTACAACAAAGCATTGGTTAAACTGTAGAATTTTAATGATATTTTCCCACTGCCTGGATGTAAGGTTATTTATTGGTGTACAATGGCTGTCAGTTTGACTAAGTATTTTAGGAGTCAAGCAATTCCGTGTTACAAGTTTTGGGTATATCAATAATATCGTACTTGCAACTGTCCTTGTGAAGTATCTCATATTGAAAGAAGATAGATACATTTTTTTTTTGAGAAGTAAGTATTATAAATATGCTATCGTCAAATCAGGTGACGCGTCCTTTGTACAAAGAAAGTATACAAGAAGAAAATTAATTACTCCGTAAGCTATCCACAAACTCTACAAAAGGGTTTGCACCAAAGAGAAGCGACTCATGACACCAACAAAACAGAGTATGTAGAATAAGCTCCATTTGTCTTCTCTAAGCTTCTCTCCACGTTCTAATAAATTCTGGCATTTCTTTCAACCAAATAATCCAACATATCGCCATCGGGGCAGCCTCCCACAAGTGATTTCTCCGTTTCCTTTTATACAGTGACCACGATCTCATCAAATCCTTCACTAAATTGGGCATAACCCACTCCACTTTAAACAAATTGAACACAAAATACCACTGCCTTCTAGCAAACGAGCAATGAAGTAGCAAATGATTTACACTTTCCCCATCACATTTGCAACGCAACACCAATTGACCAAAACTTTACTGCGACCCCTGGAGATTATAGCATGTTAACAAACCTTCATTAGCTGCTTCCCACATAAATATACCCACCCTTGAAGGAGCCTTTGACCTCCACTCATTCTTCCAAGGGAACAAACCAATACTACCTAAGATCTTTTGGTAACAGGATTTAACCGAGAATTTCCTGTGTTTTCCACCTTTCCACACAACATGATCTTTACTATTTTTGTCCACTTAGCAACTCAAAGAGTTGCCCAAGAGAGTCCAACTCCCAATCCAAATTCCGTCTAAAAGATGGATCGCAAGTAACAGTCTCTCCATTGTCTCTCCATTGAACTGCAGATAGAGCTTGCTGTTTCCTCCTTGTGATTGGCAAGGATATATAACATAGGAAAGGCCATCCGCAACTCCGTATCACCACACCAAATGTCATTCCAGAATTTAACCAAAATCCCATTACCCACAACATAGGCTATGAATCTCTTCATAATATCCCACCTCATTGTGATACGTTTCCACACTCCCACGATCCCACCACATAAGAAGAGTGGACCTCATTCGGAACCCACAGGTGGTCCCCTTTGCCATATTTGCTCAACACCACTTTCTTCTACAGGGTATCTTTTTTGCACAAATATCACCGAAGTCACTTACTCAACAAAGCCACATTAAACAATTTAAGCCTTTTAATCCCCGGACCACCTTTTCTCTTACTTGAACAAATCACCTCCCATCTAATCAAATGGTACTTCCATAGTTTAAAAAGGCGAGCGCCTTTTGCGCCTGAGGCGAGGGGAGGCGAGGGAGGGGTTGTTGCCCGGAAAGAGTGAAGCCAAGCGGCGAGCGCCTTTTTGCACCTATGCCTATGCCTGGGAATGAGGATGATGAAGATTATGGAGATGATGATGAGATAGAGAACGGATTACTAAGGTGGGGAGTTCAATTGGAGTACATTCTATCTCGCTTGTGCTTGAAGGAGTAGAGAACGGATTGAAATGGATTTTCTCGGGGGGGATGTTGAGCGTAGTGGGCTGTGGGATGAGTTAACTAGCTAAGTGCACTTTCCATTATATGGAAATTGCCATGGTGTATAGGGGTTGACTTTAATGTGGTCAAATTTTTTTTTTTTGATAAATAAAGGTTGTATTAATTACGATGCCAAAAAGGGGGGGTGTAACCCTGGACACTAGAAGTATACTAAACAAAATTACTATTGGATTGCACTATCCTCCATATCCACAAAAAGGTTCCATTCATGCAAAGAGGTCTCTGAGCACCAAAAAAGGAGGAGTTGAATGACATTCTTTTTTAAATGCTCCACCAAATTGCCAACGGGGCTGTATCCCAGACCACATTCCTCCTCTTATACAGCGACCAACCACGGAGGAGCTCAACTACTGATCTTGGCATAACCCAAGAAATGCCTGCTAAGAGGAAGAAATGACTCCATACCTCTCTTGCTACAAAGGAGTGCAGCTAAAGGTGATTAGTCGTCTCATCTTCTTTACACATGTAGCACCGGTTGACGTAAACCCTATTTCTAGCTCTCAGATTATCCCCCGTAAGGATGGCCTCCTTTGCAGCCTCCCATGTAAAAAAAGCCACTCTGCTGGGAGCTTTCGATTTCCAAATGACTTTCCAAGGGAAGGAAATTTTGTCCAGATTACATGTGGTTAGATTTCCATATGAGCGATCGGGGGGCAGGTTCTTTTCACAGGCAATGGTAGAGTTCAATGAGTTTATCAATGATATGGAGCTAGTGGATCTCCCTTTAGAAGGAGGTAAATACACTTGGTCAAGAAACAACGAATGGAAGTCATGTTCGCGGATCTATAGATTTTTGGCGCAATCATGTTTGCCAAGAATTGTCTCCGATCATGTTCCTTTGCGGTTAGAGTGCGGGGGTTTGCTACGGGGGAAGTCCCCATTCCGTTTCGAGTCTATGTGGTTGGAATTCCCGGGCTTTATGGAGTGGTTTAATAGAAGTGGCAATCATATGTGGTGGTAGGGGACCCCTGTTTTTGTTTGGCGAGAAAGCTGAAGTTTCTCAAAAAGGACCTTAAAGAGTGGAACAAGGTAACCTTTGGTAATCTCAAGTCGAATTTGAATAAGTCTTTAGAAGAGGTTAGAGAGCTGGATGAGAAAGGAGTGGAGGGTCTTAATGTTGCGGAATTCTCTCGTCGGGCAGCTCTGAAAATAGATATCCAAAGGTTGTTGCATAGCGAGGAGATTAGTTGGTGTCAGAAATCTCGGATACAATGGTTGAGGGAGGGAGACAATCATACTAGGTTCTTTCATCGGATGGCGAATGCTCATAAAAATTTTAACCAGATTCGGAATGTGAAAATTAACGAGGAGGTGCTTGAGGAAGATTCAAGGATTAGAAATGGAATAGCAGGTTTTTACCAAAGTTTATACACAGATAACAGTGACTGTGACATAAAGCTGAAATGGATTCCGTTCAAGTCGATTAGTGCAGAAGATAAGGATATCCTGGAAGATCCATTTTCAGAAGAAGAGGTTAGTGCAGCAGTTAAAGGTTTGAAAGGGGATAAAGCTCCGGGACCGGATGGGTTCCCAAGTATTTTTTTCCAGCACTGCTGAGTACTGCTGGGAGGTGATTAAAAATGATGTCATGGCTGTAATCTCTTTTTTTCATGCTCGAAGGAGATTTGAGAAAAGCCTGAATGCCACATTTATAGCGCTGATTCCAAAACGCAGCAGGCAGAAGATATCAAAGACTTGAGGCCAATTAGTCTGGTAGTAGTGTACAAAATCATTGCAAAGGTATCAGTGCGTATGAAATCAGTTCTAGGGAAGATTATTTCCGAGAATCAGCATGCGTTCGTGGGTGGGCGTCAGATCACAGAGGCTGTGTTGATTGCAAATGAGGTTTTAGATTCAAGATTAAGAAGTGGGAAGCCAGGTCTGATTTGTAAATTGGATATTGAGAAGGCTTATGATCATGTAAATTGGGCATTTCTGGATTATTTGCTGACGAGGATGGGTTTCGGTAGTCAATGGAGAGAGTGGTTTTTTTTTTCCTGTATTTCATCGGTAAAGTTCTCGGTGCTTGGTTAATGGTGAGCCCGCAGGGTTTTTCTCTAGCTCGAGAGGGTTAAGGCAAGGAGATCCTCTATCTCCCTTCCTCTTCATTATAGTCATGGAGGCCTTGAGTAGAATAATGGATATTTCGGTAGCCCTGATTCATGGGTTTGATGTGGGGAAAGACAGAAATCAGGAGCTGCAGAACTCTCACTTACTTTTTGTAGATGATACTCTTGTGTTTTGTGAGGCAGATCATTCTCAGTTGGGTTACCTTCACCTAGTTTTACTCTTTTTTCAGGTGGCATCAGGTTTAAAGATAAATATCCACAAGAGAGGTGAATCCGGTGGGGGAAGCAACCAATGTTGAATATCTCGCAGGCTTCTTTGGGTGCGAAGTGGGAAAGTTACCGGCTTTTTATTTAGGTCTCCCTCTTGGGGCTATTTCAAGAAGTAAGAATATCTGGAATCCGATTATAGAAAGGTTCAAGCGGGTGGAAAAAGCAATACCTGTTGAAAGGCGGGAAGACTGACTCTCATTAAGAGCACTCTCTCTAACTTGCCCACGTACTATTTGACAGTGTTTGGTATGTGATGTATGACGGGGTTGGGAGAAATTAAGTTCGTTTAGGAAGAAGAAGATGAATTTTTATTTCATAAGTTTGATGTCTCAACACTTAAAAGATTCCCCTTTATATAGACTGCAAAATGAGGTGGTCTAGGGTATAGGAAAAGACAAGATAAAATAAATACATGAACATGTGGATAAGAGAGAAAATCAAAAGACTAAGGCTGAATTCATCCCCTTGAAGATCAAAAGAATAAGGCTGAATTCATCCCCTTGAAGATCAAAAGACTAAGGCTGAAGTCATCCCTTTGAAGATCAAAAGATTATGGCTGAATTCATCCTCTTGAAGATAGGCTTGATGTACCTCATCAATAAAGCTGCAAATGTTCATCCCCTTGTTCCCCATCATTCTCCCCTTGTTTAAGAAAACTCGACCTCGAGTTTTAAAGTGATAAAGAATGAAAATCCAAGAAGTCACCTGATGAAACTTGAACGTCCAAACAACAACGCTTACTTTCGGAAAAAAGATGAAATAGGAGGAGGAACCTTGGACACACTTTTGGCTCGAAGATGTTGCATTGAAATATAGGTTCATTATATTCGTGAACAACTTTAAAGTATCCCTGAACTTGGTCACCCAATACTTCAAATGGCACTTCTTCATCATTGTGGTTGTCTTCAAGCTCTTTTTTATTCCATGATTTCAACTTTGCATTGAAGTGTCTCTTCTTTAGGCTCTTCAATCATTCTCTCAAATATTCTGGATTCACTAGCATCTTGCTCTACTTGGGCCGATATAAAAGAACCATTGAAAGCTGGAATTTCGGCCTTGATTCGATACCCATCATACTGGTTCGCGTGCTGCTGGTCATCTCGGCGAGTCAAAACTTCATGAATTGAAATGTGTCTCGTCTGCTTGGGCGGTAAAACATTGCAAGAGCTGGTTGTGGTTGCCATTGATAACGTTGGCATGGACTGAAGAGATTGATGAAAAGAAGTTAGGTGGTTGCTGGTGCGCGACGTTTGGGACTGGTCGGACAAGGAAACAACTCGCGTGCTGCTAAGGAAGAAGAGGATGAATTTTTATTTCATAAGATCTTTATATGGATGGGGTGGTTGCCGAGATAAAATAAATACGAAAATTAACAGACAAAGGGCTTGAAAGATGTCCTCCAAGACAGAGAGTTCCCCATCAATATGGTCAAAACTTCATGAATTGAAGCATGTGTCTCGTCTGCTTGGGCGGTAAAACATTGTTCAAGAGCTGCGAGACGTTGGTCCATGGAGGGTTCTTCAGGGAAGGAAAATGAGCTGTGAAATTGGTTGTGCATTGATGAACTTTTAGAAGAAACAAGAACTCCTTGGTGATGCACAGCAGTGCTGATCTGAAGAGATTGATGAAAAGAAGTTAGTGGGTCTGATAGAATAGCAGTAGCGGATGAAGAGAGTGTAAACCATCTCCTGTTGCTCTGTCAGTTGCTAGGAAGCTATGGGATTATGTTTTCAATCTTTTCAAGGTTTATTGGGTTATGTCTTAGCACTTGATGGAAAGCTGTTCTTTGTATTAGAGGGAAAAGAAAAATTATAGTGTGGTTCCATTGGCAGTGTTCTGGTCCATATGGAGGGAAAGAAATGGAAGTTGTTTCGAGAATGAAGAGAGGACGGTGGAGGAAATACAGAAGCTGATTTTGCAGATTATGTTCTTTTGGTGTCATGAGTTGATTGCGCAGCAGCGCAGGGTGGCAATCCTTTTGTAGAATTTGTGGATAATGTCTCTAGTGTAAAGTGATTGGCTTGTATACTTTAATATTTCAATAACAACTTAAATAAAACAAAAACACTGTAACTTAACACCTTGTTTAGGATCAAAATAGGTGCTGGGATGCTCCTGCATCATCCTTTAAACATATTTATTTTCAGGTGAATTTGGACAAGCTAGATAAGTACTTGTTTACAAAATAAAAATGATAAGGATCTATATATAAAGAGACTGAAATTGATTTAGTCCGTGGAAGACAATGCAACATATGCTAGAAAGAACTTCAGAAACTATTGCTGATATCATATTGTGTGCCCGTGTTTTTCATATTGGTGGAAGTATGGAAGTTAGAGTAAGCGATAACTGAAGACTAACTTTGGTGACTTTTATAACGTTAAATGTCTTTCCATTTGCATTTCCTGTGTGTGTGTGTGTGTGTATGAGTGTGTGGGTGCAGATCTTGTTTTAGCATTCCAATATGAGTGTAACTTATATAATTTTGGGTAAGCTGCTTTTTCACTCTGGTAAACGTTGCTATATTTTTGAGCCAGAGGTCACAGGTTAAAACGGTAGCCACTGTGTTTATACTTGAAGACTTGAAGAGTTAGACAGCGTACATTCAACGCTTCCATGCATGGCGGGAGCCTTGTGCATTGGGACACACTTTTCTGATATTGAGAGTTATATGGTCTCCTTTAGAATAATCTTTTTCTCCTTCACTGTCTACCATCTTAGGATGTTGAATATAACATTTTTTTTGAGAATGATCTGAATCAATTAGTCAGTCCATTTTCCACCATTCTGAGCAAGGGATTGAGTTGTAAGAGTTACAGCCTTTGAAAATCTGACATTTTCTAATATACACAAATTTCCTTCTCCACGACCTTTTTGTTGACTGCAGGCTACTGAAAACGACGTATCACAAGAAGCATGGTGCTGATCGCGTCTGTTTCACCCACCACCCTAGTTCTGTTATATGCTCTTCTAGATACAATTTGGATTTAACTGGAGGTATGTATTCAAAATGTAAAGTCGTTTAGATTTCATTGGTTGATTCTGAGAAGTAATGAAGTAATGAGGATTAAATTTTTTCTGATTCCTCTTTGCAGAATCCTTACGGTATCTATCGATGTATGACAACAGGTGTCTTCGTTACTTCCATGGGCATAAAGAAAGGTTAATCTTTTTTGCCGTACTCAATGTGTTGATGATGGAAACATGTTGGTAAAACAAGAGGTCCTTTACTTTGACGTGTGGGAATTCTGGTAGTGTTGTAGGCCAAATTTTATTTGAATAATGAATTCACAAGGTTGCTTGTATTTTTTTCAACTGATCCTTTTATGTCAGTTTTTACTTTACTTGACATCCAGATACTAAGTCTGATCACTTCAATTATATGTTTTTCAGGAAGTGCATACTTGTCCTTTTACTTTTATTTTACACACATCTAAACATGTTCTTATTTTCCAAGGGAAGGGAGGTAGCCATAGAACTTTTATGCACATATATATAATCTCAAATAGCATACAGCATTGATCCTTTCTTTGGCTTTTAAACGTTCCAATGCTTATAAACTCTTAGGCCATAAGCTTCAATCAGCTAAGTTTTTGTGGTTGGTCCTGATGTTTTTTTCTATCTCAAACTTTTACTTGACAATTCTTAAAAAGTTAAGCTCATTGTGCTGATTAACTGTAAGTAATATCTTTCAATACCCGCCAAGCACATCCTTTTCTCCCCTGCGTACCACTTTCTTTCTTTCATTGTTTTTTCCTAAATTGATTTTGGTATTGTGAGATTGTGATGTTTACTATCACATTTTGAGATCTTGTCCAACTTGGCTGTAGGGTTGTGTCTCTCTGCATGTCTCCAGTTAATGACAGTTTCATGTCTGGTTCTGTTGACCACACTGTCAGAATATGGGATCTTCGAGTTAACGCCTGCCAGGTTAGTATTTCAGCTTCTCAAAAATTGATATGCAAATGATGGCAGAGTATAGTTGAGCAAAGTAGAGTCAGTTTAAATATGTATATGAAAATTTGTTTGAAGTTCTGATGACAAAGTGGGACTCAAAAATCTTCAATCGGGTATGCGAACTTTCTTAATATATTATAAAAAGTCTACTATGCTAGTGCTGAGAAATGAAGTTGAATTTGTCCCATCTGGATACTGTTTGCAAGTCAATTCAGAAGCAATTGAAATTGAGTGATATGTTTTTGCTATTAAGAAAGCTAGACTGCAAATTTCAGTTATGATAATGTATGACTATTAGATAATGAACTTGAGTGATATGTTTTTGCTATTAAGAAATCTAGACTGCAAATTTCAGTTATGATAATGTATGACTATTAGATAATGAACTAAAAGAACAGTAGACTGGGAGTTGTTTTCGGAGAAACTGCAGATGTCGCTGATATTTGGTAATGCTTTCCTCCTGAAAGAAACATATATGACTGTGATTAATTCTTACTTTTGTAGTTTTCAGGGAATTTTACGTCTACGAGGTAGGCCAACGGTTGCTTATGACCAACAAGGCCTTGTCTTTGCGGTAGCCATGGAAGGAGGTGCTATCAAATTGTTTGATTCACGATCCTATGATAAGGTTCTCACCTAGAATATTTTCACTACATACATAGAAAAGGAACCAAAAAAAATTAGTATAGCATTTAAGAGTGTTTTGCATCTGGCATCTGGGTATGATTCTATTCTCCAATATGTAGGGCCCATTTGACACCTTTTTAGTTGGTGGAGACACGGCTGAGGTCTGGGATATTAAATTCAGCAACGATGGCAAATCAGTGCTTTTGACTACCACAAGTAACAGCATATATGTTCTTGATGCATATGGTGGAGAGAAGGTCAGTTTTTATTTACACTCTTATCCTTCCTGAATATTTCTGTATATCTGAAATTACCCATTCTTCTCAATTTTCTATCTGATGTGCCTCCTTTGAATCTGTTTACAACTTTTATGTTTCCCTTTCATTCTGCTTGGTTGTGGGACTATGGTTCTGAAGTTACCCAAATTTCCTTGCAGCGGTGTGGATTCAGTTTAGATCCGTCTCCAAACACTAAAGTTGAGGCAACATTTACCCCTGATGGCCAATACGTTGTTTCAGGTAGAGATGGATTGAAGGAATAACTTATTAGATGTTGGTATTTTTTCTCTTATGTGGTAGCAATTTTATTTGCTTAGATTGTTTAGAATGGCTTTGCTGTTAAGTGCCCTAGGGTACTCCTTGTGGGACTGTCTAGGTTTCTGTTGAGATATGGCTGACTTTGCAGTCTATTTGTTTGTGGCACCACTTGAGTATGGACGTAGAGGTGGAGATCAACGCAATGCTAGAGAGAGAGGGGGCACATGTTGGTTACCTTAGTCAGTAATATGTCAGGGCAAGAAGATTGTCCGAATTGTTTGCCCTGGATGCCTTCTACTGTTCTACATGAGTTCATCAGTTTTCATGCCTTGTGAGACACTTCTGGACTTTTTTGGCTGGAGTTTCCTGGTGAGCTTCCCCTTCCCGAGCCACTGGCTTGCATGATATTGCTAGGTGGCCTTTGACCATCCTACGAATATGATTTGTGTATTAAAGATGCACATGGGTTACTGATGTGGCAATCATTCACACATTTCATACCTCACGGGATCCTTGATTTGGATACCCTATTTGATCTCAGTCTGAAGTGTGGTGGATTAGGCACACGTCGAATCCAATCTATGCTTATGCACAGATCTCAAGTGTATGTAAAATGGGATATCGGTTATGACAACTGTGCCTCTATTGCTCTATGATCTTAGAATCATAAAAAGGTATCTGGAATACATAATTCATACCCTAGACTTTTAGAAATGCTCTAGCTGTGATAACTATCGTGCCATATTTCTTTTATCAGGAGTACCGCATATTATTGATTACATGCAAGTTCAATATCTTTCAGTATGATATGCTTTCTGCAGATGGTATTCATCCTCTTTTTTTTTGGAGGCGAGGTGAATCCTGTCTTTGATTTTGGCATCTAATAGTTTATCAAGTCATAGTATTTACATGGTGTCTTCATTTGTACATCGCCCAGATATTTTATAATATTCGTGGTTGTAAATTACCCAAGAATCTTAGAAGGGACGGTCAGGTCATCACGTGCTTCTGTGTTAATAATCTTTGCCATGGAAGTGTGGTCGGTTCTTTCAGTTTTTTTCCCCTTCTAACATCGTGTATAGGATTGGTGAAGTACTCCTTGTAGGCCAGTAGACTCCCTGCATTTACAAGTAACTGTCCACCTTCTTGAGGTTCACATGTTGAGGAGGGATACATAGTTGTTAGAGTCGAGAGGCGCCAAAAAGGCGATAGGTCCAAATTTGAGGCGAGAGGCGAGAGGCTAAAAAGGCGCTCACGGAAAAAGTACTATGGAAAATTACATAAAATACATATAACTTAACAAATATCAACAAAACATGTTATAAGTGAGCATAATACATAAAATTAAGTTCTAACATAATATCAATAACACAAATTATGCATTCATAGTTGAAATTCCAATGCATTAGATGAACTTAACTAAAAAGTCAAACAAGAAAATAAATAGTTATCAAAGCAAATGAAAACAACGTCATGGAATATAACAAGTAACAACTAAGAACAAGCTAACAATCATCATCCTATTGAGGCTCATCATCATCCTCATCATCTACATTCACGAGATTATCACTTGTCTCAAATTCTTCTTCATCCTCCTCTTGACCACTTTCATGAGTTTCATCATCTTCATCTTCATCTACAAGATGAAGGGCTCCAACTTGCGTGGTCCCTGTCCTTTGCCTTTTGAACTATTAGCACCTCCAAGTCCAACAATTGACACAGAAATTTGACCGCCACCTCAACTGCGACCTCGACCTCCATCGGCATATCCGGTCTGTCCCCAGAACCGGCACCAGATCCTGTGTAATAAAGAGGATCCTCTGCCCCACTAGCTCTACTAATTTGCTTCCAATTGAGATCATCATCAAACATGTCATCATCTTCAACCACTTCATCATCTTCACCGACAAACCACTCGTTGTCATCATCACTAGCAGGCAAGGAGATAGGATCAATTGTATCTTCGTCTCAAGGCTCTATGTTACTTCACGAAAACCAAATCATTTAATCAAACTTGAGTCAATCTATTCCTTTTCTTGCTATGAACCTGTCAATGTCAATTTAAAATTTAAATATTACTGAATAAGCACTAATATAATTTATAGGATTAACTAATTACTAATTAGTAATTACTAATGACTATTTAGTACTTACGTGCTCAAAAAAACTCCAATTTCTCTCGCATCCGGATGCGCTACAAGTGAGTCTAAGAACCTTGATGGTAAATTTCTGTAAATTTGGAGCCCCTTTACCATAAGACCTCCACCACTCACCTATTGAAAGTATTTATTCTCATTAGTCACTATTTCACATTAAATATATAAAATTATCAATGTGTAATTATAGTTAAAGTATCTGGTGACATTTTATCTCTTTGTCTTACAGCCATTGGCATCTCAAAATGGTGATCTGCATTCATATAAGCACTCAACTCAGTGTTGATTTTGTCTTGTATGTCAGCCTCGGGTACTAATCTCTCAATACATTTGAGGAGCCCTTCTATAACCTCCACATCACTCTCGATGTTTGGATTTGTGTAGTAAAATTCAGGGTTCAAGTAGTAACCTTTCTGAGATTTCTGAGAATTTCTGAGAAAGTACACAGATAAAGAAATTATAAAAGTAAGATTGCTCTTTCGTTCTTTTTTTCACCCCCATGAAATGGTTTATTTCATCCTTCACCTCCGCTGGCACTCTATCATAACCCTTTACATTTTTAAATCCTCCAACAATATGTTGTTTCGCCCAAAAAAAATACCTCTAGAGTATTTTTTATCACAAAAAATACAAGTTGTGGAATTCGTGTTTTTGGGATCTTCCAATTTCACGTACTTCCAAGCTTGATCCTTTCGACCACCACCACTACCACTTGAGGGGCCTGACATTTCTGAGAAAGTACACAGATAAAGAAATTATAAAAGGAAACAAAATAACAGAGACTTCAAGTTTACAGAACAGAAATAGAAATAAATTTAATTGACAATTTTTAAACTTAATTATTAATTACAAAAAAGAGTTCCAGAACAGAACAGAAAATCAGTGAACTGAGTCACAATAGAACACATAGAAGGAAAGTAGGAAACAAAATCAGTGAACTGAGTAATAGAACTTGATTATTTTTTAAGAGTTACAAACTTACACTACAGAACAGAAATAAAAACAAATTTATAAAAAAAAATAGAACACATTGAAGGAAACAAAATCAGTGAACTGAAGTCTCAAACAGACTGAAGAGTGAAGAAAAAAACTAAGTCTCAAAGTGACTGAAGAGTGAAGAAAAATACTAAGTCTCAAAGACTCGAAGTCTCAAACAGAGTAACAGACTGAAGAAAAAAAAAGAAAACAGAAAAAGTCAAACACAAAGAAAGGGTTACCTGGAAGTTGGAACTTGGGCAGACTGTAGAGTAGAAGGCAAACGATTAAGAAGACACCTCTCGAAGAAGAAGACGAAGTCGACATTTGACAGGTCCCAGACTCCCAGGTCCGACACCTTCGCACGCTGCTTCGCACTCTCAGGGGCCGTATCGTGGTCTCTTTGGGGTCGTATGAAGTGTTGGGTTATTTTAGGGTTTACTTTATATTTATAGTAAACCCTAAACTATGCCGTTTCATGCTTAATTAGTTTTTAAAAATTAAAAAAACAAAGTGAGCGCCTTAATGGACTTTTTGGCGCCTGTCGCCTTGAAAAAAAGTGCCAAAGTCGACGACTTCTCCTCGACTTCTGCACATCGACTCGCCTAGCTTGCTTAAGGCGCCAAGGTCTCGACTCGCCTCGACTCTTGCCTGAGGCGCCAAAGGTGCTCACCTTTAACAACTATGGAGGGATAGTGCTCGTTGTTTTAATCCCGTTCTTTTCACATACCAGATAAAAAGGGCCAAGTTCATGAAAAAAGAAACGTAATAGAAAGAAATATGCCAGTCACATCTGCAGATGTGAGAGATATTTCACCATATTCCAGTTTGAGCTTTATTCTATACTAGATCCTCGTGCCCGTGCCTATGCACGGTGTCAGTATATCTTATTCCGTCAATTGAAACGGTAGTGCCTAAATAGAAGGTGCAATTTGAGAGAATGTTATAGCTAAGGGGGTACATTGCTTCATGTGGTAGTTGAGGAGTGCAATTTGAACCTGACCCATAGTTGAGGGGGTTGTTTGTAATTGGCCGGCCGTTGGATATTGAGGTCAGGATAAATCCCAACCGCAGATAACTCGAGTCGATAGACCCAAGTTGTTTTATAACTTATAATATATAGGCTTCCCCATTTTCTTCTGGCCATCGCATTAATATAGGCTTCCATTCTCTTGTAGCAAGGCACAATGCAATGGCCTATTTGGAGGGAGGAGTGTGTGGAATTAAGGTGGGGGGGGGAGGGAGTGATGAAATGGATAAGCTCATTACGCGGTAGGGGAGAGAGAAGGGTGAGAAGATTAGAGATCCATTGTCTATATCCACTATTCTTGTGTTCTGTAAGTACGGGAAGTTTGATAGAGATCATTGCTCCCTCTTTTTATCGTTTCTTACTTATTAGTTATTATAAAGATCACTTTTCTTCCTTTTTTCCAAATTTATGAAAGAGATGTGCACTGCCTCTCAATGTCTTTTCATCATTTTACCAAACAATAAATACCTGAAATGTTATATCATTAGAACTGGATTTTTCCAGTCTGTTAAACTGAAATTGTCCTTCTTGTGTATGTTGAAGGCGCGGGAGACGGGACTCTGCATGCTTGGAGCATAGCCACCCGAAATAAGGTATTTTTTGTTCTCTTAAAATTCCACCACCTGAAAGCTTACAAATGCTTTGCTTAGCTGGCAATGCACACAACAAATTTTTACTGCATATATTTATCTGGTACTGTCCATGATCAAGAAACAAAAAGGAACAGTCAAAAAGTGCAAACTTTTGAACTTTTGAAATATTAAGCTAGGGTTGAGATTGTTGCAGTATCTGACCTGTAGAGTTGTCTTGGTGAAGTAAAAAAGAAACAGTTTAGATATCAGCTACTTGGGTAGGATCGGCTTGGCAACTAGGCAGCCAAGCTCAAAACCATTGTAATATGTCACAAAAAAACACCAGTTGACTCGGGTCAACTTGTTAATCACGCCATATAAAAATGTGTTAAAAGTAAGAAACCTCATTCTTCAGTAGGGTTTATATGTAGATCAAGAAGCCAAAAGAAAATGCTTTGATTATGATAGGTAGAGCCAACCTCTTGATAAGAACTAACAGCTCGAAGAACGAGGTTTGCATTGAAGTGTGTCCACAATATAGATTTTGTCAACTATTTGTTGTCATGTTCAGTAAGGATTTATTCATTACAGTCATTGCGATAAGAGAGGGGTGATGAGCTAAAAGACACTAGTACCCCCCATGTGCAGGTGGCATGCATTGACAGCCAGATAGGAGTTGCATCGTGCTTGAAATGGGCACCCCGCAGGGTCATGTTTGCTGCAGCCGCCAATTCAGTTCTGACGTTTTGGATACCGAGCGGAAACTCTTCTCCTGAGAAAGCAGCAACATTCGACCTCCCTCCTGCCTCTTTCTGAATCTGCTTCTCATTTGCATGCAATGCATTTATTTACTCTCTGATGATGCTGTTGTCTATGTGTTGCTATAAAATCATAAGTCAATATCTGCTGATCACTCTGCCATGGGTCAATCTTTGCTTATTCTCGTCATGTCAGTCGAAGAACAAGTTGGTTAGACTAACTACTTTTTCGGGTACATTATTACTATTGTTAAAGACTGAGGCCGTTGTACCCGTGCCTTGACATGTTGACAGTATGAGATTGGATTAATGTATGCTCGAAATGTATATTTTAACAAGGAACAAAAAGTATAATTATTTTCACACATGTGAATGCCAGAGTTAATCTTAACAGTTAAAAGTTTTAGAAGTTGAAAAATGATTAAATCTAAAATGTTAATTTATTTTTGTCAATTACGTTCTTGTTGTATCATAGATATTTCTTTTGTTCCATACCGAGTGTTCATTTTTAATATCTAATTTTAAAATTTAGAAGTTTAATTTTTGAGTAAGTAGCTTATACTCCATTCGTTCTAGACAAAGAGTCTGTCTTTATTTGAAAGTTATTTTTTTAAAAGACACTTGGTAGTATATTAGTAATAAAATAACACGTTATACCTTAATTTTTGAAAGTTAATTTTTTAAGTAAAACATCTCAAAATAGAATAATGATTAAAACATGATAAAAACTAATGAAGTTAATTGACTTGTATAAAAATATACATACGTTTACTTTTTTTTTTATTTTTTTAAATAACTCTTATTTTGTGAAAAAGTACCAAAAATTGACAACACCCACCCCCACCCCTCCCAATAACCCCCCCCCCCCTCAAAAAAAAAAGGAAAAACCTTTTCAATCTACTTATAATTTTAAAAATAAAAATAAGTAAAAATGGAGTGAAGCAAGAAATGGACCCAAATTTGAAACGACAACATTGGTCTTCGCATCAAATATGCCATCACTTAATTGGTATCAAAATTGTCGTCTTTCTACCAAACATTGTCTCGGAAATACGTTTCTGAACGTATTATTACTACCAATTTTCAAAGTCACGTGATCTCTATCCAATTTTCAAATCATCTTTCAATGTCACGAGATTTCTATCTTGTTGAAAATTAGTGTTTCTAAGTGAAGTAAATTTAGGATTTTGAGACACTAATTTATTTGTAAGTCATTTATATAATGACTATGAATGATAATTATGGAATTATGTTCTTCTCCGTGAGTATATAAGAATACTATATTTATTTGTATAATTCAGATATCGGATAAATAAGTTATAGAGGTTTAAAGTAGGACATTGGAAATGTTGGAAGTGAGTTATCCCATATTGGAAAAATATAAAAGGGTTGAAGGATTTATATACAAAGGCTCCCTTGTGTTTGGGTAAGCTTGTATAGAAAGAACTATACCTCCCGCGCCTGCAGGAGGGTGCAAATCAAGGTCCAATTTGCTAGGACGGACGGACACGCATGTCAAACCGGACAAACCCACCATTTTGGCCTATGTAATGGACAACGATAGATAACGTTTCTCTTTTCTTATACACTTGCATTTGCATATCATATTGTGTATTCTTTTTCTTTGACCTCTTGTTTGGTGATAAATTACAAACACTTATTCAGTTCGACCTTTAGTGCAAAGTCATCCAGTACTGTCGTTGTATCCTGGGAGACGATCGTCCCGTGTAAAAACTTCACGCACTTACAGGGAATGAGACGAATAACGTTTCAAGGAAACTGCGTGTTACCCAGACCTCGGTCATAGGACATCGATTTCACCAGGATATCGACTTACTTGGTCCAAAGCGCGAAGAATCAGGCAGACTTGGTTGCAAGTCACCACATAGACTTGGTCCTTTCACCACCAGTTCAGTTTCAGACCTTGGATCAAGTTTACCTCCAAGTCTCCCTCAACCAGCAACTCAACGATTTTATATTCTTTATTTTATTTATTTTAAAATTTGTAAGATTGTATAAGGTGTTATCCAACATATCTAACACAATCTCTATCAAAATATGCTATTTGTACCATGAAAATATAACACTTTAATTAGTCAAGAAAATCAAACAAAATAATTCCTCTTTTTTATACGTAAACACTATAATTTTCATAACATTTGTTAATTTTACTCTTGAGTTGATATTATCATATAATTATAATAAAATATTTTTGTAATTAACCGACTCTAATTTTTAATTATATATCCCTTACTAATTTAAGTAATGTGAGGTCTTCTTGGTTTATAATTCTCAAGTGAATTTGTGCGTTTTGAGAAATGGGCTCTGAGATTGTCATGAAGTTAGAAACAATGTTAACAAAAAATTGCTCTTCCCAACCAAAAACTACATCATTACATTATGAAGCAAGCGAAAAACAAAACAAAAACACATCAATTCAAACGAGACACCCAATAAACTGTGAACACTAACAGACAGACAAACAGACACCAAGAAAATTAAGCTTAAGCCCATAACAACGACGACATGGGACAAATACCACAATCTACACAGAATCAAAAGTCCGGCCCATTATTCCACCTGCTTTAGTTTCAGGTTCTAGCTTTTTCCCGTCCACCTTCTTGTCCTCCTCGTCCTCCAGCTCCACCTTCCGGTCCAATCTCTTGGGCCTTGCTCTGGATCGTTTGCCCCACATCCTTGGTCTTCTGGCCCGTGTACATCGCCAGGTCCTGCATGCGTTTCTTAGCGTGGTCAAGTTGTTCCGGCATGGACCCAGTTGCCTGCCTCAAACTATTCACCAAAAACGAGAGCGAAGTCAGCCCCGTAAGCCCAAATGTTCCCGAAGTCAGGAAGCCGGTAACGGCAAGCCCAATAGTAAGGGTCGCGGGGACTAGAACTGGGCTGAAGATGATGAAAAGTGGGGTGGCGACGGCAAGACCAATCAACGTGCCGATGAGAGTGAGCCCGGCAAGCCCCAACAAGATTCCTCCGACTGGGAGGAGAGCCATGAGTGCGAGGATCTTGCTTTTTGATGGGCCTTGCTGGGGGAGTAATGATGATTTCATCCCCCCCTGATCATAGCGGTGTTGGCTGTGGACTAGGAGCTGGTGGGGGGTTTGACCACGGTCAGCCATGGAAGAAAACTTTGTGAGAATTGAGCTTCGTCTTTGAATTTTCAGGTAATGAGAGTGAGAGTGTGAGAAGTAGGAGGTGGTGAGGCGGTGGTTTTATTAAGTAGGAGGTGACGCGAGGTGGTGACACGTGGTCTGTGATATGGCTTGCATGAATAACAAGTTTCATGGTTTTGTTTTGTCTGTTTTTGAAAGGGATCCTAGGCTGGAGTTTTTGCCACCTTTCTCAAGTTTTTCTGTGGGCTGGCTGATTTGGACTTCCTTGGGCTCTATGCCTCTATACAAGGGTTTTGAAAGAGTTTTTGGGCCAATACTCTTGTGAATGCTCATTTTCAAGATCAACGATTGTAGGACGTCAGCCCATCAATAGCCCTATATTTTTGTGAATGATGAATCCATTTTATCTCCCCATAAGAAATGAGCGATGTGAAGATAGTACTAGCGTAACACTTGGATTTGTCCCTAAAATTCAAGTCATAGTTGAATTTGCCCCTAAAATCATCTATTTGGTTTAGTGTTTGTGAGTGCTACCTAGAAGGTTAGTGATCACGCCAAGAAAATGGGTGACTACGCTGGAAGTCCACGTAATGGACTTGAGTTAAAGTGTGAGAGGTGTGTAGGATATCTAGGCGTGAGTTCTTCTGGGAATGAGACTGGTTTGAGTATGGTTGCCTTGGGAATCTGGTAAGTCTCCTGGATGCCTGCTATGAAGGTGACCTGAAGAAGGAAGAGCAACTTTACGGAGCTACGGGGTGTTCCTAACTAAAGGCCCTCCGATGTGAGAGTCAGTAACATGAAGTATATGTGTCAGAACTCAAGCATTCCCTTAAGTCTCTGGTGAAAACTATATTGACAAAGTGAGTGTGTGCTTGTTGGTGTGAGATAGAGTGTAATATGTTGAAGGTGATGAAGGGTTCTATTTATAGCTCTTCGCTTAGCCAAGACATCATGAAGACCAACCTGTTGTTGGTCGGCTAGTTAGCATTCATCTATTGGCTTTGTTACCTTCGTACTCTGCTATACTTCACATATCATAAGGTGGGTTAGTGGAATGGATTGCGACTGCCACAGAACACGCCACATCCTTCCAATGAGGTGATGACACTTGGTTGGCCTAGTACGATGTTGACGTCTGGGTATCAATGTTGAAGAATCTGTCCGTCGAGCATGGATACTCTTCAGCTTAATGGAAAGCATGCATGGTCCTCGATTGACTCGTCGAGTATGGAGGATCCTCTGCTTGCTCCTAGTCGCCTATCTCGTTGGATGGTTGGCGGCCACGTGGGAGGTGTTAGGTCGGGTCCCTCCAGTTAGCTCAAAAAAAGAAAGAAAACATAAGTCAAGCATGAGGATTGAGGAATGTGCTCGAAGGTGAATTAAGTTGAAGTGCACAGGATCTAATGAGCCAATGTACCTAAAAATCTTAAAGTTACAAATATGTGTGTACACTACTGCAAAAGAGTGTCCTTAACACTTGCTAAGAAAGTATTAAAATAATCTTGTATAAGTAATGCTATAGCCACCAAATGTGCATCAAATGTTGTATAAAAATTGTAGGATCTAACGTGTAGTCTTAATGTCTCATCGGCTCTACTTTTTACCACACAATAAAGTCCACAAGATGCCAAATGAATTAACGAATGAGATGTAACCTCATTTTGTATACAAAATTTGATTCACATTCAATGACTTCACCATAGGTCAATTTTGATTTAATAAAAGAAGTGATACAGATCTAAACTTTTTAATCTAAATTTCCCAATCCCGATCGAGATGGCAAACATAATGAAGTAAAGAATGATATTATACGATAAATGAAATCTCTAATCAATCATGTTCATACTAGCTAGAATAGGCCAACGAGTTTTAGACAAGATATATGGATCCAATTTATTGATACCACTTTTCATTTCAACCATTGCATCTTAACCAATGATTAAGATAAAAAGTGGTATACCAGTGGTACACACAAGTAATACAAGATATCATGGTATAATCAGTTGGGCACCTTTTATCTATCCAAAAAAATCATGCGAAAAATCTGGGGTATTATTAGGCATGTTTTGACATTGTACTAAAAACTCCCAACCTTATACAGTTGATGTTTCAACAAACTGGCTGCATAAGGTATGTATCAAAGTGAACTTTTGCCAAGCAATAAATAAAATTTATCGTAACAACAAACAATCTATTCTTCCATTCTCACGGAAACTTTGTAACTCAAAGTCAAATACAGGCGAGAACAATACAAAATCCAGTAGCACCTTGAGTAGAAGAGAAACCACGTAACTTACGACATAAACTCCACAAATACGTGCCCTCTTTCAAAATTTTGGCACATTAATCGTGAGCCAGTTCTTAATCACTAGTTCACTACCGTACTGGATAAACAACGGCACATCACATTCTTCCTAAGACTTCTGTAAGCATTAATCACGAGAATTGGTAGCACTGATCTTCTTCAATTCAAGCTTTTCCTTCCAAATCATTATCATCTCCTTTTTCTTCATCATCTTATCCATGCAACCACCAAACCCACCGAATGCATATAAAATTGTGCATCAGCATGCCACAGCAGCTGGCTTTTCATGTCTCATAAGCTCTATAAACTCATCAAAAACTGCATCCAGTTTCACAATGTAAGTGGAAGAATTATTCATTTAATGAAAATACCATGGTAGCTGTATTCAGTTGCAGATAATGGAAGTGTGAAAATAATAATAATTAAAAAAAAGAATTAAAATTTAATAAACAAGCATTTCTTATTTTCTGGACTTAATTTGGGGTTTCGCATTCACATTAAGTTGCTATGAAACTTTGCCATATGATGATTAGTTTCTCAAAAGGAAAAACAGTTTATCAGCTATAAGCACCATAAATGCACTTTCAAGAGATGCAAAGGAGCGACAGGAAATTAGTGATCAGAGCCCCACATAATATCTCTAATAGAGTTTGTATGCTGTCCTCTGCTTTGTTACCAAAAAGGTTTAAGGTTGTTCCTCGTTTCTATCATAGCTACAAGGACAATGCCCTTTAGTCATCAGCCTGCATCTGTACAAGCTGGTTCACCGAAACCATGAGAAAAATAAAAATATAAAAACACTTGATTGATGTCATTCCGGTTGGACTGTCTTCAGTCTCTCTTCCATGCAGTTAAATCTTTTGTCAAGATTAATTTAAAAAGACTTGCTACTTAGTAGAGTTGCAACGAACTACATTACATGATGGACCCTTCATTTTTGCAAAGAACCCATGTCGACTCAACACGACATGGGTGTGTGGGTGTGAGTGTCGCTGTTTTACACTGCATTTGGTGGAAAACCTTAAAATTTTGGCACATCTGACACGCGGATCCACACCCATATCTAATCCTCGTAACTAGGGATGGTAATTTGAGGCACGACACAAACACGACACAAAATTATAGGGTTTGGGCTGGGGCTTATAGGGTTCGAACCGTTATAGGATCAACACTATAAGACACGATAAAAAATAAATTGTTATCAGGCTGGCTTGATAAACACGGTAAGGCACGATAAGGAACAATAACTAAAATATATATGTTTTTAAAATATATATTTTAAAATTTACTAGGGGTTATTAACTTCTTTCAAACTATTTTCATGATTATTTCATAATTTAATCATTTGAAAATTTACGACTTTTAAACTACTTGACTATTTATATCGATAAATTTTCAAAATATGTATTAAAAAATCAAAATTATATATTTTATAATATTTATTGAGCTTAACGTGCTTAACGGGCCTGACTAAATAAATCGTACTTTTTTGCTTATCGTGTCTATTGTGTCGTGCCGTGTTCGTATTCGTATTTATTGTGTCGTGTTCAGGTTTTAATATTAGACACGATAAGCTTATCATGTCGTGTTCGTGTTCGTACTTATCGTGTCGGCCCGATAACGGCCCAGATCGACCGATTTGTCACTCTACTCGTAACCGAGTCCAGGCAACATAGACAACAAATGTCTTTTCCCATTTTCAAGAATTTAGATATATTTACTTAACCAAGTAAAATATATATTTCAAAATTTGTAATTTTGGTTAAGAATGGGCTTGTCTTCTATATAAAAGTGAGTTTTGTAATTTATGTTCTATAATCTCTCTTATTTTGTTTTTAACTTTCTCAAATTTGTAAAGATGTACATGTTTACCTGATAGTTGCTAGTACTATTTATTGAGCATGACATAATTCTGGTACCCAATGTCAGTATATGTTCCTTCCGATGACATATAAAATACTAGAATTTCGTGTCCATGCCATAGGCACGATGACATTATTGGTGTCGGTATATATTAACTACGTAATTGAGGAGGTGCATTGCTACAAGTGATAGTTGAGGGATGCTATTCGAACTCGACCCATAATTGAGGGGGATTGTTTGTAAAGGGGTTAATCGTAATTGATCCAGAACTATTGGATCTTACGGTCGGGATCGATCCAGACCGCCGAATAGCTTCGATCAATTGACTGAGTTGTATTGTATAATTAATTGTGTAAAATTTATTATAAGCTCGTAACATAGAATGATTTATATTATAAGTTATACACTAGTCATATGAGTTTACGGTGTAGCGTATTATAAACCATTGAATTATACTACTTGAGAATCGTAGTTTCCTAAGTAAATGTCATTCTAGGGGATCCATCATCGATATGGCATTTTAAAATATTTGCTCCCACCATCCCTAAATTATTGTCTTACTTTCTTTTTTTGTCCGTTTCAAAATAATTATCTTATTTGAAACTTTCTTTTTTAAGCAACGCTTTTATCATTTTATCTTTACTTTTTCATCCTACTTTAATTATGGATCACATACACATGAGCTTTAAAGTAAACTACACATCAAACTAATATTAATAATCCAATCAAATATATTTTCTTAAACCGTACACAAAATCCACCAAAACGATAATCTATATTACAATAGAGCTCATTCTCACACATGTGCAATTAACTAAAGATATTTAGAGGTTGAGATTAAATTATCTTAAAAAATTTAATGGTTGTGATTCAATCTCATATTCACATGTGTGAGAGTAGTTATCCACTTTTAACTCACTATTACAAAATTACCCCTACAATTAATATTATGAGCAGTCACTTTTTTTCTCCTGAATAATCATCTTCTATAAAACATCACTTTTACATTAATATATAATCTCACAATAGAACTGAGTTGACTAACTGCGGCTATCTAGCAGTGGGGATTGATTCCAACCGTAAGATCAAACGGATCATGGGTCAGTAGGGACGAAGAGAATGTTATTTATTGGACCTCATGGGATTTCGATCACCTAAAGTTAAAAACTTAAATAATTTGAAAATAGTTGATCACATAAAAAATTAGAATTAACTTAAAGATTGAATTATTTTTTACGACTATTATAATTTAGAGTTATCCAGACCAATTAATATTTAATATGCGTCGTGTAGCGAACTAATACAAAACTATAGTGTAGAACTTAAATCATGCATTAACTAAGTGAATATAATGTTGATATTTCATGCATCAACTAATATTTTTTTTGATAAGTAAATCATGCATTAACTAAGTGAATATAATGTTGATATTTCATGCATCAACTAATATTATATGTCATATTTACACTTCAATTTCAAACATCATACGTGCAATATTACACACCCTGTCTCAATAAAATAGTCTCTCTTTCTTCTTTGATTTGTCCCAAATAGATACGGAGTAGTTCCATTTCTAAAAATAGTAACACTTTCATTGCAATTTGAACTAGATACAATCAAGTAAAGCTACAATCTTAAAAATTTTGACGTGAAAAATGAGACTAGTTTTTTTTTTTTTTTGGACGGAGGGAGTATATAGGTCAAATAATGAACTTAAATTATTAGTTAAATATGTCAATGTAACTTCCTAAACAACTCTATACTATAGGAATTAAAGGGAAAATGACAATTTTTTACGGTTCTTAGGGCTCATTTGTTGTAACTGATGGCTTATGACTGATATCTTAACCTGATGGCTAAATGACTTGTGGTTGATTGTATGATAAACTGTTTGTTATAACTGTTGAAAAACTGCTTATGAGTTGTTATAATTATTTGTTAAAAAAAAACTTGAAAATTAGTATTCATATTTTTATGTATATTTCATAAAAAGATGAAATAAGGATAATCAAATATTTATTAATAAATAGTTGTCTTCATGTTTATAAAAAAAAAAAAAACCAAAAAAACTTAAAATTTTAGCTTTGGTTTTTCAATGCATAAAAGATGTTGTACCTTACTTATTGGCTTTTGACTTATAAGCTGAAACAAACACTCTAAATATGACTTTTCAAAAACAAAAGTCAAAAGCCACTCCAAATAAGCTACAACAAACAAACACGTATGGTTTACTTGGAAGTTTGGTATATTCTCTAGTCTGATTTTTTATGATTATGCACTCGTAATAAATTTATATGATTCTATAGTATTAAACAAAAAGTCATACGTCCGCACAAAGTACCATAAAGAAAATATTTACATTTACAAAACGAGAAATTAAAAAAAATAACATAGAGTGGGGATAGTCAAATGCTGCAAATTCACTTTTATAGAAAATATAGGACAAATCCATTCTTAACCAAAATTACAAATTTCAGAACATACACTCAACATACTTTAAGTTAAGTATATCAAAATACTTGAAAATGAGAAAGGATACTTCGTTGTTGCCTAACGTACAAAGACTTGTTAGGAATTTGATTCCTAAGGACAAGTTGAATGGTGATACTTATCTATAGGTATCAAAACTAAATTTTGATACTTATTGATAATAATTATTTATGTGTATCAAATAATCATCTCCAACCATAAGTATCAAAATGAAGGGTATTAAAATTAGGTGTGGTACTAAATGCAAGTTCAATGGTAGGATCAAAACCAAATTAAACCAAATTTTGATACCTGTGTAAGAGTATTAGGCCCTCCAATGGTTAAAGTAAAAAATATCAAAATTAAGTGTAGTACTAGAGAATGTACTAAATTTGATATCTCCTTAGTCATTTTGATACATGATCATTTGATACCCATGAATTTGGTTTGAGTGATAGGTATCAAATTTGTCACACCTAATTTTGGTACATTTTCCTTTAACCATTGAAAGACCTAATACTCTTACATAAATATCAAAATTTAGTTTTGACCCCTATCATTGAACTTATCCTTACAAGTAACATCAGTTAAGTAGACATTACCTAACTGAATAGACTTTCTCCTAGTCAAACATGTGTCAATAGGACATTGACTCTTGCAACTGGGTTGAAGCATGTGGCTGCGACCATAATTGGAGAAAGAAATGTTTTTTCCCTAAAATATGAATGTAATTAAGCAGAATGGCTAATTACACCATTCATCCTTGTACATTGCACTTTTCTACAAACTTTCCTTCAATTCAGACGTTAAGCATTTTAAGTAGAAAATAGGCAAACTCCATTTGCAATTAAGTGATGGTGTAATCGCCCGGTGCAATAACAAGCCTCCTAATCAAATGTCGCCACCACTAACAACCAACATTTCAGAGATTATCCAACCCAATACCACAATTTTGATAACCATAAGAGAATCTAAACTATCCACTGACCCACACATTTACCTAATCCAAATAAGGTTTTGTACAGAAAGCCACCAGTGAATCCATTATTGTCAACACACATGCCTCTTTGTTGAAGAAGCTAATGATGCTAATTTTGGGTTGATTTGAAGGTGTTTCTACAAGTTTGTGCTTATTTGGGTACCTTGTGGTACCCAAATCAAAATTCTCTAAACAATTCAGCCCAGAAAACCATGACTACAGTAAAGTTGTTGATTTAATTTACGACTGATGGTGCATATCATGGTGTAGATTACCTCCCCACATTTAGAATCAAAAGTCTAGCTCATCCACTTTATGTATGTTGGATATCAACTATTCCTGGTGGCACACACAGACACAGACATGCAGAATGGGATAGGGATTGAAGAAGAGTTTGGAGCAAGAGGGAGCAGAAGGGGGAACCTACCCTCACAAGGGATGGGTAGAAGCTCACACAAAGATCTCAAACTTAATTCTCAAATGATATTTTACTATTAGTGACTAATAGGGACGGATCGCATCATTATTTACAGTACCAACTGAACCCCTATATCTACCATGAGTATACTAGATAATTTAAAGTACCAAAATACCATAATAAGCTAATAAACTAAAGTAACTTAAATAACTACTAATATCCTAATAAACTACTTACAACTGATTTATCTCTAAATAATACTACCTGTGTCACAAAAAGATTGTCACATTTTTCAAAGTCAACTAACTATTTCTTAAATGAAAATTTCATGCAGATTTAGTTGCTTTTTCAAAATTATAATACATGAGGTCCATAGTACTTCAACTATAGTTTACAAGTGTTATTTTTATTCTCTATAACTAAGTGAAAGTATGCCTTATATCAATTCAAAAAATGGTCAAGTTGACTTTAGAAAATAAAATAGAACAATCTTTTTGGGGCTGAGGAAGTAATACAAACAACCCTATTAACAACTGAAATCTATTTATGTTAGAGGTCTATGAGCATCCCCCATCAGGCATCAGAGAGAGAGAGAGAGATAGTGTTCATAACTCATAGTTTCTTTCGTTGAAGATAACAATCAAAAAAGTACAGAGTACTGTTATCCCCCAGTTTATACAAGTGACATAAACCCCAGTATAATGGACAGATTGACATTGCATTCTAGTTTTACCCTTCAAATGTGATCATGTGAGAGGAAGATGATCACTTGATGGGCGATATATTAATGGCATCCTAACTTCCAGAATAATTGCCAACAGATATTTGCCTACTTTCTACCAAAAATGTGCAATGTCATATTTAGAGGGATCATTAGTGCAATTAGCCCCAAGTAAAATATAAAGAGTTCCATTAAATTACCAGGAACTACATTTAATGCCAAAGGATTCAAACGGTCATTAGCGTTTACAATACAGTGAATTTTCCATCACTGTATTTTTCTTCAAAGTTGAAGGTACAGGTATCATGCACCCGGACCTTTCTATTTGTATATACTCCCTCCCTATCCCAAAATAATCATCCTTCTTTCCCTTTTGGTTTGTCCCCAAAACAATAGTCTCATTTCTACAAATAGTAAAAATTCTAGTGTAATTTGAAGAATGTACATGCAGGTAAACCTACAATCTTAAAAAGTTTGACTAGTCAAATGGGACCTTTTTTGGGGACAGAAGGAGCATAACGGAGCAGCTGCAGCGCTATTGACGAATGGATGACATGAATTGGGAATGTATGATTTTAATTATGCACCATAATTTAAGCAAGATAACGATTGATTACCAGTATCTGAGTCATGAGGTCCTGGAGATGCTTCAGGATGGTACTGGAGAGACATTAGCTTTCGTTGAGGGAAGGCAAGACCGGCACAGCTTCCATCATTTAGATTTACATGAGTCACTTCCACACCATTAGGAAGTGATGCAGGGTCAACTGCATAGTTGTGATTCTGCCACCACAACACATCAGAAGGGGAAAGCTAGAACCTTGAAGCACGGAATAATACAAAATATATTTTACACCATCACACCTAATGATGAGATTCCGGATTAAGTCAGATGGGTCCTAACTGGAAATCATCGTTTCACTACACTTTAGGAAGCAGTCAGAGAAAGATACGGTTCGGTAATGTTATATAGTTTGATCTGCTGGATCATTTCCCAGACATGCTTTAATTTTATGTCTGTTTGAAAGGACAGAATGCATACTAGAGGCACAATGAAGAGATGGACAATCATTAATGAGGATGTGCAGTCCTCTGTGGAGTTGGCACTGAATTCATTGAGCATTAATTTCCGATTGCCATTACTCTAAATCTATGTAGCTTCAAGCTTCAAAAAGATGTTTAATTCATAGAGACATTGGAGGATGGGATACATAACTACAAACAGCAGTGTTAAATTTCAAAGTCAGATCCTTCTTGACCAAGGTTAGGAAAGTTAAATTCTTTGTCAAAAAAAAAAAAGTTAGGAAAGTTAAACTTGTTTTAGCTGCTGTGCCATATCATATCTGGAGATGGGGAATTTAAGGACTTTCCAGCAGGATTGTAGGCCCAGAGAGATTGTTTTAAAAGATGTATCTGGTGATATCAGATGGAGAAATATTAGATCAAAGAAAGTACAGAATTCATTTTGGCACTGCATATTGGGGGGTAGAAGAAAAGGCACTAGATTACTACTTTGCTTTCTATTTTGGATGTATTGGCCTCTCCGATATCCAAGGGAAGGCCTCAGTGTCTGTGATTATGTATCTTAGTTTGTTTTTCAATAAAGTCCACAGTTACCTTTAGGAAAGGGCTCAAAAGACGAATGTGTAAAGATTGTTTCTATGAAGAATAAAACCATTGACCAAAAAGTATTGCCATGCTAAGTCCCCCAACTTGTCGCCATAGTTGTTAAAGGCGCTCGCTTCTCTCGCCTTAGGCGAGCCTGGAGTAGTATAGGCGAGTCGAGGCAAGGATAGCCGGAATAGCCGGGAAGTTTCAATTCTAGATCTAGCCTCCGATATTCACTTTTCACCCAATCTAAGGCCATATCTGCTATCATCGTGTCTAGGCGAACCTATCTGTGCCTTCGCCGGCACCGGAATTTTTTGCCGGATCTCCACATACCTGTTCGCCGGCGCCTATATATGTTAAGTCTCTTGCTTGGTTTTTGGATTAGGGGAGTTTCAAGCTATTTTTGGTCTAATTCTATTTAATTGGTTGCCGGATTTTTTTTTTTTTTATGTACTCTGTGGATTAGGAACTGATAATAAAAAGAATGGTTATCTCTACTCTCCAGTTTATTCCAATTATTTATTTATTTGACTCCTATATATTATTTATTTATTTATTTATTATAGTTTTGATTCCAATTATGATAACTATGCTTGTTGCCCAATATAAGTGAGTCATTGATCGATTCATTTGAAAACAATTTAAAATTCTGGCAAGGTCATATGTTTATGACTGAAATTGCATTAAAAGCTTGCCCTCCTCTGAGCCAACTTCAACTAAGTGCTTGTCCAGATCAAAAAGAAAACCAGTAAGGTATATCCTTGGTTTTTGTCTGCTATTGCCATCTTGTAATTTAAGATAGGTAATGTTCTCTCTGTTTCATTTTGATCTTTTTATTCTTTTCATTTTATAACTATAATCTGACATGATGTCGAACACAAAATTTACAACTGATATATCTAAGAAAGCACTGTTTCAGTTATAAGATAGTCACACTCAGTGAATGAAAGAATATGTTTGCTACACAATGATAGAGGGATCATATGCGTGGTTAATAAAATCCAGAAATTATAATCCAATAGCAGGTCTCTGTCATCTGATAAGAATCTCATGTAGATCCTAGTTCATAATGGATGGATGCATCAAAACAACTTACGGACACGGAATGTGAAGGTAGAAAATTGAAACACATGAAAGTGTTTCAGTTCATGCTTATGGATGCATAAGAGATCAAATTTCAAATTGTTCAATTCAACATACCTGGGCACTAATCTCAACGGCGCTGTTTCGAAGGTTACGAACTGGATGATTTCCACCATGATGGCCAAACTTCATTTTATATGTTTTACCACCCAAAGCCTGACCAAGCAGCTGATGGCCCATGCAAATTCCAAAAACAGGAACATTTCCAATGATCTCCTTCACTGTTTCAACAGCATAAGGAACAGCAGATGGGTCACCTGGGCCATTGCTGAATAAAACTCCGTCAGGTTTCATTTTAAGAGTTTCGGACGCTGGCCATGTTGAAGGGACAACTGTTATTTTACAGCCATAGGATGCCAATCGCCTCAGTATATTGTGCTTGATACCAAAATCATAAGCAACAACCTTCGTTCAAACAGAGAAAAGACATGAGTAAAACTAGCAAAATTGTCACTTGCTGATTCAAACAAACTGAATACACAATACAGACATGAAAAGTCTCCCCAAGTCTCCCTTTGGTGTTAAAATCCCACTCTGTATCGGTCTTAACAAACCATTCATAAGGGGCCTTACAAGAGACATCACTTATTAAGTCCACACCTGCAAGAATGTGTGAGAGGATGAGTTGCAACGTGTATTTTACCGATGTATCTCTGATGACCATTTGTACGCCAAAATGAATCCCTACCAACAATATCCCATGTACGAGACATTTCCAGAAGCTCCACATCTGTTTTGGATTCTTCTGTGGTTAACACGCCAATCAGGCTTCCATCTTGTCGTAACCTACGGGTGATTGCTCGAGTGTCAACGTCATCTGTTGCATCAGAAAGACAGCAGGCAAAGCATGTAAGGTCATAAGCTATCGAGAGGCACGGAAGTACTGTCAACTGTCAAGAAAACAGAATGATGTAATATATATAACTCACATATTCCCATGATGTCCCTTTTGGCCAAATAATCAGAAAGTGATTCTGTGCATCTCCAATTTGATGTGCTGGATAGTAAGTTTTAGTAAGCAATGCAAATATTTTTTCCCTCAAATGCTAAGATAAATTATAATAACATCTAAGCAACACCAAAAAGAAAACATGGCAAACATTCGTTTTCAGTATAATCACACTGATGGAGCATACCTGATGCTCAAACTTCTAATAACTAAGCCTGCAAGGAAGCACTGCAATGATTCTTCATCATCTGCAGGAAAGTAGCCATTTTTCAGAGAGCAAAAATTGCATGGCATGACTGGTTAGCATCAAAGAAACTTTCCACCATAGTGACAGCATATAAGAAAAATTTCACCCACCAAAGTTAACACCGGTATTGCCTATATGTGGGTTTGTCATCAATACAAACTGGCCAGCATAGCTAGGGTCTGTAAGAATTTCTTGATACCTACAACATAAAAAGCCTGATTATACAAGATACATAATCATGCAGAAGATGCCAAGTCCATTGTAAAGTCCAAAGTGATATCTCCATACTCTCATGACATAACAATGACAAAAGCCTACCCCCACACATTTTTATATTACTCCCTCCGTTCCACCCAAAGAATCTATGTTTGCAAAGTCTAATTATTAAGGGATATATAATTAGCATTAAGTTGTTAATAATTACAAAAATGCTTGAGCATAACCAATATATTAATATCAAATGTGGAGGGTAAAGTTGAAATGTTATGGAGATGATAAACATAATATTTTGAATGTGGACTCTTAAAGTGAAACATCCCAAAATAGTATGGTGGACTCTTTGCCCGGAACGGAGGGAGAACATGGCACTATGACAAAACATTATTTACAAAAGCCCAAAGATTTTAGTTTACTTCAAATTCAAGAAAATTTATAGTCATCTCCATCCCTGAAATAAACTTAAATCATCTCACCCTGTTAGAGATGTATTAAAGACGACTTCACCGACTTGGGTTCCTGTAGCACCAAACGACTTCGCCCTCCAAATCGAACCATCTTCAAGCACAAGTCTAGCATCTGCAACCTTCCAAGGACCTAGGGCACATCCACAAATGTTTCATCAGCTCAAAATGCTCTTTACAAACATGTTAACAGTAGAAGGAGAGAGAGCTGACGTAGCAAAACTATAACAAGGGATGCAAGTTATATACTGGTAAACATCAGAAGAGCTGATAAATGATATTCATTTGTTCAATTTTCTTGGAGAATATGTATCTCCCCAGTGCCTTTTTATTTCCTTCACCTTTTCCCACAACTAATATTTCCCAAGCCAATAAAAATACATGTTTAACACTACTATGTTAAAGAACATACACAAACATGCAACTAATTCGCAATTTCTCCAAAAAGCACGTGGTATATGAGAGCAATATAAAACAAATATGGAATTAAAATGATCAAACATTTCTCCCACACTTCGAACAATCAAAAGAGTACAATAAAAACTTTAAAATTACAGTTAAAGTAGCAACACAGATAGCACGGAAACAGAAATTACAGTTCTATATGCATTTAAGAACTAAAAAAATCAATCTATTAGAATTTCAACTCGCACAAGTACAATGAAAATTTCAAATTACAGTTCAATTAGCACGATCGAGAGCACGGAAACTCGTGCATTCCACACCTAGAAACATCAATTTACAGCCGTTTGTACGGGAAAACAAGTATGAATGAACATGATTATGTAATTATACGAACGCGAATGGAGTGTTTACCAGTGGTGGCACAGTTGGACGAGCCTCGAACGGTGAAAGCCCTAACTTTCGGTGACTGATTCGTAAACGGAGTAGTTGATAAGAATGGATGATTTCGCATGGCGATATCTATTGCCATGGCTGCCATTCTCGCTCTCTCCTTCGCCTTTTGCGGTTATGGAAACTCTCTCAAAGAGAGTGATATGTCCTGATACAGAGTTGTGTCATGCAGTATGTAAGTTAGGGTGGCTGCCATTCTCTTCTCTCCTTCGCCTTTTGCGGTTATGGAAACTCTCTCAGAAAGAGTGATATTGTCTTGATACAGAGTTGTCATGCAGTATGTAAGTTAGGGTAAACATTAAAATGACCCCCTCTAACCCGTCAGAACTTACCCTGTGTTTGTTAGTTGGCGTGGCAATTCGTGCTATCGTATCGTGTTCATGCTTCATTATCATGTTTTCATATTATTTATCTTATTTGATCATAAATATAGCAATAAATATTATTTTGAATATATTAACAATTTCGTGTCTTTCGTGTCGTGTTTTGTGTTGTGTCGTGTCGTGCTGGGCTTATCGTGTCATTTGTCTCTGTAATCATGTTTTATAATCGTGTCGTGCTGGTTCGTGCTATCGTGTCGTGCCAGTCATTGCCACCCCTAAATTGTTAGGATTAGCTCCCATGTGTTTTTTCTGTCACATCTCGGGGCTTTAACCCGGTACATACAAACATGTCAATGTAATTTATTTATTCTGTTACATGTAAATAGTCCATCAAATTATATTGAAATATTTTAATTAAAGAGTTTATTTTCAAAAATTATGTTAATAAATTTTATAATCATTCATCTTTACACTTATCAATCGTGTTAATATTTGTTAATAACGGTTACAGTGGGCTAACTGATAGTAGGACTTATTCAGCTATTTTTGAAGTATCAGGGTGGGAAACATTATGTTTCTACATAGTTCAAGAGGTCTTTCTGAAGTTTTTACAATTTAAGCAACTACTAGGTCTTTTGCAAATCCCTGGGTACGAGCTCAACGACAGCATGATTTTGGACCTTATGGTTATAGCCAGTAACTATAGATGCGCATTCAGTCCATCGGCTAGAATTCGGCCACTAACTATAGTTAGGTGTCAGACCGATGCCTAACGCTTAGGAGGGGCATAGACATGACCTAGAAATAAAACATAATTATTTTTATTTTGATATTTTTTCTTAATATGATATAATTAAGAAGACTAAAATATAATTATCTTTACTTTAATTTTAGTGTAATTATATCAGGAACAACTTTTGGAATTGGATTCCTTGTATTTATTTCTCCCTCAAACAATTTTTTTTTATATTAGAAAAGCTAGACCTCACCTTGATAGTAAATAATAACACAACTTGCACACACACCCTATTTCAAATCTTCCTCTTTCGTCTCTACAATCCTAATCTCCTTCAATTAGGGTTTTCGCCTCCATCTTTGCCCATTTTAAGGCCTTCGAATTATGAAGATCTCAAATGCCTTTATTATTTTATTATTATTCAATTTCTCTAAAGATTGATCGGACAAGCACCCGCTTTGTTTTGACAGTCTCGAGACTATTCCTGAAATAAGTGGATTCTTACTCTAGAGTATAAGACCTTCGTATTCCACCTGTCTTTCGACTCCCTAAGATTGGACTGATCTCAGGCGAATGACTTATACTCTTTCCGGATACACCATTCAAATGGTCTAGGTCGAATATCATAAAAATAATTGGTCAGCCCACTGTGCATATATCTTTATTCATATATACTTTTTTTTTTGCTTCTTTTTTTTTTTACACCAGAGATTGATCAATAATTTAGAAATATAAAAATCGATCGGTCCATAAAGTGTCCTAAGAATCTATATGCATTTAACGTTGGTTGATGCAGAGGGCAGGCTGGCCATGGTGTAGGGCAGCAGTTCGGAATATTTATACGTGCGTGCACGTGTGTAATGTATCTAAAAAGCAGTAAAATCTCTTTTTTTTCCAGATATAAAGCAGTAAATGGTCTGTCTTTCTGTTCTTTGTGGATTTTCTCGACTAATTAGTTTGAATCCTCGAAAGGACGGCGCGAGCGAGCATGACGGCCATTCAGATCAATAAATAGAAAGAAAACTGAGGAATATATATGTTCCTATTAATTACAAATTGGTCATAATCCCCAAAATAAAATGACTGGATAAAAGAATATTTATATATTTTGAGTGAAATAAATAAATAAAGTAAAATAAAAATAAAACGATAATAAGCTCATGCTTTGTTTTTTGTTATCATGCCCAAAATTCTATTTTTGATCCTTTTTTTTTATTCGCAACGGTACTTGGAACGAAGCTGCTGCAAGTTTTCACACTTATTTGCACAAATATATATACCGATATATAAAAATGCAATAATTAAGCTGTTAAGTAAATATAATAAGCATATTTAGCCAAAAACAAAAGAAAAACTTGTTTTTTATTTTTATTTTTTGAAAAATGAGTCTAGCCCTCCGTTTTTATTTTATAAAAACAATGTCCCCAGCAAAGTCACCACTGTAAGTGCCCCGATTTTTCAACTTCCCCCCGAAAAATGGATGATTTCAAAACCGTTAAGGCACGTGGAATACGTCCGACCTCAATTGTGGACTCAAAATGTGATCAACATAGTCGCCATCTTTATTTTAAGAAAAAACAAAGAAAAACAAAAAATAACCAGATTTGCAAAAGGGTTCGGAGGCTAAGTTATGGGGTGGGAAGGGGTTAGGCACCCAACTCGTCATTTCGGTCTCAAAATAGTTTTTGGCTTACATATGTTTTTTTTTATATTTATGTAAAAGTTGAAAATTGAAATAAACATTAAATATGTATATATATGTATCTATATAAGGAAATTATTACAAACTTACAAAAGCCTCATTCCTGGAGTTACAAATACATTTATAAATTTTTTGCCATAATAATGGTTTTTAGTACTATTTTCTACAGAATTTGGGGTAGCACAACTACTTATTTTTCTTATATCGGGCTAATCTAAATAGCACTTATATATATATATATATATAAACTTTAAATAGCCTACCTCTTGAAGCGTGAGGGTTTTATCCCGTACCAACTAGCTTCGGGCAGGTTCTAGGGTGCGCTCGATCTGTCCTTCAGGGGAAGGGAGTCTTTTTTTTTGCTGCTTTGCTGTTGCGGGGATTCAGGCAAAGTGACTGCTTCCGAAAGTTGCTTTTCGTCTCGGGATCCGGATGGCACAACTACTTGCTTTTGCTTGCTGGCTAGCTTCGGAAATCGGGCAGAGCAACTGCTTGCTTTTTGCTGATTTGACGTCTGAATTCGGGCAGGGCAACTGCTGTTTTTTGGACCGGTGGAATATGGCAGAATCCTAGCAGGGTAACTAGGTTTCACTTTGGCCGGTGGGTTTTAGTGTTTGGGGGAGATTTGGCGGAGTTTTAGGGCTAGAGGAAGAAATTCCTTCGGCGTATCGCTCAAACTGCGCGGAGAGAACTCACTGCGTAAAATTTTCAATGTGTGTGAACTGTGTTCACTGCGTTCTGAATTCTGAAGGTCGGGCACCTCAATTTATAGACTGAGAGTGAGGCTTCTTTCGTGATTACGTTTTACTTTTTGAGCTTCATCGGCTTATACCGCGCACTTGGAGAGTTGCACCAAAGGCTAACTGCTACAGTGCTGGAAGCACTGTTGGGCGTCGCCCATAGGAGGACTGGGCGCGGCGTCTGGAGTGGCCATGGGTGGCGTCCAGGGTCATTTATGCTCCTCTTTTTGGCACTTAGGCCCCCTACATTTCATTGTTTATGCATCCTACTTTTGTTTTTTGCATTTTCAACCCTGTAACTTGACATTTGTTAGTCATTTTAACAGGTCTTGATATTTTATGTCATGCTATATATCAGGGGTACAAAATTGGGGTGTCTACAGTGGCCCATGCTTATTGCCTCATCTCCCCCTCCATTATCAGCCACCTTTGTCTCATCTGTTTTGATTCCACCACTATCCTTCACATATTTCAATCTTTTCTCATTTGAGTCTGTTAGCGAATAAAGGGTATTATGAAGGGTGTTATGTGTAACATTATTGTTTAATATGCACGTATATATAAATACCCTAGCCTAACCTTTTTAAGGGTTAAGGCTTCCAAATCATATATTCTTCTTCTTCTATTCTCCGTTAATTTACATGGTATCAGAGCAGGTTTCTCCATAAAAAAAAACTTGGTTTGATCCACTTATTTTATTTTTTATTTTTTCCTTTTTTTTAGTTTTCTGTTCTCTACATGCAAAGGTAAGGACGTTGCGTTCCTTTCTTTCGTCGCCAGGGTGTGTGATGATTTGAGTTGCCGGAGTGTGCAACCTTGATTGATTGGCCAGCCCAGGTTGTGGTGTGCCAGTTGCGTCGCCGAAGGTTTCTGTTGTGCGTAGGGATTTCGCAGGGTTAGCGGCATCGACCAGTTTGTTGTTCTGACAGCCGATTGAGTGCGCCAAGCTTTTTGGCCATCGTATTGTTTCTTTTACGACCCACGCGCCACCCAGACCTGTTTGCCCTCCCTAGGCGACGCTGGCGGAGTTGTTTTTGTTGCCGGAAAAGTTCACCGTTGTCGGAGTTCAGGCCACGCGCCGGCGCGTCTGCCGAAATTTCGTCGGAATATTCGCCTCGTCAGGTTCGCCCCAATCTAGGTAGTCTACCTGTGTGGTTAGTTTTCTGGTTTGGACGTGTGTTGCAACTCTGTTGTTGTTGTTTGGTTGGTTTCTTGTTACCGTTTTTCGTTGGGACTCCTTTGTTCTGCGTGTTATGTCGTCGTCTGAGACTGTTTCGGCAGTGATCACCACTCCTAATAAGCTTACAGACAAAAAGCTTGATGGTACAAACTATATGATGTGGCGTAAGGTGGTTAGTAATAGTCTGATTGGCATGGAAAAGGGTGATCATCTCACCTGATATTAAAACCGGTGAAAGTAAAGGTTTGATTCGGATGATGCATTACTTTGGCCGATGATGAATTCCATGACCGATACTATTGCGAGTTAGTTTCCCATACCGAAACAAATAAAGATCTTTGGGAGTATTTGGAGGTGTCAGTATTCTGGACGTGATAATTTGAATCGCTTGTATGACTTGTCCACCGATGTGTTTCGACAGATCAAAGAGATCGCACGCTGACTCAAGATTTGCTGCGATTTTAAGAAACTATCTCAGAATGGTGCACTTTGCTTCCAATTACGACCGATATTAAGGAGATGCAGCACAACGTGAATGCCTCCTTGTCATGGGTTTTTAGCCGGCTTCATGACTGAAGTTTGCTCGCCGATCGCAGATTTTATGCATCGATATTTGCTCTTTGTCCGAGGCTTTCATGGGTTTTACGCACATCTCCTAAGCCTTCTTCAGGTTGAGGGGACGCGGGTGAGTCTTCGCTTCGCCGCACGCATTTCATGGGCATCGAGCTTCGATCATGGTGGTTGTGGTGGTGGCGGACGCAGAGGTGGTAGAGGAGGTCGGGGTGGTCGTGGTGGTGATAATGCACACGGACGTGGTGGAAATCGGGATGTCAAGGTATGTTACCATCATGGGACACGGCATCCCAACGCAATTGTTGGAAGTTACATGGGAAACCGACTAGTAACCGCTTTGCTAATGTTGCTACTTATCCCGACCGTTAGTCGGCCTCCCTCTCCTTTGATTGACCTAAGATGGTTATGATGTCGATGAAGAGTATGCTAGGTATACCCCGAGTTTCTCAACCTGCCTCAATCTTCCTCTTCTCAGCCCACTCTTGTCCATTCAGATAAACCCCCTGCGTCTTTCTTTCCTCGAGTCGCAAATGGGTCATTGATTACGTGCTACCGATCATATGACCGGTGATGCAGTATTTTATCTTCCTTACCTCTTCAATATTGCCTAGTGTCACGTTAGCCAATGGGTATTGCATGTGTTCGGGGAGGCGGAATCGCCAGTATCACTTAATCTCTATCGTTGTCTTCGTCCTATACCTTCCACGGTTTTTCCGTTCAATTTCTTGTCCATCACTAAATTAACTCGTGATTACAACTGTAGTGTCTCATTCCTTTCTCGATTCTTGTGTCTTTCAGATCTTATGACGAAGAGGATTATTGGTGAAAGCTACGAATCGGGAGGGCTTTACTTTTCGGATGATGTTGTCTCTCTCCGTTGCATGTTCCGGTCACTTCCCTTACACCGCATCGATTCATTGTTCGTTTGGGTCATCCTTGTCTCGAATTTGAAGATATTGTGTCCTAGTTTAGAGTCTTTGTCACATTAAATTGTGAAGCTTGTCAATATGCTAAACACCATCGTGTTTCATACTTTCTTAGAGTCAATAAAAGGGCTTGTGTCCCGCTTTGAGTTGGTTCATTCGATGTTTGGGGTCCGTCTCAGATAGTGTCGAAACTTGGTTATCGTTATTTTGTTACATTTGTCGATGATTTTCACGTGTAACTTGGATTTATAATGAGAAATCGTTACGAGTTATTCTCCATTTTTGTGCTTTTGTCTTTGAAATTAATACTCGCTTTGGTGTGCCTATTAAAATTCTTCGTAGTGACAATGCAAAAGAATATTTCTCCACCCCTTTCTCTACTTTTATGCATGACCATGGCATGACTCATGAATCCTCTTGCAGACCGATACACCTCAATAAACGGGGTGGCGGAGGAAAGAAACAATCGCCATCTAATGGAAAGTGCTAGGGCTCTTAGCTTTCAAATGCATATGCCTAAGCAATTTTGGTCGATCTGATTTTGATTTGCTCGTCATCTTATTAATAGGATGCCATCCTCGGTTCTTTGGGGGAGATTCCATATCGTGTCTTATATCCTTCCCCGCTTCGTTGTTTTCCGTGTCACCTGCACCTTTGGTTGTGTTTGCTTTGTTAGCGATCATCGACCTCGATATAACCAAGTTGGATCCTAAGTCCCTCAAATGTATCTTCCTTATGCTACTCATTCCGCAAAAAAGGGTATCGTTGTTTTCTCCCGAGTTGAATCGTTATCTCGTTTTTCTTGATGTCACATTTTTTGAATCACAATCATTCATCTCCTCTATCGCCTGCGTTGACCCATCTTCTTCGGACTCAAATGATGATTTCCTTGTCTATCACGTTGTACGGCCCGAAACCCCCCCCACCTCTTCGTACCTCTCTATCGCCCCCCTATTCAAGAAGTTTACTCTGCCGTCCACGAGAGGGACCTCCTTCCGCACCTCCCCGATGTGGTCCCTATCGAGCCAGCCCTCTTCTCGCAGATCCTAACACCGGTGCCACCATTATCTCGATCTAGATGTTCGATTGCACTCGAAAAGGTAAGCGTAGTTGTGCACAATATTTCATCACGACTATGTTAGTTACTCCGGGTTTGTCTTCTTCTACTTTTTCCTTAATTAATTCCTCTTGAGTCTTACCCTATTCCTAAGTCTGTCTCGAGGCGTTGGCTCACCCCGGTTGGAGAAATGCTATGGAAGAGGAGATGAAGGCTCCTGAGGAGGATCGTGACTGG